>JAODLC010000045.1:11099533-11131924 GCA_026781145.1 Hippopotamyrus pictus | reverse complement strand
CAGAGTACTCAGCTGCTGGGTAGAAACAAAATCATGGTCTGGATTTGTAGCTTCTGGCCCTGAAATGCCCAACACTGCATGTGAGTCAGCTCTTGGTCACACAGCATTCAGGCCTGGGGATTTGATCATAAACTAAAACGCTGGGCACTACAGGATGGTGTGACCAGAAGGTTGTTGGTTTAAACCCCTGAAATCCTTGAAAAAAAATGTCCAGACCCTTAACTCTTGGAATTGCCCCGGGGTGCATAAATGGCAAACCCTCCATTTAGACCACAAACTTCCCCCCTCAACTGTGTATATCTACCCCCTCAGTAGATTTCACAGATCAGGGACTTTCCCTTGGTAAAAATTGTTAGCCGGGGGTGGGAAGGGGATCCCACTTTGGTAAAATTTGTCCGCCGGGGGGGAGACTAACTTTTGGGAGGGTTCAAGTCCCTGATTTGTCCCTGGCTATGTGTCTCGTGTATATATGTGTGTGTACGTGGGTCTGTCTCAAAGGAGAGCAAGATGGGATATTCAAAAAGAAGAATTACAAAGTACTTGTGCAAATGGCAAATAAAGTATCAAGTCTAGTGTCCTGCAAATTGTTCTTTTTCCTTATGGGGGGACCATGAAAGCTGAAGGAGGTGGACGTCTCCTGTAAGGTAAGGAGGTTCACCATGAAGTCAACCTAGAGTCCTGCTCTGTTATGTCACTGGGCTGGAAAGGAGACTCTGAGCGTGCCTGTCTGATGTGGGTCCCTGTCCCCCGTCGTGCGTTTTGTTTAATCAGCTGTGTCCCTGAGTGACCTGGCCACAGCTTTCGCTAAGACCTACGATGCAAGCATCATGCCACTCGTTCACCACCAGGCTCAAAGGCAGCGTTTTGCACCCTGGGCAAACTCTTGTCATCCGTTCGTTTGCAAGGATTCGGGGGGGGGGGGGTTTGTTTCATCCATGGCACGGTCATTAATGCCTAGCGATTTTTAAGCTCCCAAGCTTTCCTGGGAAAACGGAAAAGTGGGGGTGGGGAGGGAAGGATTACTGAAAGGATACAACTCTCCTGAACTCCCCTTCAATGACAACCCTACACACTTATTGTTGAGTGGAAAGTTGGAATGTTGACGAGATTCAAGATCCCTTTTCTTACATGCACTTCACAGTAAGACATATAAACTACTGAGAGTTATGTACCGAGTACGGTGTCTCAGAGTCACAAAGACTCTGTCCCAACTCAGAAGACTCTGGCCCAATATTAGGAGTCACAGATCATTAGGCCCCCATGAAACCCCTCACATGCAGCTCTTAACGTGCCTTTCAGGATCACCACTCCTTTCCAGGCTTCTCCTTACCTGTTAGTTTCATTGTTTATGTGTCTAGTGTTGGACAGTTTTACCCTCAATTTCTGTTTCAGACGTACATTCATTGTATTTCTTAATGTGGCCAGTACACACATCTCACCGTGGCTTTAACACATACATAGACATACATATAGCCCAGTCCGTTCATTATGTTTTTTAGACACAGACGCTGCGTCTACAGTTCAAGCACTTTCAATACCATTTGTTTGTACAGTAGTGCCCCCAAGTGGACTAATAGGGTAATTGAAGTAAGTACTGAAAGACGGCAGCTTTGCCTGCGCTTAATCTGTTAGTAAAGCCAGGGGCGTATTTAGAGATGAATGGATAGGGGAACAGAGTATTTACTGGGGTGGTAAACTTATATATCATACATAAAGTTATTCATGACTTAAGCCAAAAATACACATTTATTTTTGGGGGGAGGGGGGTTAAAATAGCCCTAACGATGTACCTGAGTATAGCCATCGGTGTAGGAGATAATGTGATATGCAGGGAGGAGGATCTATATTTATTTGGGGATGAATGAAGCCATATGAAATTTTGGGGGTCCACGTTCCCTCTCCCTTTGGCTCCGGCTCCGCTGAGTATACCAAAAAAAGTCAAAATCTATTCAATCAAACCTTATGAACAGTTAGTAATTCAATTATACCAATATGTCTCAGTATAACACGCCAAACATGGAAACTTAAGTTTTCGTCCAGGTGGCTCCATATTAGGTCCATAGAATACTATAACGTCAATTAGAATAAAAGTGCATTTATTTTTTTGACTGGACCTCAAATTGTTCTGATATATGGATTACTATCGAACTGTTTTCTTTTACAAAGTAATTATAACAAAAATTGAAAAGAAGACAATAGTAAACAACACCAAAATGTATTATTGTTGTTGCTTTTATTAAATTTAGCTTTTTCCCCAAAGCTACAGTTATTCCCACAGATGCATATTTTACTGCAGCTATTAACGTGGCATACATCAAAAAATTATCTGACAGCTGTGTTTCACAGTTCAGTCCTTCGGTCACTAGTCTGCCATATATTCAAAGCAAATGATATTCGCATAATAGGAAGCTTGAGAACCACAACCCACAACAAACACACAGACGCAGGTGTTAGCTGTACTTAATACGGTTAATACGACATACGGTTGACGTTTGATCAAAAAGGTTCTGTAAAAATTAACGTCAAGGGTTAATCGTCTGCACTCATCCGTTTCCTTCCGATCATCTCCCTAACTGCACCAAGCATGACTAAACAGACATTTATTCTCCTTGAAACACCCACATTATTTTGATGCCGGAGAAGAGCCGTATAAGAGTAGGCATACTTGCCTTTTCATGCTTTGTGAGGCTGAAATGAACGCGCGCGGTTTCCTTTGTGCGATTAAATTATACATTACGAGTGTTTCAACTCACAAAGCCTGCATCCGGCCCTTCTGCTTGAAAAATAAGAATTAAATGTTAATAGTCTCATGTTGCCATTACTATTTGTGGAATCCTTCTCTCTGTGACACTAACCTACCTCTTTTGCACTTTGCAATAGTATCATTTCTGTTTCTGACCGTTCACGTCTTTTAATGTGTTTTTCAGTTTCTTTACTTAGGCTCCTTGGATTGCAGTTTATTTGGAACTCAAGTTTAATATTTAGAATTTAAAACGTATTAAGATGAAGTGTAATCATCTTGAAGTAAACGTATTGGATTTTCTTTTGTCATTGTAAATATCGCAAAAAAACGGGACTCTAAATGTATCAATAATGTGGCAAATCACAGAACCCAACAATTACAAGTGAAAATGGATTTATTATGAAGATGATTAATTTATTATGTTTGTTACTTCGTTGGATCAAGCTGATCTTCGTGTATGGGTAACAAGTGACACCTTGTGGTTACTTAGGTGAACTACAATTCCATCATTATGAGCCAGAAATTGCCGAGGAGCATTTTTGCAGTGACAGGAAAATACATGTCTGTCATTTCTGCCAGCGTTTCATATTCGAGTAAAAATGTATCTACTTTTAACACGAACAAAAACAGTGAATCTAGGGATCGGACATTGTAGAACTATTTTATGCTATTTGACATTCTTCCAGGCAACCAACTCTGTTGTTGTACACCTCCATGGTAGGGCTGCCTGCATTTTGAAGACTGTGCAGTCGAATCTGCTCCTGCGGTTCAGCAAACGGCGCATTGTGCTAAAAACAAAGGTCATGGGTTTGAATCCCAGGGAGCACACAGAAACCTGTGTAACCCTTCCCTCTACTGAAACTCACTTTTGATAAAAGCGTCATATGAAAGCAATAAATAAACTGAAAATCTCAAGTCATGTGCAGCCTGTAATCATATCACAGTTGAGCCCTTAAAAAGCTCCAGAGTGCCGTAAAAATGGCTAGTTCTAAACACAAGCTTATGCGGCTGTCAAATATGAGAACAAGGTGGAATAGGCCTACATGCGGGCTGAAGATTGCTGTGCTTGCTGCCTGAACAATGATAATAAATGCATTCTGTTTGTGCCCTGGGATAAGTGGCTAGAATATGGATGACCCCACACCATTTGGAAAACTTGAATATATTGGATGAATAAAAGTGTATGTTGTATCCAGTGTTTGTTTTCCCTTTTATTAAGATTGGCTGAGCATGTTATCAAAGTTTTACACCACATTGAAATGACTACTGTAAGAACAGCTACAATTAGGCTTTCATCTAGTCTTCTCACAGCACTTCTCTTCCAAGTAAACATGAATGCTTTCAGCTGCAATCGTGATCAATCACCTTAGGTTTTTATGATAATAATGCATTTACTTAAATCCTAAGTGTTTTTGAATTGTAATGAAACAGAGATGTGTTTACTGCTGTTCTGCTCCTACTTTAAAAGTGGATGTTTCTTTTATCTATTTTATTGGATGTGTAATTGCCAGTTACTGGGATTTGTCATACTTAAAATGTTTTGCCCGTTCACAGGAATGCTTGATTGCATGTTCTGCTGAGGATCATGTTATTTGATGAAGGTCTCTTGCTTCATTTTCTTAAATATTGATTTTTTTAAAAAATCCAAGTACACCTGCCGCGGTGAAACTGTAGAATCCCCCTCACAAAAATAATTAGTTCAGCTGGTAAACACAATCAACTCACCTAAATTAAATGAGGTCAGGGACCCGCTGTTTATTAGAAAACACATCTACACCTACACTTTGAGGAAGAGGCTTTGCACAGGTGTGACGTATCGCCCCCGCCGTTAGTTTGTGAGCGGGTCACGCGCTGCCCATCCTGCACTTCAGGCAGGCTGCAGCAGGAGAGCCGGACAATGGGTGACGTAAATGCGAGCACGAGCGACGGCGCGCTGACGCAGGGGCCGCGAGAGTCCGCTCGCGCACTTCTGACGAGAGCCGCCGCGCGTCTTCGGCGTCTCGCTCGCCGAGTCCTTGTCCCAAAAGTGATTTGAAGTGCTTTAGATAAAAAGCAGCAAACCTTCGGCACTCGTCTTTTATGTTAGCCTGACAATAGAATACCACTAGAATGTGTTAGATGTATTAAAATGTCGTGCACATACCTGGTAGCAAACCCTTTCTTAAACAATTTTACATACAAGTGGAAAAACACTAAAACTTCTCCCAGGTAGGTCAATCTTAAGACACAGCATAAAGCCAAATGACTACGTTAAATCGGGAGAACTACTTGACTGAGAGGCGCTTCTTTTCACCTTTAGTAAAAAACAGTGGTGAGGTTTTTTGTTAATGATAGAATAAAGATTTTTTTTTCCACTGGCATCGCTGGGTTGATCAGGTAGAGTGTTTATTCTTTATGATATGTCACAATTGCACGAACTTCACAGCATCGCGATTAACACAGTGTATCAGACTATAGCGTTTTTTTTTCCCGATGAAGGCACAACAACTGATGAGCCACCTTAAACACAATACACGGTGACTATTCCTTTTACATCTGACAGCAGATTACGCCGATACACGTGTCTAGATATACTACACAAGAATACATATGCTCATTACAGCAGTCAGCTTTGCTTCAAGCAATGATTGTCAGCTCTTATGTTTTTTTTAAATATATATATTTCTTCGCGTTAAAATATACCTTATTTTAAAAAGTGTTTCGTGCAGCTTATTTCTGTCTCAACACAGATTAAACCATATAATCGCAGGGCAGGCACCTCAGCGAAACATCTACATTTCGTGCACTTGGGTAATATAAGCGGCAACTTTCTAAAAAATACTTGTAGTACAAACGATTTACTGCATGACATCCGCACAAAATTCGCACAATGCAGAGGCACGAATATCGTATCACGAACGACACAGACTAATCCACATCTAAATATAGTATCACAGTATCATATTTGAATGAAGAAACATTCAGTAAACATCGGCCAATCTATAAGTTACAGCACTCATCACACTCGAGTGTGATTTTAAAAACGCTGAATATGGATAAGATTTTGAACTGTCTAACAAAAGTTCACGTCAGCGCTTCTGGATTATTGCTTAGCACTCATGATTTGCCTGTAAAGTACAAATAGGCCTACAATACAGGATTGCAATGACAAAACGTTACATTCCTAAATCCTTTTGGAAGCACCGTTTGTCTTCACGTTCTCTTAAAATGCTGTAAATGATCACTTACCACCCTGTATGCATAAGCTGTACAAATGATAATTTAAAGGGCTGTAACAATCGCTGTACAGACCACCGCTATGAGTGATCTCACCTCACAGCTTACAGTATAGTACTAATTTAGGAAAAAAGCAGTCAAAAGACTTTCCATATTCAAGAGAGAGACAATACTCTCATAGAGATCCTACAAGGGGTCAGATAACATTAAGGAAACTGATCCTGTCAATCAGAAGTTACTTTGGTAACATAAGCAATAATCTATAGTCTGGGGGGAGTGAGCACATTTAGGTTTAAGGTAAAAAAAAAACACAGATCAATTTCATTACATCCCCATGTTTCTAAACAAGATGAAAAACAGGAAAAAATAAACAAGGTGACTACACCTTGCCTTTGGCTAAAAGGATGACAATCTGCTCTGAAGCTACATTTGCTGTCTCATTGCACAAGATACTGCGACACGTTTCAAGGGAATATTCTGCAGCTCACATACGATTAGCTTGGCTATCAAAAGTTTCTCGCCGTGAGAGAGACGCATTCACGTATGGACGGCCTTGCACCCTCGTTAGCAACAGCAGCACAGCGACAGCCAATCATACGTCCTCTCTGTGGATCCCCAACAACTCATCCCCCTCCGCCACATGTTTTCAGGTGTCCTGCCCCTCAAGTGTGGTCCGACTGACAGAAGTTCTGCTTGGATCCCTGCCTCACTCTGGAGGGGTTTGGAAAAGACCTTCCATTCTGGGTGGCGACAGCCTTGGCCTCCGTGCAGGCAGGGGGCATCTCTGAACACCCAGCCGATCTGCAATCACAAAATTTCAACACATCAATGGGGAAAGAGTTTCTGTTCTGCCAAGAAGAGCACATGAAAGCATCATGGCACCTTTAAAATGCCAGTCACCATACATGAGGCTAAGCTTTATGTTTATTGTGATAGGAGGATGCAAAGATACTTCAGGATAAGCGACACTCAACAGAGCAGGAGTACCAGATAGTGAAAGCATTAAGGATCACTGTCTCACAGTATTCACAGGGCCATTATTCATGAATGGTTGTGTACAAGCCTTGAAATTGACTAGCATCCCATCCATAGTGATCCCCAGCCTTGTGTTCTGTGCTGCCTGCGATAGGCTCCAAAATACCCTGCACCGTATAAGCGGTTGGAAGATGGATGGATGGACTGTTTATGAACAGGGTTGCAAAGGGGCGGAAAATTCCAATTCTCCAGAGACTTTCCATGGGAAGTAGGGTTGCAAAGAGGTGGAAAATTTCTGGGAACTTTCCATGGGAAGTTAACCTTGAAAACTCTGGAAATACTGAACTCTGTGAAACTCCATGCGAGCTGTCAAATATGACAAAGCAAGCAAACGTTAGTAGTAATACAACAGAATATGAATTATATTTAATAGGTTAAGTTCCCTGTTATAGGCCTGTTATGGTTATATTGCAACGGAAAGTCACACTAACTCAGAACAATACTGGTATCTCAGGTGCATCGTACGCAATGAAATCACTAACCTGCTTTCAGCCATTCCACGAAGACAATTTTCAACAGGCTGGAACATCTAAAAATAAATAAAAAACAACAATAACTACTATTGACAGAGGATCATTTCATCCAAATGGATTTCTTTTTACATACATACAACCGTTAAACAAAGCAGAACTTAATAACTACACCTTGTGGCAAAACAGTCAGATGTGATACTGATAACTGATCCTTAGAAAAGCCTGGCATAGAGTTACAGCTGGTGTTGCTGGAATATATGGCTGCAATTTACAAGCACAACAAACACCAGGGGTTATATTTGTTATTTTTGTTTCTTATCTTTTGTAAACAGGTGGAAACAGGTGCACAAGCTTGACAAATCAGGTGATTAACTGATTTAGCGAACGAACGCAAGTCCACTAATGTGCTGTTTTTTGTTAGCTTAGCAAAACGGTGGCAATTTTTACTCACTATGCTTGAACCTCTGGTTTTAGCCTAAGGCATTCTCTGAAAAGGGGACAATTAATTAAACATTTTTAAATTCAGCTAAATCAGTTCATATTATGCATACATGACCTTTCAGTATTTAGGCATGGCAGGAAATGAAAGGTTACTGTAGCTCTCCTTGACAGGATGGTTTGAAAGCTGACCATGTAATTCCTGCAGTGTCGCAGGTTCGAGGGGCTGTGGTAATACTCCAGGAGTCGCTCGGCCAGAGAGATGCGTTGCAAGAGGTTCTCAATGAAGTTCTGCAGGCGAACTTTCCCACACATCTCATGTTGAGTGGCGGCCTCCAGAAAATTATGAATCGAGATAACTTCCCTGCAAACAATTGACAATGAACGAGAGTTAGCGGAAGGAGGGATCGGGCTGGGACGGGCGGGTGAGGCCGGGGGCTGGTCCGTTAAAGCACCGCGAAAAGGCTTGACTGTTACTTCTCAGTGTTGCTTAGATGTGCTGCCAAAGCTTTATGAAAGACTCGCTGCCACCAAATTACAGCCACCCTCGAGAAGTCACGCCATATTGGAGGACATACTTTCAATGCCATTTTTGTTGCCGGAATGCAGACAAGAGACTTTTTCTCTGCAATGAGAAGAAAAAAAACTGGGGAGGGGGGGGGTCACAGCATTTTTTTCTGTTCTCAAGGCACCAGAAACTTAAATGGGTTTTCTGGAGATCATACAGAGCCTTGCTCAGAATAGGGTGGCTGTGAAGTGTGATTATGGCAGCGCATTTAAACAGACAGTGGCACCGACGACCCCATAAAGGGATGTTAAAGTGATTTATGTGACCACATGTTCTGAAGCCTGAAATTCTCATTCCTGATCTGGGCAGCATAACATACAAATTTTAGTGAATGAGTGAGAAATACTCCTTTGAAGTAATTACTGAACGTCTAAGTAAAGTTAGCCTAAGTAAAGTTAGCCTAAGTAAAGTTGGCTGTCTGCCTCGGTGCATAGAGACTGTAAGCGATTCACAGAGCAGGCATGTTCTGCAATATTACGTTCTGCCGGGACCGGGATGGGGGGTGCCTCCCCCCACCCCAGAAAGCTTGGAAAGCAAATGGGCCTCACAGCTCCTTCTTCTCCAGCTCCTGCTCGGACAGGGAGAGCCGCTCCCGCAGCCGGCCGATCTCCATGACGGCCGTGTCCACCTGCTGGCACAGCGCCCTCTCTCGGTCCGACACCTGCTGCTTCTCGCGCGCCAGGTGGCGGAAGCGAGCGTGTGCGCGCAGCAGCTCCACGTCCACCTGCGCCAGGTCTGTGCTGAGCCGCTGCAGCCGCCGCATCATGGTCCCGTTCGCCGCCCGCAGGGCCTCCTCCAACCTGGAGGGGGCGCGCTCCATGGGCACCATCTGGGCCAGACGGCAGCTGAGCGTGCTGCTGTCACTTCCCGCACTGGGCTGCTCCTCTCCCTGCTCCCCTACAGTGCCCTCCTTCAACGTCCCAGCCTTCCCCGCGGATTCCGCCATATCTCTGGGCTCTGAGC
The DNA here is from genome assembly GCA_026781145.1 of Hippopotamyrus pictus. NCBI lineage: Eukaryota > Metazoa > Chordata > Actinopteri > Osteoglossiformes > Mormyridae > Hippopotamyrus > Hippopotamyrus pictus. The sequence continues at coordinate 11,122,488 of JAODLC010000045.1, read as the reverse complement.
TCTGGCACCTATCAGTGCAACCCGCCACGCCGGCCTTCTTGCGCCCCCCCTGGCCATCGACGGGATCCCAGGCAGACGATGAGCAGAGGCGGTGCACTGTGTGGTAAGCAGGCTGGTGCTCCAGGTGGGCCCTGAGCGACGACAGGCTCCGGAGCCGCTGGCGCTCCCCGCACCGGGGACAGCGGAACGGCAGCTGCAGGAAGGCCACGCCACTAGGGGGCGCCGCATCTTTGCACAGGAGCAGCTTCCTGTCACCTAACTTCTGCTGCATTTCATTGCCAAACTGAAACAGAATGGAGGGAAACAAAAACAAACATCGCATCCAAGTTAACATAACACAGGCTGATATTATTAACTACATATCTCGTGAATTTGCTTCTTAACATTTTTCATGGCCACGGAGTCTAATTAAACACAAACCACATGGAAGGGAATACAATAACAGGCAAATAAAACATGCTTCTTGGCCGCCGGACACGATTCCCATGAAACACCAGGAATGAGGAGAGAACCTTTTCCAAGCCACATGTGGAAGATCCAAGAACGAAAGATCACAGCCCAAACTATACAGAAAACTGGGCGTAATTAAACCATTTTGCTAAAAATCTTGTTTTGGGAACTGCTTTGAATTACATCTGACATAAAAAGGAGATCAAATATGAAATGATGGCAAATACAAACAGTAACTAACCTTTTAATTTCATGTTGTTCCTTGTGGAACAGTTTAAAATAATTTTCACCAGTTCTAAGAGTGGATTGAAAATGACAGCTATTTGTGTAGTTAAGCGTTTTGTGCTGAAATATATCTATTGAAAAAATAGATAACCATCATTTTCATTAAAGCATTGGAGTGATTCTGTTACAAATCCCAACCGTTTTTTTTTATGGGTTCTGCAGTTTTCAACCTAATCTGAACAAGCTATTAAGACGCATTGGTTATTATTTTTGGAAAGTTACAGTATAATTCCCCAAGCAGAGATTTAGACTGAAGACCTGATCTATTGACTTGGGGCAGAAATAGTATATTTACTGGTATATATCAGTCTAGCTTATTCCGTCTATTAGCTCAGTGTCACAATGCCCGTCACCCAGCCGCCATAATCTCCACAATGATTCCCGAAATGTTATAATGCGCTTCAATGATCAGGACGTAACAGGTAAATGTTGGCAACATGTTGTATATCTGCGACTGCGGCCAGACTCTACGAACTAAATTAAGGTCCAAAATGAGTATCAGGCCAGTTATACATCTGTGATATAACGAGATGCATTGAGTTTGTTTTCGCAAATACATTTTTAAAATAATATTATTTACCATACCTCTGTTACCATTTTGAGTTTTCATGGCTTAACCGCTAAGGTATCTTACAGTTTCAATAAAACTGGACGTGCTTAATCTATTAAGGGGGACTCTAATCATTTAACATTAGGCTTCCCAATAGTGTAATCCTGAATGGCTACAATGTAACATAAATTACATGTTTCACATCATCTGTACATACAACCAACATAGAGCAATTACCGGGCCAATATACAAACATGCATCGGCACTGCATATTTAAATCGGGCTATTAATATTACGTAATTGTTTTCGGATGTGGAAAATGCGCCTTATATCCTGTAACCACACGAATACTAAACTACATCACACATGAAAAAACACGTTCATAGTAATAAACTTAACCATTACATACCACTCCGTGCTCCCGCACATCATTAACTCGGCCGTCGCCGAGTGAGACAGACAATCGGCCGGAACCACTGTGCAGATAGACGGGGGGGACAGTGAACGTGGGCACCACGGTAGCAGAAGGCAGGAGTACTCTTCAATAAAAATTCACCTGAACATTACATTTTTTAAAGCATACAAATCTCAGAGTGAATTATGCAAGTGGAATATCTCCCTAAAGCTTTTGTCCATATTTATTTACAATATGGTACGATCCTTCAGACGCTTCTTCGTAGGCGAACTTTAACCCTTGCTGTCAGTGACGCCACGCGGTGGATGCTGTGACGAAGATTGAGTATCCATCCATACATCCATCATTATTATTACCTTCTGTCATATATGCATGCCATAAAACATAAAGTGTGTTTTATCAGTTGTATGATTTCACTCCAATACATTGCGTCTTTAATGTTGTTTAAAGCTGTTAGTGTTAGTGACAACCCAACAGTACTTTAAGTTTAGATTAAATACAAATTAAATTAAAAGAACTTTGTGAAGTGAACTGTTTTATAAAATACAAAATTTGCACTTATTATGAACCTAGGTGATAAGATATGTGTAGCAAAGGTTTGATTAGATTTATAAGTCCGGCAGTTTTTATCCCTCAGATGGCCATCTCTGGGTAGTAGGTTTATCCTTGAAAGTTGTATCCCACACTTTTCCTCACCTTAAAGCTACAAATTTTTGTGTGACGTCTGCATTTCAGTGATGCGGAAACACTTTTTACCTGTCTCTGACCTGGTGGCCCAATCAAACAGCGACGAATGGCAAGACACCTTAGGACTAACATCCATGCATCTTTCTTTGCTGGTTTTGTCCCTTCACTCCTCTCCCTGCTGCAGCACGGTTTGCAGGAAAGACGGTGACATGAGTTGTATTTGGTCAAGAAAACAAAAAGAACACCGTAAAGAGCATCGTACGGTGGTATAAAGGTCAGAACTGAAGGTCAGTAACGTAGGGATGGGATCATAGAGGTCAAAGACCTTTTGTGAGCAGAGGCTCATCCACTTCTTGCAACTTAATGGATGTGATGCAGTTACAAGTTTAAAGCCCTAATTAACCAAGCTTCTCACGCCCAGTGGGGTTTGAGTAAGTCCCCACTGACCAGTGACTTTGGCCGTGTCACTGCTGGGGGAGATGTTACATTTCATGATTAGCATTAACGCTACATTCTTGTCGTGGAGGAAATCAGATAGGGATGCATAGGCTTTTATAGCTTCTCAGGGGACAGATGTAGTGTCAGATAAGACCTATAAAGTACAAACACTGCAAGCTTGTATTGAAACCATCTTTTCTAGTGGGTGAAGAATTTCCCAGAAAGAAACTTCCCCACGTTGTATATTTCCTCATTAATATAAAGTTCCAACATAAGGCTGTAATAACAGTATTGTGGAACAGAGGTTTTCACTGTGTGAGACTTTGGCGTCCCACCATTGGCATCTTGTCCAGGGTTGTCCCCGTCTTGTGCCCTATGCTGCCTGGAATATCTCCCCCCCCCACCCCCCAGCCCACAACCCTGCACTAAGTGGTTGGAAGATAGATTTGATGCAAGAATGGGACTTTGGTTACAGTCCATTTCACCTTTTTGTGGTCCTACAGTAAGTTACATGGAAGGAGACCTATTACTGGTGTAGCTTCTAGAAAATTACTATGTGTGAATTTATATGCTTGAGGTACAAACCTCAAGCATGTTTGTGTTTCCTAAAATATTTAAGCCCGTTCATCTCAAGATCAGTTCGAGAGGCGGTTTCAGAAATCCTGGCTAAGTTCAGATGATTGGCTCTTATAGTCTAAAGTCAGATTCTCACCCCTGGCGAACTCCATTGATTACTTCACCAGAAATGCAGTAATCTGCTTCACCGGAGAGAATTAAACTTAACTGGGCTGCTATAAAACTTTTTTATTAAAGCTATACATGAAACAGTTAAATTGCTGGCTGCATTGGCACCGCAACGCAATATATAAATAGTACTCCACTTAAACAAATGAATCTGTCACTCAGGTATTTAATTTTCCATTGTCTATGAACTGTTTTTTAAAAAGTCAAATTATTTTGTCATAATTATTGCTGGCAGTGTATTGATGACCAGAAAATTAAGGACTGTATGTTATGTTCCATTCCTGCCAGTATATCTAAATCGTCCAAAAAATTTAGAAATGTCAGGATAGATTTTGTCATGATTAATTGACAGCTTAATAAAACTTAGCAACCGCTGTTCTAAACAAAGCAATATTTCTGTGTGTTGCAAGTGTGGGACGCAGTTATTGTGACAGATCTGGTTTTTCTTTACAGTGTAGGTCACGTTCTTTCAACTTGCCTATTTTTCTCTTGCCATAATCGCTGAAGTAATATACTTCAACTTAAAAAAAACCTTATACAAGGTATGTCAAAGTGAAAACGGTGGAATTATTTGACGCTGAATTACTTTCAGTTCATTTTAATATTTGAATGCAATTTTTTTTAACCCTTTAAAAGTTTTTAATGTAGAAATTTATGTTCTTAATTATAATTATTGGAATGAAATTATCCTGTTGCTATAGTTTGGACAGTTTGAAAGAGTGCATTTCATTGTCCTCAAATGTGCAGTGTTAGCAATACTAAAGTTACCTTAAAGGGCCTATAAACACTGGAAGGGTTTTCAAGAACAGGTGTATGTATGACTGTATTTCCAGTCAGCATTTCACATGGGGGCCAGTGTGGAATTTCACACCCATGGTGAACTGTGTTTTCAGGCCTTTCCTTAAAAGGACCGGACTGAGGAAGACGAGCGAAGGTGTGAGGAAACTCACGAGGCCCAGAAACATCATCCAAGAAGCTGGGAGAATGGCGGCATTCATAATTCAGCTAGGGCCACGGCAGGACGGCTAACTCTAGTATTCCGATGCCACATGCTGCAATGTTGCCTCATTAAAGTAATTATTTGGAGGGTATGTCACCCCACAGGGAGGTTTTTGGTATAAATAAGACGGTACTCCAAACGTCTTTTAGCTGTGGCCATCAAAGCAAGGGACTGTTAAACTTTGGCTTTGGGGAGGACTAAAACTCTGCCCCCTGCTGGACAAAGGAGAAACACCTTTAAACGATGCAATATGGTGTAAATATTCTCATAAACGCTGCTCTGTCGGCTAATAACTTAAATGTTAGCATTTGTTTTCATATTTAGCAGTGTTTTGAAATGGCTTATAAATTACTTAATAAAAAGTAACAGCTTTAAAAGGAAAGTTAAATTTTAATTACTCCCCAAGCACAATGTTCTTTTCTCGCACAAAGAAAGGCTTTGCTATCTGATGACAGCGATGCAGGCGCAGAGGTGTGGGTGAAGATAAGATAATTTGCCTTCCTGTTATTTTCAAACCGGATGGTTTGTGAATTAGATGACATAAATAGGCAAGTTCTTATGCAAATATATATTATATAATAATATATAAAGGTTGCAGCTGCACTGAATTAAACTTGGACGTTGCTTCGGAGAAAAGCTTCTGCTAAATAAATGTAAATGTAAATGGTAGGAATGCATACTTCATCTGACCTCTTTATTTGCCTGACCTCACATTGGACGGGACACCTTATGTCAGACCTGAGATATTCAGCACCCGGCGCTGTGATCTGCGGGTCCGGTCCTCTTCCAAAGCAACATACGTGCCGTACAAGTTCCACTGTGTCATTTTTAGATCTGGGACCGACTGTGAGGCGAGGTCAAGCTGAGCAGCTTGCTAAGGGTGGGGGGGGGGGGCGGTTTAAACAAAGGACTAAAACCCAGCGACTGCCATTGGAGAGAGCCGCAGCCTATTGTCTTATTGGGGCGTCTGCTGAAACGTGGTCCTCCTCCTGAATCAGCTGCACCTCTCCATGACAAAGTCCCACGCAGAGTCTCTATGGAGTTTGGCCTTCACCTCCTCCTGCTCTCATTTCCTTCCAGCTGCTTCCCCGCATGAAATGTGTTACGACTTCTAGGGCTTGCCCTCCTCCTCACTAACTGCCCCCCCCATAGTGCATCTCTGTAAATCCCAAGGAGGCATCTGCAAGCAGGGGCCAGCTAACTTCCCCGGGGGCCCTAGGCTGACATGGGTAGGGGGCTCCCTAAGTGAGCCATTCGAGCTATTTTTTGGAGTTGAAAGAGAAATGAGAGGGAATTTAGAAATGATGGAAAATCTATAATACGTTAATCAAAGCACAGGGAAACTTACTGATCAGGGTGGGGGGGCGGGAATGCTGTCGGTAAAATTCGCAGATCAGGGAGGGGGGTATCGCACCAGCTGATTGATTGGCCAAATTTATTAAGTATAACTGTCCCCTCTTTTGCCGTGGGCCCATGTAGTAGCCTAGGATAGCCAATACCTGAGTCTTGACTTTTTTGCATACGTTCATTTAATTGTGTTCTGTCTACATCGCTTCACAGTTTGTCTACCACTTTAGCAGGATCGTATGAAAGACACAGGAGATGTAATGTTAGTCTTGTATCTTTGCGCTAAATTCTTCTTATGCTTGTCCCAGTTGGCTTGCCAATGAAATGACTGGGTGTCTGCCACTGGACTCCAGTGTGAACGGAAAGCTGGGTAGCACGAATCTCAAAGCAGGAATAGTCCATTTCAGGCAGGACTAGGGGGCAACTTTCTTTATCCTGCAAACTAAAAATGCAAATAACAGACATGTTACTATAATTAAAATGATCATATTATCTTATATCCATAAATATAACTCATGTAATATATTCTGTCTTCGTGGGGCCCCTAGATTTTGGCGACCTCAGGCAGCAGTTTACCTTTGATATAAGTCTTCCCCTGACTGAAGCCACAAGGAGAGCAGATCTATGGACACCTGCAGGGCTAACTGTAGGGGGGAGGGGGCCCCCAGGCTAAAGCCATTGTTGGGGCCCTACTTACAGCAAAATGCTACTGTTACAACCTGAAAACCTTGGGGCCCAGGCTGCATCGCTGGCCAATAGCGCGTACGGCCTTTGGATTGCATAGCGCCGTGTCCTGTAAGCAACCTTAAAGAGTACTGTCCGATTTTTGTGTTGTGAGAATCCGGTGGCATCTCTCTGCACTCTGCTGTGTCATGTACAGAACTGCCAGCTCGTTCTGCTTGGATGAGCAAAATGAAATCGCCCCTAGGTTGAGATCTGATCTTGCTACCTCCCCTGTTAACAAGGCATCTCTTACACAGCACAGTATGCTTTACTCAGCTTTGATCCTGTAATGCCTATATTTCACCTCAAATATAACTTGCAGTTTTTTTTATGGTGAGGTATGGGAATCGTATATGTCTGGGGCCATATAGCGGTGCAGTATGTCAAACCTGTTAACCTTATATATCAAAGAAACCGGTGGAGGAGTGTGCAGCTTAGACAACAACGGGGAGGATTACGCAGGACAAACAGTCCAAGTTCTAAGTGTCCTTTGATGTCCTCACGGCAGGAAATGAAAATTTTGGCACCGGGTGTAGTGAGCCATCAGAAAGCATATCAATCGACAGCCTTATTCAAAGGGTCAGCTATGAAAGAATCTCACAAAGTAGAATGTTCGGTGAATAGAATCCCTATTTCATGGGCCACAAACAACAAAAATACAAGCCAATATTCAGCCACATTTTCTGTTATTCCATAATTTTTTTGTAACAATGGTTTCTTTTTGGAGCAAGTGATGTTTATGATGTGGCTTAATTTTCTGCAGCTGGGAGTCTGCAAATAACATTGTTCTTTCACACCTTCAGGGTTGCAGGGCGCGGTGAGAGACTCAGCAGGCGAGGTCTCTGTGCCTGTGATGGTGATTTGACCCCTGACCTCAGCAGAACAGTCACCTGTCCGTGAGCCTTGAGCAAGGCTCTTAACCCCCAGCTCCAGGGGCACCACACATTGGTTGACCCCACACTGTGACCCTCAAGCTACGGAAAGCAAGATGGAACAGATGAGGAGAAGAATTCCAGTATATCTGAACTTCTGCAAATGAAAAAGGTGATGTATCAAATTCCTATATGAGTTCAGGTTCTGTTAGGGTGAGGTTGATATGAGTTTGCTGTATGTTCTACATACATGCAGTTTTATATTGCAGCTATAGACACTTGGTTGTGTTTATGCACAGATGTAAGCATTGCAATGACCGAAGGTCTGATACCCTACCTTGTGCTCAGTGCATTCTGGGATATGTCTCACTATACAGCCATAGGTTGCCCTAGGGTTGAAATTCTATGTTTTCTTGACTGCATTTCTCCAGGTTGGATGAGCTAATGTCTCACTGAGGTCTTAGCATGAGAGTTAACATTTAGATGCTTCCTTAGATTCACAGCTAACATTACTGACAACACCACTGCATAAAGCTCATGGACTCTGAGGCTGGAGTTTCAGCAGGGGGGGGGTGCCATAACTTTTCTTAATGCTGTGCCACCCACAAGGGTCTTGGTGAGCTTTTTCCACTCTTATCGCCCCAGTTAACCTGCAAATCCACTGCTAGGGCGACACAGAGCCTCTGAATTGAATGATCTAGAGGGTCAGTGCTCCGACATGATTCGACTACATAAGCACTGAGCCTGAGGTATAATATACATTATGTGGATCTGATTTTTGGTGCAGGTTACCCAGGAAGCGATTGTGTAGTTTACCGTTGCATGAGGAACATGGAGAACCTCCTACTTACCCATATGTGGAACCTCATTGGTGATTCTCAAAACCGCAGATTGATTGAGAAGCAGCAGAGCCTCCTCACTGGAGTCCACCGGCTGAGAAACATTAGCCCATGGCACAGCAGAAGAGTGTGATGTCATCATCCAGTGACAGAGGCTAACCCAACTCCAAGAGCACTGTCACCTAGATGGCAGCGTCCTTTAGCTGTCCATGGAGAGGTCATAAATGCACCATCTGGTTTCCCAGCAGGCACAGGAAAAATCCTTCAGGGGGTAGGATTGTCCAAAGGCGTATAGCCCGCTCACAACAATTAAGTTTCATCGCTGAATTTCAGCTTTGCTGCATAAGAAAGGCCTCAAACTGTAAGCCTCAGAGTCTAATCTTTAAACAGGGTATACAAACCACTATATCTGTCACATTAAAATGACAGTTTCGTCTGACAATGTTTTTTGTTATGATCCTGCGCAGAAGTAAAACCTTCAGGATTCCTGAGTGCGTTTGCTGTTATTATCTCTGCATGCGTCAAACATTTATTTGTAATTTCGCTTTCGTTTCAGCTTGTAACATTCAGCACTTCAGCAAACAGAAATCACAAGCCTGCTTTTACAAGATAGCGCTCCTATGAAAGATTAGCATGATTAATAGTTCAGCGCTCTAACAATGAGAAGACAATTGCCATTCTGGGAAATTGCGCAAAGTGCACTTTCTCCAATTTCCAGCATTGCTCTTGTGGAATTAATCAGCTTTTTAAAATCTTATTTTCATACATAACACATCTGGTCCATCCTGTATAGCTGTTTTTCCTGGCAGAATGCCACACTGTGGTTTCGTCAAGCTGAGCTGAGGACTGGCTGGATTTTATTTTCTGTTCTTCCAATCCAGCTACTTTCCTATTCACTTGAATATTGAACAATCATTATTTGCACAGCAGTGCAAGTAAAACTAGGTTAAAGGATCGTCTGTATCTATGTAGTATACAATATAGTTCCTTCAGGCTGAACACATCTTTTGTGTTTGTGTGTGTTTTTAACACGGTTCTCGGGTTTCCTTCATAAAGCGGACCCAAACTCGATCAGAACTGGTTCAGAACCGGTTCAACAGGGTAACCAAGATCAATCACTGAGGTTACCTGAAACAATGAACAATGCAGTGGGTGTCCAGGATCACAGTCAACATTAAAAAAAATGGCTTTAGACAAGGAATTTATGTCTCCATTGTTTCCAAATTATCTCAAGACCTGATATTAAGAAATACCTGGCTGCAAAACAGTCCTCTTCAGAGTAGCCAACTTTTGGTTAAAAAAAAAAAAATAAATAAATAAAAAAATTAGAAAAACAAGAAAACACAGGACCAGCTGGTTGGCTAACTATTGTACCTGGATATTTAAGTGAATTACTGTAGTAAAATGCTCTGTGCCAGGGGGCAAACAGGGTAAATGGCTAAGAAAGCAAGCAAACAAGACATCTGCCAGGCAAATAAGTATCAGCCGGCCAGAAGCACAAACATAATTCTGGATTCACAATAAAACAGGGTTTTTTAAAAAATACACAGTGCTGACATCGCTCGTCCAATAATAATATCCCGTGAAGATTAAGAGGACTGAAGTATGGGTGGGGGCGGCGAATCTGCCAAGAACCACATTCCTGTGGTAATTCTTTTTGTAGATCAAGCTTTCCGGAAACCGATAATAATTCCAGGAAGAAAGCGCGGAAGGTGATAGTGAATTCAACACAGTGCATGAAAAACAAATAAAAAAACAGTAAAAAAAATACAAGGTTAATATTCAGTGTGAATAAGTTGAGCTGCCGGTGCCGGTGTCCTGGGAGCTGAGTGAGATTACAGTGGATTGTTGCGCTGCACCATTTCACGTCCCCACTCTCATGCTATGCTTTGGCCCCTTTGGTCACATGCTGATACAATCATCCATGGCCGCCTTAATAAATGACATCACTCGCTAAAAATACACCCTGCCCATTTCAGACGCTGTACTCCATTTGGCCAGTCTTGGCCAGAACAGATAGCGTTTGGCTGCCAGGGATGCGTGACTATATGACTGTAGTAGCCAGGTGTGGACGGCAGGGGGAGCTCTTGCGAGCCTGCAGAGTGGGGTTGCAGAGGTAGAGCAACCGGCTCGCTGTCTGTTCTTCAGATTTAGCATTCCATTCATACAAACTACTGCCTTCTCATTTTCATAGCACTGGCCTGTGTTTTATTTTTAACTAAATATTATTGGGAATGGGGGGGTTGATGTTAAAAGGAAAACCAGAGAACAAAGCATTCATGTTTGCTCCAGGATAATAAAAGATAATGTCTAAAAAAGGAGCTATGTACGAATGACTCAGGCACTGGGCTCCAAGTGAAAAATGACAGCACCGCAGAGAGTAAAACAGTCATCGCGGGCTGTTAATCAAGTCACGGTTGAATTACTTTCATTTAAAATTAATTTCCTAGATGAATTGTACTCACGGTTCCCAAATCACTCCAATAATATGCCTGCAAACGGACGTTAGCAAACACGGAAGTAAAAGCAGTCATTATCAGATGCGAATCGATAGTAAATGAAAAATGTACACGCGGACGAATTAAATAATAATGATAAAAAAAAAAAAAAAAACATAGATCCAGAAACTGAACAAATTCACAAGGTCCTTTGCAGGATATGCACGTGTGTCCATTCATTTGGTCTCTCCACTTTTTTAAACCAGTGCAAAACACTCCCGCACAAGCACACACCACCACGCACACTGAGGGAGAGTAAGAGACACAGATTTGCCTCTGGACTATTGGGTGAAATCATTTAAACAGTAGATAGGAACAGTCCACACACAGATCCGTGGCTAGAATTAAACGCACCACACAGGATCGAGGCCTCAATTCCGCACAATGCATAGTACGTCTATATATAATATTGCCGATATCCATCCATCTTCACTAACTGCTTGTCTAGTACAGGGTCTCACTGAGCCAGCAACCAATCCCAGACAGAACAGGGCATGAGAGAGGGGGCTCCCTAGACAGCATGCCAGTATAAACATATAACAACATATTATGTGTACATGCATAAGCCATATAAGCACAAGGACTGGTCAAGCTGCACACTGACAGGCAATAAGGACTGATATAGGTAATCTTTTCGCTAGAGGCCCTAAAATGATCAATTAGCGTCACCATTAAATGTGCATTTGAACAATCAGAAAAATTGTTGTTCAATATCTTTCTTTCTCCCCCAAATAACAAAGATTGCTTCCTGGTTCTGTTTCAGTACATTCCTGCAGTCTGTGCAAAATTAGTTCCTGTAGTCCTAACACTTTAATGGACTAAGCCATTTGGGGGGGGGGGGGGGGGTGGAAGCGAGGCAGTCAGACTACTCTACAAAGTAGGAAAGAGGCCAGTTTTAATTTAACGCAGTGCGGCTCTCGTGCTTCGCCGCGATTGCTGGAAAGTGCAACACTTACGATCCGCTGTGGCGTTTTGGGACGACTGAGACCCCCTCCGCGGTTAAGCCATCTGCGTGAGCTTAAACAGGTCTCCAGAGCTGTAAATATCTACAAAGACCAAGAGCGACGGTGCAGCATCCCACTGCTGAGTGAAAACACATTGAAGTTAGGTAGTAAAATATTTTAATTAAATATACAGTGGATCATAAAGTACAAAATATTTTGCCAGCTATGTGATCGGGATGCTAATGGCACAGAGTATCAAAAGCGTCTCAAGAAGAACAGCCTAGAAACATAAAATACCAAACCAGCAAACTGAGTGTGGATAATTGGCTCATTCATAAATGTAGTGTTTCAAACCTAATAACCTTAAAACAGAACTAAATATTGTTACCAAAATGACTTTTACTATGTACAGATACACAAAATAATAAAATAATATCAAAGGCTAAATATGACTAACAGTGTACATTATTTACAAAAATACAGACAGAGGGATATTACACATCAGTAAACAAGTTTGTGTTATGGGAGCTTGAACAGCAGAGAATGAACTTTAACCCCTGGTCACAAGCGACTACAACAATGTTGTACGGCAAAGGGGGTCCCAGAGTACTCCTGGCAAACATTGTAATTACTGGGCAAGAAAATTCCCAGCATGCATCACAATTATAATGAATGTTGTGAACTAGCCCAGATCTCCCCCCATTCTTAGAGTGTGTGGCCTAGTAAAATAGCCCAGCAGTGATTAATTTCTCTGTGTACGTGCATACTGTAAAAACATCAGGCCAGGTACACCCCCCACCCCTGTCACAATTCCCAGTGTAACATATTTCTGATAAAATATAGAACGAGTGTGAATTCCGAGATCCAATTGTCTCTACTTCAACATTCTGTTGCATCTAATTTGTTCTGTTTATATGTAATCTGTTCAACAATTCATATAACAAATATTAAAAGGCACCAACCTTTCGAAGCAGAAATGGGGCAAACCCGATTTCATAATGTTTATATTGATTCTTTCGAATTAAATATATCACGTCCACATGATCTCCAGGAATATCAATGTTTTTTTTTTTTTTTGAGGTCACGTGTAACCATAGCAAATGCAGTGTAAACTGGAGAGACTGCAGCCTTGTTATGCTTATAAAACAGTTTATTACTCGTTTTAAAAAATATTACATAGCAACCTTGAGTGTTACTCCAAAAACTCTGGAGAAAATACACTTTAGCTATTATATACCCCCTCTACCCCCAACCCACTGACACATTAAAACAAATTACTCCTGACAACAGGAGATTTTCAATCATGTTGACTTAGACATTTTTTTTTTACCCAAATCCTTTGTGCAAAAGAGATACATATGCCACTAGTACTTATCACTGCTGACAAGTATTTTCCAAATTACGTTTTATTACATTACATTAAAACCAGTTGCCATTGACTGCTGTCATGATGTAACGCCCGCCCCCTTATCCGCTATTATTACCATATTCAGAATCTCAGCTTGCTCCTTGAAAGAAAACCTGGCTTGCTTAAGTGCTCTTAGGACGAACCATAGTCTTTAACATTTTTCTGGTGAAATCGTTCAATGGTGGCATGGTTACTGAATTGTCTTCTGGGAAAAAAAAGAGGAACAAAAAACTTGCACCTGCAGGAAAAAAGAAAACAGCATCTGACTGCGAGTAGTCCGTTACATTGCACTTCTTTTTCACACGAAAAAAAATCTGACCACATAGTTGTTTTTAATTCAGAGCGGTCAGAAATTACAGTAGCTAGTGAACAGAATAGAAAAAAAATGCTGCAATAATTTTGTTTTAGTATGTACAAACACCTCAGTCCTACAATTAACAAACTTAATATAACATCATTCGGGTAGGGACAGGTCAGCTACGTACGGGGGAGGCTTTTGGGGAAACTTGAAAAGGGGATTAAACATTCTGTGAAAAGCTCTTCACATTTTACCACTGAAATTGGAGATTCCTGATAGTAAACAGCTCTGTTTTTTATTTACACTGAACAAAATTATATACTGCAAACATGGTTGCATTCAACAGTATGTAGTCTCTAACAGTGACCCCTGGAGGTTTGAAATGAATTTGCAAACTACCACTGCAGATCTACAATTAAATAAAAAAAATACAATAAGGAATAATATTTAAATGACTATTGAACTTTTCCAACAGTAAACCTTGGTTATAGTTTGCAGTAACAGTGTTCTTTAATGTTTCATAGTGTTTGAAAGGAGAAATCCCATTTCCCATTGTAATGAAACTGCACTGTGCATTGCATTGATTTGTCACACAACTTGTTTTATACTTTGGATATGCAGCCATATGATCCGAGCTATAAATTCTTCTGCCCGGAGCCTCTGCAGCCTCCACAGTTTTCAAAACGAGAAGGAAAGACTAGATCTACAACTGGCGTTGCCAGGATGAGACACGATCAGCCTGGTTGGCCCATATAATCAAAGAAATGTGCAAATCATGAAGCGTCAGTGGCAAAATCAGGTGCAATAGGGGGACCGGTCTCAGTCTCAAGCGTCTTCAGTCATTAACTGCCAGCTGTCGGCTGCCTAGATGGCACCGCCATGCTCCGAAGGGCAGGGAGATGGGGGTACGTGCAACCCACATGTGAGGGAGGGAAAATGCCACGCTGCTTAGCCGACGGGATCGCCAGGGTGGTTCACTCATGAGAGTTTGGTGCTGGGGTGCACAGAGGGCAGCTGGGGTGGGCTGAAAGCGGGCTGGGCGTTCAGGGCAGACACAGGGTACAAGCCATGGTGCAGGAGGTCTCCGTAGGAGGTTCCCACGGGGTGCCTGTACAGGTGTGGCGGGTTGGCGGCGGAGGCGAGTAGCTGTCGGCGCATCATGAAGGAATGGATGGCGAACGGGGGTACCAGTGGAGAGATGACGGCCTGGTTCTTGAAGTACTGCAGCGGGTGCGAATAGCCAGCCGGGATGTGAGCGCCCAGACCCTCACACACATCCTGCACCTGAGATACAAACGCTCCGGGGTACAGTGCTGGGAAGATGGGGGAATGGACGGGGAACTTGTGGCTCTCCACATAGCTGCTGATGTGCATGGCGTGTGCTGGCTCCACGGGCTTTATCCTCTCAGCTTCTAGGTCGGGTGTCTTGGCTTTGCCAGCGGCGTCCTTCACCGAGTGCATGGGCGTCACGGCCCGGATCTTCTTCTCTGGAGGCCCGTTCTCCAGCTCCTCCAGATTCCTCTTCAGAGGCCGGGCAGCGCCGACATTCTGTGGACTGCTTTTGGCACTCAGGATGGGCCGTACCATCTCCTCCATCTTGTACCCCATGATGTCCTCCCCGCATCCATTCTGTGTATTCCCCGCACTTCTAGGGGGAAGGTCTATACCCTTTTTAGGGGGGGTCATAGTCATGGGAGGAACACGGCAAGCCCTGGGATGAAAGTCAATATTTGAGGTCTGATTGTTGGCCACCTGAAAGGGAGGGGGATTGGTCTTCACCTCTTGTTGGATTACAGAATGGGGTAACCCACACAGCGAGGACTTGGAGGGGGCCAGACTCTGTGACGTGGATTTAGGAAGACTCAGATCTGTAGGCTGGTCTTCCGATGGACGTTCTCTTGGAGAAACCTTTTCCTTTTGACTCAAGTGAGTGCTATAAGTCAAAGCAATATTGTCAGGGCTGCTGGGAGGGAATCCCTGAACAGTGTCACAGTCTCGAAACAGCGTTTCTCTGCTCAAGTACTTGGTCAGCTGATCCTTGCTAAGATGGTGCTCAGTCTGTCGGTAGAGGCTGTGCAAGTGAGGGGAAGAGTAGAATTCGTTCAGGAAGCTTGGCACCTTGGCGGGCCGCAGTAACTGCTTCTCTGACAACTTCTCGACGTCGTCTCGGAGCTCGGGTCTCAATAGAAATGGTTCTACGACAGAGCTGGCCTGAGGATGGGCAACCTCACATGTGAACTGCTCTGACTTCCCGCTTGGGTCACGAGGCAAGGCTTCGCCTGAAGGTCTTCTCTCCTCCATGGTCCGTGCCTTGAAGCTCTGAGCGTGCTGGATGACAGATGGTCGGTTGATCACCACAGTCTCTGTATTGGACCCCAGTGGGCTCTGTAGAGCAGACGTGTCCTCAGTGCTGCTGCTTGTGCATTTTGTGTTGATTAATGGTGGAGGTGCACCAAAAGAATAGTTATTGGGCAAGGCGGTCCCACTGACCTGGGACAAAAACTTCTTTTTAGCCAACGGAGACATAATACCGGAGTTTCCCCTTGGATACGCAATTGGGGTGTAGTTAAAAGAGGACTCGTCCTTGCTGGAGAGCTCCCCCTTCGCTTGAGCAATTTCCGGAAATGAGAAGCTCTGGGGTGGCTTCTGCTTCAAGGTGGGTAGCACCATACCGACGTGACTTTGGGTCTCCTTATTCACGAGGGGATCCACCTTGCCCACAGAACAGGGAGCAGCACGGTCCAACACACCATTCTGCAGCTCCTGTGCACATGTCATGGGTAATGGCTTGGGAGATGCCTTTAAGAACTTATCGTCTGTCTCTTCCGGCAATTTGGGGCTGAGATTATCCAAGATTTCGGGGTGCTTGGCTGTGGGCTGAGACAAGGATAGCATGTCCCTGGTGACTCGGTCAGCCTGGACATTCTCCCAGGGTGGTGTACAAAGCAATGGCTTCTCCCGTGCATTGCTGCTCAAAGCTTCTTCTTTCACAGTGAGTTGCAACTCCTCTTCCTCATCTTCCTCCTCCTCTCCAGACTTGACCTCCTCCTTGGCAAGGTGCTGGGTCTCTGGCTTCAGTTCAACGCATTCTTCTTGACTCTCCTCTTTGTCGTCAGATGCCTGCAACCACAAAGAGTCATGTTAGTCACTGAGAGCTTGTGATACTACTCAATGACTTCCACAAGCAAATACAGTCACCCCACTGTCAACGTTAACGTAAATAATCCTCCAAACAGATGATTCAAGTCAAATGTACTTAACTAAACCTGACCCCAGAGAGTCACATCCTTCACTGGGAACCATATTTGCAAATGGCTAACATCAAAGCAATCACTGCTTAAGAAGTTATATTGAATATCCACTGGTGACAGATGACTTGAGTGTTAAGTACACCAGGAGTAAGTTGAGAAAACAGTACTTGCCAAACAGGAATTACGTCTGTTCTCTTAAAATAAAAAGCTGCCCCAAATGACATCTGGATTAAAGATTAGATTGAATTTCCAACCAATAATCAGAATCGGTCTATTTATTTGCATACTTCAAGCTAAAAACCTGAGATCTGAGCGCTGCTTTGGCCTTTCTGACAAGTTTATTCTATATATTTTAAGGTTTGACATAAACTGCGTCCAGGGACAGGATACAAAATGGCATTTTCAAACATTTCAAAGCAGACTGCCAGCCTGCCTATTCATAATCCCTGATACGGAAGCTTGACAGATGTTTTAAAAAGTATCTCTTCTTAAATTTTGTTCCTTACATTCTCTGGGCTTGTAACCATCTCCAAAGAGGAATTTCCTTGGCAAAAAAAAACAGGTGTAACAACATCCTCAAATAACAGGAAACATCCATGCACAATATGTAGTGTTACGCTGATTGTGATTTTTCTTTAAGTATGAAAATTAAATCCCCTGTTTTGTCACATATAATGTTTCTGTGCTGCAGCTGTGGTCTTTGTGTGGCTGGCAAGATCTGACCCCCCGTGTCACATTAGGGCTTGGCTTGCACCACACTGGAATGACAAGACCTTTCATGTTTGTTGATACACTCTCACAAGCTGTAGGCTTTTAGTGCCTGGTGACTAGTAGATATAGTTATACACCACTGATGGGGTGTGTCTGGTTGTTGGCAATGAATGTATCACTCAAGACTCACAGCTGTCTAACTCTACTCAAAATATATGAACTTCACTTACTATGTTGTAATTCTCTACAGACAACATGTCCATGCGCTGTACACAGTATGACCATAATGCAAAATTAACATTTTTAACGTTCTTAAAATGCACTCTCATCCGACAGAGGGAATGTTTGTTAAGTGCTTTGGTTTGGAGTTTTTAAACCCCCTCTGTGTTTTTTTGTCTTCTTCAAACTGAATAGTACATTTACATTTTGTACTTACCATGTACAATCAATTATCTCAAGAGGCTTTCAAATTACTGAAAATACCAGAGCGATGAGGCAGGCCTGTCACTGGAAAAGTCGTCAGGCCTTACAACAGTCCTCTTTGTTTCCACACTATAGCCCTATTATTCATTTCATGCACTGCAGAAATTAATATATGCCTTGTAGCTGTTCTAAAATGTGTCTAAATTTGACACTTCAGGAGAGAATTCAAAAGGCCTTTTCAACTCTTTTGTAATCATTGGTTATTCATGGAAAAATAATAACTCAATTTTCTTTTCCTTCCAGTGCCGTATTCCTTTTTTCCCCCCTATTTATGCTTAACTGGAGAGACATTTGCAAATCACCAAGGATTTATTGTTTTTTTTTATGGGGTGGAGATAAAAATAGCACGCGGGGCTTATGTAAGAACAGAACATGGCATCTTTTCATTCTCCGCACAATAGCCCATCAAATATGCTCAGAAACACTTTTTGCGGCAACCACCCGCTCGTCCTGGTCCGCGGTGAACGGAGCGCGGCCGCTTGTGACGGACGTGACGTCCACGTGATCTGAGTAGGGCGGCACAAGAGGCACGCCCAGAGCAGAAGGAAAAAATATTACGACTAAAACAGGAAAACAGTATATAATAAAAAAAAAAAACTATTGCAGTTACCATGGCGAAAAACACTTACATATCTACCCGTCACTGGAGAGGCAGTTAGAACCTCCATTCAGGCTAAAATAATTATGTTAAAACTAGCCTCTTCTGACAGGCCTGTTCTTCTGGGACTTTGACAGCTTATTTGTTAAATAAAGAAGGCTCCCTGCCTAAAGTGGGCTGTCATGTTTCTTTTTCTTCTTTTTCTCTTCCCAAAGCGCAGAGAGGTTCTTGGCTATGTGGAACCAAAGGACTTCATGTGTGACTGACCTGGGAGGGTACGGGGGCTCTCACTAAGGCGTCCTTTTCAGTCCTGCCCTTGTGGTTTTGTTCATCTTTGGGACGCTTCACCACAGCCACCTTTGTCCTAAGGGCCCCCTCCTGGGTGCCGGCCTCCGGTTTTCTGGGCTTGACCGGGGGTAGGGGCTTGTCTTCCTCTCCTTTGGTGTACCTCTCATAGGGTAGGATGAGTCTGGGGGAGGACGGGGGAATTGGAGAGGGACACAGGTGAACAACAGGGACCCATATGTCACAGCATGGCCCAGAAAACCAGCATACCCGCAACTGTAATATCATATAACTATATAACTGTAACCTTTCACTGCCCTATAATCTCACTAGATATCCAATCTCTGTTGCCACACTGTACAATCCAAATGTTCCTTTAATTAGGTACAGTATTTTAAAATCTATTAAAGATGAGAACAACTTATGGAAAACGGCACTCTACATTTTCATGCATATTTTAATTATCTAAAAGTTTCTGCATGTGTGTGTGGATTTACATCAGTAAAAGTCTGCCTGTATATAATGCAAATGGATCCATAGGCGCTCATTTGCTTTAAACAAAGATGTATACAGATGGGAGACAATGCACTCAAATCTAATTAAAAGCATTTCTGCTCTCGGCAGCTGACGACATAAATCTGCTCTGTACCCCCGATGTGTGCCCCACGTTAACAACATCCAGATCAATTCTCCCTGGGAAGCAGAGCTTATGAAACCAGCCTAAGCGGCAACGTCTGAAGAACTCTGGATATAATACTGTAAATAAACCTTCAAACACGCACCACTCCATTTCAAATAACATTATTATTTTTTTACTCTGCTTGAATCTAATTGAACGCATGAAGATACTTTTCTTTCTAATTTATTTTATTGCACATTCTCGATGCAGACCCCTGATACGGAGATGGTAATTGGACGGGATATATTTCGCTGAAATCGCACTTTCTGCTCCAGCGGATAGGAGTTTTCATAATGTGATTTGTGTGATTAATGAGTCACAGTGGGAAGTATCCGAGGCACGCTGAATTATAAATACTACCTCCACAGTAAAAGACACAGTGGAAAAAAACAGAATGTGGGAATGCAGCACGGCGTAAATATCAGGACAGAACATTTTATGAGCTGCTTAAAAGAACTGTGACAAAAGCTGTAATTAATTATTTGGCCCTTTATTTGCCCCGCCCAGTCACCATTCTCACCAATACACCCAACCCCACGCATTTTCTAGATGCTGTGACATCAGAAGACTGTTTAATTCCCACCACTTTCGCCCATTCCCTGTATTTATTCAACCGCGGCTCCCAAACGACTCCCACCGCCTTAAAGTAGAGCCCGCACTGAGCATGCGCGGCCAGAGCGGGCGCGAGGAAGCGCGGTGGAAAACCATTGGCCGGTTCAGGCTTGGCAGCCCTCCAATCATGGAGCTAAGCAGGAGCCCAGAGGGAACATTCATCTTTAGATCCCATTACCAAAAGTTTAAACATGTTACAGCTGCTAAAACTGGAAAACGTTCGCTGTATGCAGTGAAATCAAAATAGCGTGCGGCTGCCAAATACCTGATTCCCACTGTAATGTTTCAGTTCATGTTTATATAATGAAAGCATAATAATACGTACAATGATTTATCTTGTTCCTAACTAATCCTCTGAAATCTGAAAGTTTGCAGCAAATCGTGCATGTTTTGCAAACCTGAGTTTTTCTGACCCATGTTTTACGATTGCCCTTTTATAGTTAAATGTAACGGCAGGCATAGCTCTCTGACCTTAGGTTTTGATGTTTTAGCCAGAGATTGACATCAGATGTTGTCGTTTAATTTAGTTGTTCTGAATATGCTTTTATTTTTACTGATTACTTCCATAAGACTGGAAATCGCTCATACAAGGAAGGCGAGACGTCCATGGGCAGCTGAAAAAACGTTCGTATCGTTCTTACCATATTTCCTTTTATGGGCAAATTTTATGGGCAAAACAAGATACTCTGTTCTGCTTAAGTTTAAAAAGAAAATAAATATGGGTGAAAATTATTTACTAGCAGTCGCGCGTGTGTATATATATATATATATATATATATATATATAGACACACACACTTTTTAAGAGCTCAACTGGGCATGTATGATTATAATTTTTTTGTTATTTTTTATTCAGCTTAGCAACTGGCCAGTTGACAGCAATATAACTACATTCCATACAGCTGGATGAAGGTCTGTGCCAAGAACAGGAAATGTGCAATTAAATGTTCCTTTATGAGAGGGAAAGAGAGAGAGAAATAGAGAAGAAACAAGAAAGGGAAGAAGGAAGGGCATGTTGCAGGAGACCATTAGGCACTTTCTCAAAATAAATAAACACACACACACACACCTCGATTTCTAGGGAAATGCACATCTAGCCTAAAACTTTGAGCACGTGTGGTTGGGTAATGAACCATAAGCAGGATGCCTGTCCTAATGTGAACACGCTCCAGGCTACGAAAGATAGCCCAGGTTCCTATACGCTACCATCCATTTACTATGCCTTTCCACACAGGGGTGCAGACTGAAATGGCCAAAAAAAAAAAAAAAAAAACAGAATGTGACTTTATTCCTCCTGGCCCCTTCTAGCTAACACCCTCCTCAGCATGATTTATTGCATCCCCCTACGTAACAGTACATTTCTATTTGCACCAAGTCACAGACTATTAGCAATTACAGCATGGCTGCAGACTCAATTAGGAATTATATTGTGTTTATTTTTGGAGCAAAAAAAAAAAAAAAAATCAGTTACACTTCTTAAGAAATAAGCAACTGTCTATTCCCACTGCTGAGATATTATCAAAATGTAGAAATTTCTTTTTAAATGACAGCATGCATCTTTAAGTCCTGAAATGCATACAAAGTTCTACATTGTGGGTAAGGAGTGCTTGGTATATCGAGATCTTAATGCATAACTCCTGTGTTCCAGAATGGCCAGACCATAGCTGAAAAAGCATCTGTAATCAAAAACCTGCTAAGTTATTTTAGGTTCTCTATTTAAACGACACTGACAATGTAGGTTCATTTTTAGGCCAGATAAATATATTACGCTGCCATTTGGTCCTAGCTCGCACACTTAAGAGCAGAGCTGGCCTGGCGCAACCCACTCTAGTGCAGGATGCGTGCGCTTATTTTAAGAAGTCTTGATACCTCGCAGCTGCCCTGCTGAAATTCACTTCTTGTAATCTCACCTCCTCTGCAAGCAAGGTTGGGAGGCCAGTTCTGTAGCAGTGGTCGTGTGTCATTGAAGTACACAATCACACATGCATGTACACGCATTCCAGAGGCAATGACCGAGGCAATGAAGCTGAAGCAGAACCACAGAATGCAGGGGAAGTAAGATATGGTGCAGCGAAGGGTTAATGGGAGAAGGGTCATGGTAGCAGAACTGTATCTGTATCCGAAGGGACAAATGCCAAGTCAGCATGAGTAAGGCCTTTTCAATAAGAACCAGGGCAGCGTCCACTCAAGCGTTCAACCAGGACGACGAACCCCACAAGCACAAGTTGCAGACTCGTGTGTCTGTCTCCAGTCCACGGGGGCTCGGTACCTTATCATAATTTTCTACCGTGTAAGTCACAGATTTCATCTGATTAAAATGCCAAAACAGCTTTGTCTGTAATTCATTTAAAAAATGCAGTTAAGTGTAGGTCTTAAAAAAAAAAAAAAAAAAAAAAAAAAAGTAATGCGCTCAGTCATTAATTCCGACTTAATTGCTATGCACAAATCAGGCCGTGAGTAATGACACGCTTTTAGCGGATAGGGGTGTTACTATGGAGATGGTTGTCCAGCTGAGGAAGAAAATAAATAAATATAAATGAAGGTGAGCGGAGCTTGCGTGCCGTTGTGTATGTGTACACTGCCTTTATGTGCACACAGGCTGCTGCACTGAGCTCCACAGGGAGAGCTGCTCAGAAGGTAATAAGATTCCACCGCAGTGTCTCCTTCCTCTGAGCTTCTAATGTGCGTCTTATATAACATTCATTTCCATAATAAGAATTCCGAAACGCGAGTCCCTTTATATAATCTCACTTAGAGAACACAATAATTATACAGAGTGCTGTGTTTATTCTGAGCCCAGGTAGATTTTTTTTTTTTTAAATGCTCTGCACTCCTGCAT
>JAODLC010000045.1:11085609-11099490 GCA_026781145.1 Hippopotamyrus pictus | reverse complement strand
TTGTGCAAAGATGGCAAACAGGAGGGAAAAGCAGGGGCGTTTGGTGCCCACAGCTGACTGTGCAATGCAAAACACGTGTTGGGGGAAAGAGAGAGAGAGAAAAAGAGAGAGAGAGAGAGAGAGAGAGGAAAGAGAGAGAGAGGAAAGAGAAGTCCTGTTGTTTCCTTGCGGCCCAAGGTGCTACAATCGTGGCAACTAGCAAACAATATCCTATTTATTTTGCATATATGCTGCCGCACCCTGCAGAGCTGTTGTAAGCACCGTGCGAAGGAAGCCCGTCTTCCCGCAGAAGGGGTCGTTACCGTGGCGATGGTCTTTGCACCCCCCCCCCCCCATCTGCAAGGAGACAGGGTAAGAGCCCGCACCTGCAGTAGAGGTGCCCGCGAACGCCAGGAGGGGCAGTGCGAGTAGAAGTGGACCAGGCCTGGGGTTGTCTAACCTTTCTCCTGTTTCCAGACGCACGCCCTGTTTGCAGGGTCCTTTCCTCAAATAACACGATGAGCGGGGGGGGGGGGGGGGGGGGGGGGGGTTGGTGCTGGTGGAGAGAGAATCGATGCTATTATGGGGCACAGTAACCAGCCAGCCAGGTTTGACAGACTGTCCTTGAAAGACTGTACACAAAAACAGTACCTGTGTGTGTTTTATGTAACAATTGCATAATCTGATGAGCATGCATTTGAAGGGGAGCTTATATTTTCTCAATAACCTTACAAATATGGGCATTTTCATGGTTTTCCATAGAAATGACTTGATGTCAGTAATAACAATAAACTATCGTTAACGCTATTTTTCCGATTCCATTGAAATGACTCAATGCTGGCCATAATAAACACTGCCACCATTTTATAAAGCATTATTGTAAATTTAATTATAATTAAATAATGCAATACTATTTCTTGATCACAAGATGGCACACTGCCCGCTGAAAGGCAGAAAAGCACAAAGGAAGTGTATGCAAATGCATTCGTCTGCAAAAGCTGTTATCATAACAATCTATACAATAAAACCTTTCTGTTAAACCTGTTTATCCTCTACGACATGATAC
This sequence comes from Hippopotamyrus pictus, assembly GCA_026781145.1. Taxonomy (NCBI): domain Eukaryota; kingdom Metazoa; phylum Chordata; class Actinopteri; order Osteoglossiformes; family Mormyridae; genus Hippopotamyrus; species Hippopotamyrus pictus. The sequence continues at coordinate 11,098,445 of JAODLC010000045.1, read as the reverse complement.
TTCAACCACGAATGCAATTATTAATAATGAATTTGCTGCATGAGTTCGCAATAGGATTGCTGTGTATTTTATTATTATCTACACGACCGTCTCTACAGAAAACGATCCAAAGCTTAATTTGACGAAACGTGTTTTCGATTGAACATCTTAAAGAAATAAATAAGGCGCTTCGCAAAGACAGAGTCAACTTGTGCACTGGAGCATTTGCGTCGTTGCCTCTTATAACTCTCTGCTGATGAAATGCTCCGTGTCCCCCCATAAATTACGCCTTTAGCCGCACTAAAAGATAGGTATGGATGGCAGTTTAGCGGGTTCACGATGCTAAATGAATGTTAAACACACAACTGGACGCCTGTTATTGGACATAATGGAAGCAGGAGCGCTGCCTGGGGCCCACTATCCCGCTGCTAACAGAGAAAACCAAGGCAGAGTTTTAATTAGCACTTCTGGTGAGTTGTGATTTAGCTCAGGTGGTTGTAATCTACATGACTCTGAGTGCTTCGTCAAGCGGGGCTCGATCAGTGGAAAAGCAAATGTTCGACCAAAATAAAGCAAAGAGGTATTTAGGGGAAGCCTAGCAAGTGTGGTTGCTAAGACGTCAGACGCTCCTTAAACTGTTTGTCAAAAAGCGGTTCCCGCTGTTTAACAGGACCGTGAGGGTATGCAATACCAAGCTTTCTGCCATGCTTGGCTTTCCGAACATAGAATTACCTCATCTATTTCCCAAAGGCGACAATCCATTAACTTGTGAAAAGCTAACTTTAATTATTAAAAGTGTTGAATAATATGCGTCAAGATCCATGTTCTTGTGTATTTGTCTGATATGAGGTTCTGCTTCACTGAAATAACAAGCTTCTCGATTGATTTTTGATGTATGACTCTTTTATAGACATAACACCAAAGGAAGCTCTCTGTAAGCCCTGTGCATACACAAACATACAGACAGATGTTATACTAGGCCTGTATAAACATTTGTGTTTTTTTTTTTTTTTTTTATCATGGCACTCCGGACATATAAAGCAAAAATAAACTTTGCATATATAACTCCATCTGTCAATACTGCGGACACTAACAGTATAATTATCTGTTCCCAAATGAAGTTAATCTGAAACTGAATTGTTAATCTGACAATTAGTGAAACTCAGGACATCAGAGCATACGGAAGGACTGGAATCAGTCCCAAGAAAGCAAACTGTAACCTTTATAAATGTTTAATGCGGGTCAGTTAGACATTATTGGCTGAGGAATGAAAAATCTATTACCGCACTGGAATGAACCAATTTAACATATTGATGAAACAAAGCACTATAGGCAGGAGACTCTGGGTCTGTCCTTTTTCTGACAGCACAGGGTGTAGACCTCGGAGGCCTCCGTTAATAATTAGAAAATGTCTAAACTGCTATATGATTAATCATCTTCAGCCCAGGTTATCTGAAGAGGCAATTCTGTCACGTGAGAGCGATGGCATTGTCGCAGGACAAACGAGGGCCCATATTTACATGCAAATTAGTGCGATAGACTAATTAGATCAATCAGAGATTTAATTAGCTTCCTGTCATCTCTGAACACCCACAAAGTGACAGCAACAAGCGAACTTATAACAAATAATTTCACCATTAGTGCGATGCTTCGTTGCTAGTGTTTATGAATATATTATGACAGTCTTGTTCTATTGAAGTACACTCAGTCAAATTACCTCCATATGGCAAGGAATAACGTGAAATTCTCCGGCTGATAATCCTACTGGTTAATCATGCCCGCTAAACAAACAGCTCCTTCCTCTGTATTTACTGCACAGCATAATCTCAAATACGACCATAATCTCCCAAGAGAGAGAAGGCAGCTGATGTAATGCTCAGTGAAGGACCGCTGGTTCTGAAACTAGATCATTAAAATATACTTAAAAGCCCTGCATTAAAATCTGTCATATTCACTCTAGGTTCAAGGATGGGTTCTCTGAAGCATGGCTTGTCTGAATTTAGAGCAAACATTAATTCCTAGGGGAATACAAAAATCCATAAAGCACTGGAAGGAATTGATGCTTTTTTTTCTTTCCCTTCAATAGAAACGCAACCCATGCAGTTCTACTTGACATCCTTTTCAGTCGGTAATTTGGAAACACAGATAAATACTGTAATTATGCATTATGGTATATTTAAAGTTACTATTCTTTAAAATGATTTTTTTTTCCCACTGCTCTCTCTCTCTCGCTCTTAAATTAGTGTGCGTGAGACTGTGGGAATGACTGGTCAGTGTGACATGCGGCAGTAAGTCGAGCGTCTCGGTGACACGACTTGTGAGACTCATAAGCTAAATTACTATAAATTACGCCGTTGCCATGGATCTGTGTTTTACGAGATGCAAACACATTTCGGTGACTGATTATAAGCACTGGATGAGGTCTGGCCAGAGTGCTATCTGTAGACACCGTTCACAACCAAGCATTTCAGAGACAAAAGCGCTCATGCTGTAAACCAGAAGATTAAATAAATAACAGGTCTCGGCTGATCAATAGCACTGACCTATATAATTAAAAAACAGCAGGATATGGAAGGGAAAGAATGATGTATGCTCTTTCAAGGTTATTAATGTAATTTTTTATGGCCTAATTTGAAATCCAAGTGTTGCGCAGCTGATGGCTAATCTGAGGAGCCAGTTAAATAAATACCTTTAAAAGCATTTATAGTAGGATGCTTGGACCTTGGTGGATGTTAAATATTGATTTTTGTCCTTAATGGACAGAACAGTCACATAACTATTTTAAGCATCCTAAATTAAAGATGACTGCGTTAAAAAAAAAAAACGTTAATTCCAATAGCAAGCATAGCAATGGCAAAGGTTTCCGCAACTATGAGATGACTATAGTTGAAATGCTGGTAATTAACCTGAAATACGAACGTCCCTAGCTGGTACATTTATAGAAGACATATTTATGGAAAGGGATAAGAAAGATCATTCCCTGTATAAAGGGTCCACAAAGGAAATGGATCGTTTAAATAGATGCCCTCAATATGTCTGTACATACTTTAAGCTTTAGTTTTGGACCGAAAAAAACTAACGGTGATTAAAAAAATAAAAGTTGAAAGGCATTTTGTCTTATTTTACAAAACTAAGTTCCTTGCAGTCTTGTCTGTGATGAGGCCTTCCTTTTGGCAAGGCTGCCAAACAGTTGCCTGAACAACTGCTGCACTTCCAACCCGGGACTAAGAACCGAGCTGATTGGCTAGCCGCGGCCCAGTCACGTGACATGACCAACCTCGCAGGGGGGCACCAGCCTTTCACGGGCTGCCGAGGGCAAGACCAGCAGTATTGACGACACTGAGCCAGAAGGAGCTCCTTCAACAAAGACACACAGATGTACCCACTGGTGAGTCTCCTGTCTCACTCAATGGTGTCCCGGTAGCTCTTCGGCAGGGTGCCGCTCACTGCACCGAAACATTCGGGCCTCGTATCGATTCGCCGGGACGCACGAGAGCGTGGCTCCTACTGCTAGAGGACGGCCAGACGAGCCCAGCAGCGGGTGAGGCTAACCGGACTCACCTGCCTCACACCCCCTCCCCCTCCCCCAGACCCCTACGGACATCTTCACCTTCCCTTGAAACACTCCTGTCTTGGTTATTTTTAAAGGTCACGTTTGACTCATTTATTCAGCAATAAAAAACAGGAAGAAAAGTTTTTTTCTGGGAAACACAAGCCTGGACTGTATTTACAAACAGCACAATAACCACCTTTGTTCACTCCTTTATGTGGCTTTCCCTTAAACAGGCAGCATTACTGTATAAGCTTCCAGCTTCCTTAAAATGATATATATTGAATCAGTCAGATTTTGACTGGCTCCCAAGCTTGGAGCAAGATTCCGACTGGCTCCCTGACTTGAAGCAAGATTTCGATTGGCTCCCTAGCTTGAGGCAAGATTTCGATTGGCTCCCTGACTTGAAGCAAGATTTCGATTGGCTCCCTAGCTTGAAGCAAGATTTTGACTGGATCTCTAGCTTGGTGGATTTGCGCAATGTGCTGGTTAGGTTGACATAGGGGCTGACATCAGTGGGAACGTGGCAGACGAGGGGTAACTCCGCTAAAGGCGGCTAACTGCTGGACAGGGAGGGGAGACGGGAGCCTGTACCTCTCATAATGGCGCCGCGTGCAGGTGGCTGCGCTGGTGCTCCCGGGGTTACCCCCTAACTCGTCATACACGCTCTTCCACTGCCGGCGGGCGGTGATCTGAGGGGCAAGAAAGGGTGGGAGAAGGTGACCGGGGCGGGGGCGGCAAGGGACACTGGGGAGCAATGAGGCATTGGTTCCCTTTCGGGTTACATTTGGGAGGGGGGTGGGGAGTGGATGCGGGAAATGCTCGAGGCCTAAGCTCCTGACCCCCCTCCCGTCGCAACCGCAGCAGTCGCAGGACTTTTGCATTATATTACATCAGCTGTGTTTTTTTAAACCGAGGAGACTTCCACGGTTTCGGTGACAAAAAGAGTGTCACAGGGATTACGGGACCCAAAAGGAACCAACACCACCATCATTACACATGCATCTGCTAAACAACCACAGGCGAAACCCACATTTGGCACCGGGGGGGTTAATTCCATCTCGGCCCCTTATTAAGTTGCTCTGTTGTTCCCATGAATCTAAAGCGACTATTAAACAGCAGTAACATACCGTTCCTTCAATGAGCCAAATAATTATGTTCTTCCAAGCTAGATCAACTGTACATTTGCTACATAATTTATTCATAATACAACACACGGTATATTCCATGTAAACGGCGTGTTTATCTGCCCTTTGATGAATCCTTAAAAATCGATATGCATTAATTATACAGACGGGCATAATTTAGCATAATTGCAGTTAAAAAAAAAAAAAAAATGGAGTCTGCGGCAGCCTCGACGCATTTAATAAATGAAGTGATCAAAGCTGCGTGCCGAGCGTCTGCGGCCAGCCATGTGCAAATAATCAAATGCAGCCATCTTTAAATAACAGTGCAAAAATCAACCCGCCGCACTGTTTACCGTGCAGATTCTAGGCTTCCGCGCAAACTAGCTAGCTAGCGAGCTTTCGGCAAAAATCGAGCTAACCAGATCCAGCTACGTCACTCGACTTTATACGTATTTTGCTCACCGTATTCCTGCTGTCATAATCAGAGAGCCGATTTTACTGGTCTTTCGGAAAGAGTACGACACTCAGACCGCGCTCTCCCGCTACCCTCGCAATGTAAATATTTCCACTGACGCCACCTTCCTCAGCAAGCTGACTCTTTTTTTATTATTACAGATGTCAGCTGCCTTTGACTGGGTTTTTTCCTTTTTTTGCACAAGCTAGAGCTGACTGGGGAATGATTTAAAGCAGTGAAATTCAACTCATAGCTGTACTTGTGAATAATTTTTCTACAGTGCATATGCAAAACCATAGCACTTCCTGTACACTGAAAGTAGGTTAAATCGCCGATAAATGTGTCGATTGAGAGCTTGAAAGAGGCCCTTTATATCAAAGAAACAACTTCCTGTTTGCTCAGAATACAAACGGCTCTCCTTGCTTTTCACCCCTTTCCCCCACTACTGATAAACAAAACCGGAGTAATTTACAGTATTTGAAATAGCCTTAACTGATTAAACTGAAAGAGGCCCGAATGCTTTTCCCATATTAGAGCTCAATGCATGTCATATGGCCAGCCAAGTGAAATCTCTTTATTGTCCCAGTGGTTTGTTGCACAATAGCAGTCCTTTTAAAGACTCTGCGTGGGTAAGATACATACCACACCGATCTCCTTTACAGAGAAGAGCTACATATGTTTTCCACTAGTGGATTTTACAATGACTGCATCGTTTCGCCGAATGTGGATCGGAGCCGGCGTCCAACATCGGCCTAGTAAACACACATCTGACAGCGGGCCTAAAAATGGGAAAATGACTAAGCTTGTTTTTCAAGAGCCAGAGGGGGAAAGAAAAAAAAAAAACACATATAGCAGTAGAGGATTCAAGTTTCAGTCAGATGATGCAAAACTCTTACCTGCTCATACCCTCCTAGCTTCTGAGCAGCTTTAAACATAGTCCAAAGGTTTACTGTTAGAGGGACAATAAGCATTAATCAATAATAAACTGCAGGACAGTCACACACGCGCGCTGACAGGCACACACACAGGCAGGGCCTGGCCCTTCCGTTTGACTTTTAAGAACAGACTGACTCAAATCATTGTCACTGGGCTCGTTCCTCATTTCACTTTGCGGGCAGAATTGCTAAACAATTAACAGACCAAATGAGTGTCTATTTAATGAAGCATAGCTTTTCTGTACATCTTCAAACAGCAATCATAAATTAATAACAGACTTTAAAGGGGTGTGGGGGGGGAATCAATCACAATTCAATTCATTTCAGAGCCCTGGGTTTGTCATACTGCTGTTCTTCTAACCCTCGATCTGGTAGTATCGATCCTTCCCTCCCTATTGCTGTTACAAATTTGCTACACAGATAACAAAGCATTTTTTTTTAGCGTCGGTGAATAATGTCAGGTTTTCAGCTCAAAGCCTCGTACTCCTAAGCCATAATGCCGACGTGCCTCGCTTGCAATCGACCGTGCAGAATTTGTGCCAGTATGAAAGCCAGCCTGAGCCACCTACTCAAAAACCTGATGCTTGAGGGAGGGTTACCATCACCCAGGAGTGGAATTGGTCTAACCCCAACCGTACTGCAAAAAAATCTCAAATTGTGCCAGGGAGTCCTCCGATATCCCAGCTGCCTTTGCCTGTGACGATGGGGCGTGGCTCTTGTACCCATATTCTTTAGCGTTATATGACCTATATGATTTGCAGCGTATGGTGATCTGGGGCCTGTGGTGACACAGTGGTTTATCAGATAGTGTTCCGGGAGCTGTAACGGGGGCAGAATGAGACATCTCAGCTGCCAACGCAGGTAATCCGCTCCTGGCAAGCGGGCGCTGGGCAATGCTGGTGCTTCACCTACATTTTGCGCGCGTGCGTTTGGCAGCCCGCGGCGGCGTGCTGGAGAAGCGGCTCCGGCAAAATGGGCCTTTGCAAATTAGCATATTCAAAAGCGTGCATGCATATTCAGTGGCAGAGTCATAGAAAACTGAATATTTATGAATTACATATACACGCGCCCCAAAATGGGATTAATTTCAAATTCCTTCTGATGATTTTGGTTCTTTTGCATTCGTCTGCAGAAGGAGGTTTTTTTTTCCCAGAATCTGTAGGTATGTAAAATAATAATAATAATAATATTCAAGGAACAGTGGGGATACATTATACACTCATGTTTTGAGTGCTTTGCTGGCAAAAGGTAGTTTGGACAGCTTTATTTAAGGAGCCCCACGGAGAGCAAAGTCACGGCGCTACGTGCTTTGAAATCCAAGACAACTCGCGCGTAGAGCAGCCAACGAGGGCAAATTAACGCCAGAGAGACGACTAGCTATTACTGTCGCTTTCGTTTTTCTGAGGTCACGATGACCTACTTAGCAACCTCCGTGGTCAAGATATCATCTTTTTAGAGAAAGGCCTATACACATCTGCTAAGGCCTTACTTGAATGGGTGAAAAATGCAACAAGGATCGGGCTTGTGGTACGTCAGCCCGTCGATTGAAACAGGAAGCTGACAGGCGTCCAATAAGATTCTCTTCAGGCCCCTTCAACGCCGGCTTGTGAATCGTAGGGGGGGGGGGCAACCAGTGTACACTAATTGCTTGATTTCATTCATATTTGAAGGGCCCCGTCACTAGTTACCTGTTCCTCATGCCCCCCAGGCCTTTCCCAGCTGGTGAGGTGGGGGGGGGGGTGTTCAGGGGGGATTGGGAGGCGGTCTTACTCACTCTGCTTGAAGCCAAGGTAAGGGATCCTCTCAATGGGTGTTTTCCTCTCTTTCATGTATTTGTAGAGTGCGACCAGGAAGGCCTGCTCCTCGGCCCGGCATTCCTCACCTGCCGTCACTCCCTGCGTCTCTTCGGACGCCGCCTTTTTACAGCTGTTCTTGGGCCGGGGCGCCACGGCCTTAGAGTCACTTTTTACCTGGGGGTGGGGGCGGAGACCAGGTTTACCGACCTGAGAGTCCGGGGAAGGATTGGCCCGCGCCGGCCGCGCGGAGCGGCGGGGGATTAACGCCGCGCTGTGACATCACACAGCGGCGGCCAAAGCGCGTCTGTTTATCCATCTGCTCAAGGTAACGAGCGACGTCTCATTTTCGTTTTCCTAAACGGACCCATGATGGCCAGGAGGGTATGCAAAACTGGTAAATGAACAAATAAACATGCTCAGTGGCATGTTACTGCACTGGCTACCCACTCTACAGCCTAGGGGCCTCAAAAAGTGCACCCCCCCCCGGCTCCCCATCCCTCGGTCATAGGGGGGCCTCTGACCATGTTAATGTGCCCCTGAACATACTAGTTGACGTGCTGACTCAGATTGACTGCTTACTCAACAATCCTTTTCACTATTTTACTACGAAACCATTATTATCTCCTCATGTTATCACGAGAAAAACAGTGCTTCCTTTGAATATAAATGCTTCTGCTGTTAATATGCTATTAATTAATCGCTCTTAACGAAATGTAAACTACCCTGTAAAACTACCCGTGTAATTCCAAGAGAGAGACTTCGAAGTCGCAAAGACTTTCATTTTATAATATTCGAGCTTAGTCAGATCTCGACTGAGGCAGCAAAACACACCAGTGAGGAGAGCCAGAATAGATGAACTTTATCACAGAAATGTGTAAACTGCACTGTAAAATGTTCTATACAGTGTCTGAGTTGGTTAGGTTCAGTATGACATCGATGTGGGGGGGGGGTGCAGGACAAAAAAAATATTACCAATAACGAGAAAAACCAGTTTTGATCAGCAGGACAACAATGATTAAATGCTGCTGACGCCAATGAAAACTGTCAACATGCCAAAGGGGGCTTTTTGGAAAGGCATGCTGGGAAATGGAGTCCAAATGAACTGCGTACCTTGGCAGAGGCCTTGGGCTCAGTGCTGCTGGTCTCCTTGCCTGTGTTTTGACCCTGGGAGTCACGGCGTTGGGAAATGGAAGGTTTCTTCTTCCGAGGTCGGCCTTTTAGGTTGGGTGCTGCGGGAACAAAGGGTAACGGCCCAGACATGAAGATTTAAGACAATCGGTGCTGCAGATTGAACAACTGCACCCTTGAGTAAACATGAACTGAACTGCTTCAGTAAATATACAGCTGTGTAAATGTACAGCTGTTAGTCACGTGGAATGAAGCTGTTTGAAGAGAAACCAAATCAATTTGAGAATGTATGGCCCCCATACTCATCAGTGAAAGAGGCACCTGCAAAGGAAATGCATGCATACACAACTTATTTTGTTTGATCTTCCATTGTGGCGTGCGACACTTCAGTGCCATTTAGCAAGTACAATACATTGGGGCGGAAGGTTTCGATAACTTCGGTTTAGAACCGTTAAGGCGCCTCTGTTTGGTGGAAAAGCACGGAATTGGAAATGATATCGTCGTTTGAATCAGGCAGCGGTATTAACGCACATCAAAAGAATACGCCGTCCACCTCACTGCAGAAAAAATATTTTTCCTTGTACGGCACTGATAAGATCTCAGGCTCGCTTTATTAAAGCGTGTGTCTGCCAAATGAAAGGACTGCGTGTGTCAGCACAAGCATGTCAGCACGTTTATGGCACACGACCTCCCTTACTCCCCTCCTCCTTCTCTCTCTCTCTCTCTCTCTCTCTCTCCATGAACCGGTATCTGTTCATCCGCCCATCGTCAAGCTGCTCCTCACGCCGGTGGAAAAAGAGCCTGCGGCGTTCGCCGAACCCACGCCCGGCGCGACGCGGCGTCGACGAGTCCAGCTAAAGGCGTCGCTTCTTTACCGTGGTTCTCAGGCACAAAGATTAAATCTTCCGTTTATGACTTTCTGAGCAGCGTGATTGTTGAGGCATAACCAGTACACACATGGAGCATACATCTAGAGGAAATGGCCAGTTATCAGCAAAGGTTAAGCGTAAATAAAACGGAATTTACCGCATTATAACCCAAATGGGAAATTACAGTGTCGGTTTGGTACTATGCAAAGTTGAACACAGCACAACAATCAAAGCATACAATGTTCCACAGCCAAGAAGGCCAGTCCACACCGATACTAATCACATATCCTAAGCACCACGGCATTACTGTGGACTGGAAAAACATACTGACCTTGCTTGGCTTGGCCTCCAATGGGAATCTCTCCTGGCAGTCACACCAGCCAAATCAGTGAGCTACATGGTTATACAGACTGAGAATGTCCCCTATCCCTGCCAATCCCTACTGCTTCTCAGATATTCAAATTATTCTTGAACGATGGCTTTTCGCTGTGAGGGCACCCATTATCTTCCAGCACGGCCTAAAACTCATGGACGCCGTGTGTCCCTCTTGCCCAGATCACATTTTGACACTCAAGCAAAACTCTCCATGATACCCAACTGCTAAGATGAGCCTGGCGTGGATGAAGCTATGGGTCAGTTAGCCTCAAACTGGGCAAATTGTACTGGAACATTAATTCCTACACTGGTTTTCAGGCTCAGTTGTGTTACTTGCTTCTTCTGATGCTTATAAAGGGTATGTAGAGAACATGGCTTCACTCAAGTTACTGGGATATATCCCCTTTCGTTTGGTTTAAATTCTGCAATATGCTCAGATCGGTGATAGGTGTGTCCTGATGGCTTTGTAAAGAGATCCGTGCTGCTGTCGGTCCTGATTTGATCTGTCGCAGTGATAACATCAGCAAACTTTGTGAAGGAGCATAAGTATTGCCTTGAGTATTTCCAAACAGTACTACACCGGCCAGTTTTTAACCGTGCAGGTTCGTTAAACACTTACTTTTTTATAGAGAATCAACATGGAAAATTAAAAAGATACAAAACAAAAGCACAACATACGTGTATCAAAATAATTCAAACAAACGTTTATTTACTTTAAACTTATTTCTAGAAACCAGGTATACTGAGGAAGTGTGATGTTTGTTCTGCTCGATTTTTCTGCCCGCAACAGAAACCACACCAGCAAACCCAATAGCAGTGTTTTCTTTTTGCCATGCATTATCACTTTCATGACTGCTAAACTGTTTTTTTTTTTTTTTAACACAGAGACACGTGACAAACGCGTTGATTCAAGCCTCACATAAACAACAGAGGGGCCTCACAATGGGTGAATTTACACAGAAATTCTTTGGAATAAAAAGCTTTCTCAAATATCAGTTGTCTTTGTCCAGAAGATTAATGTATGTTCCAAGATCTTTTTTTTTTCTTCTATACCGCAAGTCTTACAACAGTTTGCATTCCAGGTCTGTGAGTAATGAATTACTCACGATTACCAAAAGGGATAAGCTTGAACTTAACTTCGCTGTTTTTCTTGTAGCGCTGTTGCTCTGAAAACTGTAGTGTTTGCAAACAGGGTTCAATGTAACTAAACACATTTCAACAGTTTACAACAAAAAACACAACTATTTGTCTTGTTTCATGTTTTAAAATATGATACAAATTTTACAGTACGGTGACACTGTCAGTATTCAGATCATGTAAAATTCATTCCAGATTTAGAAGGAAAAAAAAAAGAATAAAATGAGATGAACTCAAAAAATGAGATGCCTTTAACCGGGAGTGATGTCTGAAATGAACTTGTTTTTGTCTGACCGGTGTCTATGACTCTTGGCTCGCTTGGCATCCCGAAATCAGCGAATGTTTCAGCCTCTTCAGCCTTACAGACTCACACTCAGCATCCACATCGCCTCATTACTCAGGCGGTAAACGGAGCAGAGAGTGGGTCGAGGGTAGTCGGATCGGGGAGGGGAGCTCAACCTAGCTACGGGATGCCGGCATATAAGGCCAGCCCTTCACCGTCACGTGCTGTGTCTTCCTGGGACTCTCTCTCTCTCTCTCTCTCTCTCTCTGTCTCTCTCTGGCCTTCCCTCTTCCCAGATAAGTTTGGCAAACACATTCACAGCCCAGATCTGTGTCACCGTACCGAGGGGAGTGCACAGAGAGCAAAGCAGGCCTGGTATTCTCAGCGAGGGAGAAGCTCTACAGTCACTGGGAGAATGTGACCGCCGTGTCGGCTTACACAGTCTGTGTGTACGTGCGTCTCTTTCACAAGGCTGCATACCTACCAATTTACTAACTCTCACTGCAGGCACTGGTCACATCCCCTGGAAACAACTGGGCTTTCAGACTTTTTCGCTCTCATCTTCTCCATGCTGTGTACCCTTTTACAATAGCTTATTAGATAGCGCCACAACACCCACTTAAACCTAATTGGACTTAGGGGCAAAACCAGAACATCAGTGTAGGCCCTCGTACTCAGATGCCCTTCCTGCAGTCTGATGTCACGTTAGGCTGTGCTCTGGATATCTGTACTCCTGATTTTTGTAACCAAAATAATTTAGGGGCTTTAAATAGCGACCCCGGTGGGGCACTAGGTTGTCGGATACGGTATATACCGGCTCGCCGGCTACTCCACTCTTCTTTGGCGGGGAGGCGCCATTCACGTTTTGCTCAGCCTGCTTTTTGGTACAGCACCACCTGATGGACAGGCTGACGAAGTGCACCAGACTCTCGACACTTGTAGCAGTCTTCTTTTTCTGCCTCATTGTCCCCCCCCCCCCTCCCACACAGCCCCAGCGTGTACATTAACTGGGATTGTAATTCATGAAGGCCATGATCAATGCAGATCTCTTCTGACAACTTCATTTATAATGCAGCATAACATTCCTCTAATGTCTGACGGCTGCCCCCCCCACTCATCCTGCCGTCCTATTGTAAGCAATCTGTCCACATTGTGCGGCGTACAAATTAATTAAGGTCCCAGTGAACGGGCCGCCTTCCCCCC
>JAODLC010000045.1:11066259-11080273 GCA_026781145.1 Hippopotamyrus pictus | reverse complement strand
AACAACCAACCCCCCCCCCAGGGCAGCCACCCCCCCCCCCCGCCCCCAGATTCCCCACCATCTCTCACAATAAGCCTCATTTGCATATCACTGGTGAAATCTGAATCAGCAACTTCTGTCTTGGGTCAACAAAGTTAACCTGCAGAGGCCTCAGCCGTGGCAGCAGCCTTTGGCGGAGAAAGTGCCACAGGTGGTCAGCCTCTGTTTGTGTTTTTTTAAGCAAAGCATCTCAACAGAAATTCATGGGCTCCGGATGGGGGTGGGGCAGGGCTCATGTGTGCTTTTGCATATTTTTGAATATGACTTTGAAATAATCCCCCGGTACGAGACGCTCGACACGTAAAACTGAATTTCTAAAAACAAAAAAGGAGCGAAATTGAAACCATTTTCATATTAAGGGAACCAGTACCCAAGATGAATTTAGGTGAAATACTTGAGAATAAATTCTTTCTCCCACATGGGGGGGAAAAAAAAAATCTTTATCGATTTTCTAGAGAAAATATTACATTCTTTTATGAAGCTGTTTAATTTTTCAGGGAACTTGGCTGCTAACATTCTGATCTCATAAACACGCCCTTCGGCTAATGGGACTTGCTGGAATACCAGCATACTTCTGAATATCTGAATTACTGGAAAGTATATAATTATTGTCGAGTCATGCACTTGAAGTCCTGATTACAAAGAACAGAACTAATTCCCCACACAGATCTTCCACACTTTCCTGCGTTTTACCTCCATGTTGCTCTCAATCAGATTGTTGAGAGCCTTAAGTAGGTTTCTCATAAAGACACACTCCCAAGGCAACATGGCAAAGTCTCCGCCCCCTTTAATAAGTCACATCTGAGGACCAAAACCTCATTCGGGGCTCCGTAGTTGGAGCCCCGCTCAGAATACCGCCGCTGGAGTTCGTGTGATGCCGTCACTCCGCCGGAAAAAGGTTCCCGCTCCATCCGGCGGAAAAAAATGGATTCTCGCGGAACCCCAGCCGCAGATTGAAAATGTCACGAGGTCTCTCCGCTGACCTTTAAAACGAGTGAAGAATGCTGAGCTGTAAAATAACAGTTTGCCACATAGACATAACAAGGTGGCTTCCACAGCGTGCAAACACTTACTCATTACTACACCAGAAACGTCAAATGTCAATTTAGGCAGAGGAACCAAATTGAATTATCTTGGCGAAGGACTGCATTCTACCGTTTACGAATGCATGAACGTGCTCTGGGAGGCACTTCTGTCTTACTTCCCTGTTTATCTGTACTTGCTAGAAGGACGACTGGCTAGTGATGTCACCCTGCATACGATCTGAACAGAAAGCTCTGTTGCCTCTGAGCTATGCTGTATTGCGATTTTTTATTTTTTTTTAACAATTCTAATGTAGTTTTTTTTTTCTAGCTGGAAATTGCACAAGTGTTGCCAGGAAAACAGACACATACACGAGAAATGACTAAACTCAACTGAGCTGCTGCCCTCATCAACACCACCGTCTGATTTAAAGCTGTGACGTTCAGATAGGCAGCCCATGCAGAAATAGGCTTTACAGATTCTCATCCTCAATATGACATATGATGTTGCTTGATATTCTTCCCATTAAATGACAGGAGATGCACAATCCACCAGCTAATTGTTTAACCCAACTGGAGAGTCATTAAGACAGCAATTACTTGACTCTTCAAAATGGTGTCATTATTTCTGCATATATGGCAAACGTGTTATGTCAACTCATAATAGATTGCAGGCTCACAGTCCAAAGGAAGCCTCTGCATTTTTCATTTTAATAAATAAGAAATGCACATAATAAAATAACATATAGTGTTTATATACCAAACAAAGAGCAATTATTGTGTAATTCGGGGCCTTTTTAATTTTGTAGCTGCCCAAACCACTCAGCGTAATGACATTTAATTACAGTAAAACATGAAAAGAAAGAAAATTCATCTTCTGAGCCGCTGCTATGTCAGGATGGTATGCAGAGAAAACAAAACTCCACTCAGAGCATTAAAAAAAAAATCCCAGTAGAAAACAAATAATGGCTCTGACAGCTGGAGCTCAACACTGGAATAATATATGAAATATCATACGTGACGAGGGTGGCGTTTGTGGACCGGCCCCCGGTAGCGACGCGGCCTGTCGTGAGAGGCGCGAGGAATCTGATCTCTTTCACTGGGGTCTATACTCACCCACTTACTTTCATTAGGAGAGTCGGTTTTCATTAGGAGATTTATGGTGCACCTAGGCCAAAACCAGCCAGGGACTGAGTCAATACACTGCAGGAAAGCTAATATGTTATTACCTTTTATGTATTACTTCCTAACTTATCCGTTGCTTTTTTCCCCCAAAGCGTATAGTGTTTTGCTCATTTGTACGGCAGGAGAAATCCAGCGTTATGCTTAAGGGTACAACAATGGCCGCACCTCGTCCTACCGGATCTAACGCGAAACGCGAGGCACCATTTAGGATGCATCTGAATGCTACGAACGGTGCTGAAACGACACCAGACCACAGCGATGTCCACAGCAGCTTTGTTAGGAGACCAGCTCCATGAAAGGAAGGTATTCTAATTTGTGTCCTGTCATCTATCAGCCTGACAGACCGGCATGGTTGGTGACACTCACGGGAAATAAAATTTAAGGTCAAAATGACAAAGATGGTAGTTTTTTCTTCTTCCCAAGCTCCAGGAAAAGACTGTTGCAGGTCTTTCAGTAGCTGTACAATATCCCTCAGCCACCAGCCACGAATTCACCACCCTCAGCAAATCGGCCGTGTTTAAAATATAGTCCACAGATGACAAAACTCTCCAGTACCCTTTCAAGCCGTTTAAACTGATCTGCCACACTTTCTTCATGCTTATCCGCATATTCACATTCACTCACTCTGTTAACTAGGAGTGTGAGCTAATCAAAACCAAACCACGTCAAGCCAAACCGAGCCAAGAATTTGGACCCTATCATTATAGACACTTCAGAAAAACGTCCCTATACAGGCTACACCGCCTCAGAAGCCGGACGTCAAGAGCCACAGTCTGCGACGATTTTCAAGCAGCTAAGAACCGGTAGCCACATTGGTAAACTAAAGCTCTACAGTGATTTAACCCTAAGCGTATTAGAATTTGCCTGGTAGGTTTTTCGCACAGGAATCAATTGGGCGCCCCAGTTTGGGCGGAGGTGACATTTACAGGGGTAATTGTAGAAAGACTGCAACTTACAATAATGAACCTAGTGAAATATGACTGGCTACCTGGAAATTATCCAAAAACACAACACAAACAGAACCGATGTATGTAAAAATGTCTCAGAACACCTTGTCCTGGGGTGTCTGTAATAAATACCGCCAAGGACACCCATGGTCACTGCTTTGATTATACATTTCAGGCTTTAAGTGTGTTTACATTGTCCTTGTTATAATTGTTAAACTGCAAGGTCTCACTGCAGTAATCCTGATACCTTCAATGCACCTTCAATGATATCACGGCATGTCAATTTACCAGCACATACGGGCACCCGAAATAGTGCCCTCAAGAAAACGTGAGAATTTCACATAACGTCAATGGGACATTTTTTTAATTTATTATTATTTTTTCATAATAAGCTACGCAGCTATCCAGTTACGACTGGGCGCCATGCCATTCAGTCTTTGTCCATGACTGTTGGTTTTTTATTTATTTATTTATTTATTTATTTATTTTAATCACAGTGAAACCAACAAAGAGCATCGTGATTCACACAAAGCCTGTCGAAGTACAATGGAACACGTCACCGTGACACAATACAGGCCACAGTCTGCAGGTTCCCCCCTTGAGGCTCAACTGGGTCACCAGTAAAAAGAAAGCAAAACAAACCTTAATGGCACACAAGCTGGCAGCATTAACTTAATGGTCCCGTCAGCGTGAGCACAGCCGCCCCATAAATCGGACGGCAAAAGTGCGGGACCTTAAAAACAGGAGAGTGAAGGCAGAAAAAAAACGAAAAAGAGATTAAATACGATAAAATCACGCTGCATTACGTGTATTCCGGAACGTCGACGACATTCTGTCCTCAAGAAGTGCGATAGCTCAGGGATGCTGTGATGATCTGTGCTAAGAGTCACAGCTACTTGCTAATGCAACTCACAGTAGCATAGTCCATTCCGGAAGGTCGCACCCACTACCAGAATACAACATTACAAACACAGCGCTGACCTTTGAACCTACATGTGCAGCTCCACGATCCATTCCCCCCCTTAAACAGCAGGTGGCGGGAGATAAGCAATTTAATCACCACCTAGCTATGCAAAAAGGAAAACCAAGAAAATTACAATATTTAAAAAAAAAAAAAAAAAAAAACCCGATCGCCGCCGAGCTTATTGGCTTTTGAATGGACCAAAACGTGGCCCCTTAATGACTCACTTGCTGTGAAAAGCTCATGGCTGACCTAGAAACTGTTGTTTGTGTGTCAGGCTGTTAGAGGGTGTCATTAATGTATCATTAACATATCGGGAGTGTTATGTAACGTTACACACACACACAGAAAAACTTCAGGCCTTTCATTAATCTCACAGGCAACATAAAACTAACCTGGTGAGTGAGGCTAAGTACAGAGGTATCCGTATCAGCCTCTCTGTCGCTTACAGGAAATGGCTGTATATACTGTCGTTAGCACTATCTGTTCTAGATAATGCTATCTTATGAATTATCTTTACGATTCCATTTTACTATATGGTAGTCTTTATTAAAATTTAAATACTTCACATGGTTCCTGCTCAGTTATTAAGCTGATCCGAGACAGGTCCGGTATATTCATTCTCGGATACCATCTTCCGTTACCGCCCCACACTGCCAAACAGTGGGTCGGAGCGTATAAGATTTCCATCCAATGGCGTGGGCCGATTCCCACTGTGACAAGCCAATCAATAACGACAATGCAAAATGAAGAAGAAAGCAACGAATGAGGACATAGGAGATGATAGGTACCGACACATAAATAAAATATATTTTCCCAAACATTAAATTGATCAAAACAATGGCTTCACACAGATCCCAGAACAGTTTCAACGCGTGACTCACTTACAGCGTTGATCTCTTTATCCCCCCCAGTACAAAAAGCTTCCTTCTTGGTCTTAGAACAAGAAACACTCCTCTGCCCAGTGCATTCCTAAGAGCCTCACCCACTGGAATAATTACCAGAGAGAGGAAAATAAACAAATACATAAATAAATATGGAAAACAAAGGCAATTCAGTTTGTACATAACTGGGAAGTAATGTTTTCCTGAAGGCGCACAATGAAGTCCTTGAAACATTATTCGCTTGAAACCTATTATCAGATATTTTGGTGTGTTCCCTCTGATCTGTGTACGCTGACTCATTAAATGTTTATAGAGAGGAGTGCATGGATGTCGGCGTGTTAATAAATCACCACAGCTACAGAGGCGCTCAAGCGCTACTGACTCTCCCAGCAAATCAACCAGTGGACGACCTCGCGGGGAGCCGGATGAGATTTGAAAACGATAATCAAATATTGTATCGCGCTTTAAGTGACATTTTGTTTCAGGCCCCAGCCTGTGCCGTGAAAATTCTTCCTCGCTCCGTATAACAATTATTCCGGGGCACAGAAAGGAAGGTTCCATTTTTTTTTTTCGTATGAATTATTTATTTTCCCCGGTAAGTAGTCTGCTGGGGATACAAGAGACTGGGAATCAAGCTCAATATTTCCCTCTCCAGCTCGGCATTCCAAATCGGCGCCCATCACAGGTAGACGTCTAACGTTACTCAATAACAAGAGAGGGAGCCGTTCCGTGGCTTGATACGCGGCGTTCCTGCTCGAGAGTAAAGGAATACTTCTGAGCAAGAGGTGCGACATGCCTCCTCCAGAGGATTCGTCGCCAAGAATGAGCTCGTTTACGAAGGCAGAGGCAGGAATGTAATTAGTCCAAATCACAGAGGATAGTGCTAAAAATAATAATGCAACCTCAAATGTCAAGCCTAACACTTCCTAACAAAGAAAGCTGTGACACTGTTTTAAATAAGCAAATAAATGCATCGGTAGATAAGGCTCGAAAACGCAGTGCCGCGTCGTTTCAAAATAGCGGATGATCCTGAAGGTGTGCTCTGCCGAACGACCTCAGCTGAGAGGCTTGATGGGAGGCCAGTGCTGACATAGAGGGTCAATTCAATTACACTGGATAATCCAGGAGAGATTATTTTTACTCTGGGTTGGTTCACAAACTGGCGTTGGGTAACACCGATTACATCATGCCTTCCTATGAATTTAACAGCGCTGAGTCTTCCTCACAGCAGGTTTTCCCCACTCCACTGAAGTATTTCAAATAACTCGCAGCTGTCAGGGCGCCGAACTGCACGGCTGCCAAGTGCCGAAAGAGGAATAATAGAAAATTTGCTTTTAATTTGACGTAATGTAGTACAAACAGTTACTGGAAACCACGACATCTCCACCGGTACTTGGATAGGTTCTAATACAGAGAAGCAGTGGTCAGAAACTCATATATGCTAAATAAATATACAGCAGTTTCATGTTTGTTTATATATGGGGGTGAACTAAATAAAAGGAACACTAAGAGTATATTAATATCAATGATTTAATGAGAAGGGCCTCCCTTTGGCTTCAGAAGGGTTTTGATCCTTTTTGGAAGCCCTGAACTATAGTTGGACATTGGACCACTCTTCCAGAAGAAAAGCCTTAATTCATTGAAGAATGAATGAGGTGGAAACTGACTTCTCACTTTACAGTCCAGAAGATCCCATCCATCTGTCCGTCTGTCCCTCCATCCATCCATCCATCCATCCATCCATCCATCCATTTTTGGAAACCGCTTGTCCTATTCAAGGTCACAGGGCTATGGGCGCAAGGCAAGGGATACAACCCAGGATGGAGCACCAACTCATCGCAGTCCAGGACATTCCATAGAAGTTATGTACATATGGTGATTGGGTGGAAGGTGTTCAACTTCATCTGGGAGATCATGAAACCACACTTAAATTTCTTTAGCAGCATATATGGTGGCTTTATCATCTTAGAGTATGGGAAGATGACCGGGGAAGAGTTCTTTCACCACAGGGTGCATCGGGTTCTGTAAAATAGCCTCATAATCCAAGCCTGTTATATAACCAGGCAGAGCAATCATCAGACCTAATGGCTCCCATGAGAAGGCTGGCTATACCATTCTGGATCTCCCGTGTGTAACCGCTGGCTTCCTCCAAATGTAAGCCCATCCGAATGTAGGAGAAAGGGTGAAAGATGACTCATCAGACCCCTTTTTCTCATTGCTCCAGGGCTCAGGTTTCCATGCTCCTGACACCCAGTTACACGTCTCTGTACATTGGCCTTGGATACAAGTAGTTCCCAAACAGGAGCCCTGCCATTAAATCCAGCAAGATGACAACGTTTCGTTTTTGTTGACGCTGGGTTACAGACGTGTCGATTCAGTGCTGCGGCAATTTTTATGGCAAACTTTTATGATGTTTAGCATCTTGAGTGTCCATCTCTCCTTGACGATGACCTTTGACTGCCCGCTACTGTTCCTCATTTCTGCTGCAGTTTTTTTCCTCTCCGTTTGGCTCACGCTGTCATGATTTTTCCCACACTTATCTCCCCTTGACACATAAAATAAGGCTGAAGTTTTCGTGGCCAATGCACCTGCAAGTTGGCCCTTTGGCCTCTTTTGGTTGTCCCATGTTGCTTTGTAAACTCACATATCAAAGTGCTGACCATCAGACCGCTTTCATAGCTGATGCATATACTGCTTACTGGCATGCAACCTAATATGACTCAACTTTGTAACCGTGTTTGTAGTTGTGATTTAGTTACTATTTAATGTGGCGTCTCTATTATTAATTTTTTCCACCCCACATGTACATAAAAATTGAATCACTTAACAGACCCCTGGAATGTAAATGTTTAACACTTAAGGATTAAAAAAACATTTTAAAAAGTTTTGGATAAGGTCAGCAGCAACAGACTGGGAGGGCGGGGTCTATGATCTCTCAAGACATCTGAGAGAATTCATCTGAAATGGAGACATGTTGTTGTAAAGTGGATCACCGTGTCGAGGTATTGTCTTTACGAGTTTCCATCGGCACATATTATTGTACATTACACATGTGCTGGAGAGCAGAGTCTTAAATGTCAGACTGATTGCTTTCAAAATGGCTCCAAACAACTGGGAATCATTACACACGAGTGTGGATACCTTGAAATCACCCGCTCCTTAAGAAACTGAAGCAAAGCAACGGAGAATTTCGTCGAACTGATAAAAACAGTGACCTTGCAGACTTACTGGACCGACCACTAATTATATGTATGTGCAGTTTTATTTGAAGCGCTGCTGTACTTTACCCAGCAAAGGATATTTCTCAAGGCTGTTTTACTGCCAGAGACTTCCACAATACGCATCCAGGCTCCTTGCATGTTATTCATTACGAATTATGGGAATAATATCTCACCAGACAATTATGCAAATATCATACAGGGATAAAACGCTTTCAGATTCTAAAAAGTACCTCTGCTTTGAAATGAACTGCACGGGAAAGTTCTGCCTAGGGACCACTGGGGAGGGGTAGGGGGGCTAGAATAATAATAATTTCATCGTTTCAATTTTTCCTTGAATTCTCAATCACGGATATGAATGGATAACGCATCTGGCAGTTTAGAAATTCCTGACCTTAAGTAATACAATCCAGACTGCAAATGAGTGAAAGGGAAAATATCAAAGATGATCCAACGTAATACCTAAAACGGCTTATTAAGAAGGAGAGCATGATCTCAGTTTTGGGCACGATTTAACGCGGATCGCAGCCAAAGCCAAGATTTATCAGCGTGTCTCACTATCAGATCACTAAAATACACCTCTTAAATAGCTCTAATTACCTTTCGTCCCGTGCGCAGGAGGCCGTAATCACCTTACACTGTTTACCAAATCGCTCTAACAGACCGTGTTTTAATGAATTAAAGGTTTAAACTGTGCAATTCTCATTACACAATGTCCATCCGGTCAAAAATATAGATGTTTGGAACATCTGGATATTATTAATAACCTGTATGCGGCCACCCAAGCCAGATACAAGCAGGGTCTCCGAAGAATTTGAGAAATGTTCCCACTTCAGTAACTGCTTATGTTTAGTGAAATGCAAGCAGCACCGTTTCAAACAAACAAACCGCTGGTATTTAATTTTCTTTCTCAAAGCAGGAACTAGGACAATTTTATATCCCATGTGGTCAACAGAAATGTGCACTATAAATAGAAATCTGCTGTGAATATGCAGAAATCCAAAATCTGATTTCAAAATACAGTACGTACTCGATTTATTAAAGGAGCATGCCTTTGTGCTGTTTCATTCTCCGGGGGAATTGGGTAAAAAGTTAATTTTTATTTCCTTCGGGGATAGAGTATATCACAGGGCCTGATGTTTCACAATATTCCGCGATCATACACCGAATGATAGATCTTTTCTCTGTATTTAATTATTCAAATGTTCCCCGAACCACATGTTCTCACCAGAAGCAGCTTCGCCCACTTTCTTACGGCTTCCAGGCGTCTTCGTCGCATCGCGCCGCATCTTCCTAAACAGCGCTGCATATTTTGCGTGCCGCTTGGAAATGCCGATGTAAAGGCGAACATTTCCCCCTTTAGCGCTGGACCCCGCGCTGGAAACATTCGATCAGCCGTACAAGGCCACGTTTTTGCTTGTTAAACACGTTGCCAGCAATTACATAAAAAGCCCACTGACGACATCGTTGAGATACGCCATTCGGAGCGCTGCTTTTCATAGAGAAAAAAAACCAAATGACCCATTTTCACGGCAATATTTGCCGCAAACACACGTAGGAAACGAGCTTGGAAATAAAACGTGAATGTATGCTTTCTAAACTGGGGCTATTGAAGCCACAGCGGGAAGGTAACTTAAACGTAATATTCCCATAATTTGATTTATAAAGGTGTACATTATTAACACTCTTCAGGGTAAAGGCTTGAACAGACGGCCTCTTGATGAAAGATAACAATGTGTTCTTTTGTCTTGCACATCATTTCCATTAGCCGAGAGGATATCATTAATTCACCCTTCATTGTTATGCACAAAACATACTATAATAATACACACGGCATTCTTGTCACAGAGGATTTCTCTGGACAGAATAAAAAGTGTTTAGTTTGTAAAACATTAAAAACCTGGACATGCTAATTGAAGTGGTTTGTCCATAATTATTTTTGCATATCCCCGTCTGCATTACATTTGCGCGAATATATTTCTCAAGGCTACTAAATAAATAGATAAAGGCAGACAAAGATGTACAAAAACACATCAGAGTCCTGTATGCATGACAAAAAAAACGACCAAATTAACAACCAAAAGGATTTCAGGGTGTTACTCAACTCTAGAGTGCCTCAACCACGCAAATTACAAAAGCTTTATAACAACCCTACTTTAATTAAAAGCACCAGGATATAAATATTTTATTCTGTTATCACTTCATAGATGCCTGCGTAAAAAAAAAAGCGTAACAATGTAAAATACGCTCTCTTAGGATTCTGAGTCAGTACAGCGAAGAAAAAGGAAATGATTCAAAGAGAGAAAATAGCACAGCAATCAACTGACAATCAACCAACAAACTCAGTTCAATAATTAACTAGACTCCTGATTACATTCATACGGCATCGTTTCATTCCTAAGTTTTCATTTGTTATCTGTACTTGGGCCGCAGGGTTTCTCGCGGTTGGAATCTTAGGAGTTTAAGCGCCATAATCTCGTTGTGTGTGTTCGCTGCTGTTTGGCGGAGTGTGCCGGAAATATGTTGGGCCTGAGATGGCTAAAGCTCCTCTGAGGAGACCAGTGAGATTCTAAGGCAGGGGTGCCCAACTCCAGTCCTGGGGGGCCGGAGCCCTGTGTAGCTTAGTTCTTTCCCGGTTCCACCATAAACGACTCAGCTCAAGAGGTGTGTGGTAATTAGCACAAGGAGTCGAATCAGGTGTGTTAAATGAGGGGAAACCCAAAACTGTGCAGGGCTCCGGCCCCCCAGAACTGGTGTTGGGCACCCCTGATCTAAGGTAAGTGTTCACACCGCAAAAGCAGGCCGAGGAGAAGCACACCCTGCCGCTTATGGAGTGTGTTTATCAGTACTTATTCGCACAGGGCCCAGCAAATTGCGGATTACATTTAAAGTAACTTAAAAGTCTGTATGTCCTTATGGGACAGTAAACTAACATACATGCACATGGAAAACAATTAAAACGCAAAACCCAGTCCAGCGATAAAGAAGGGCTTTAGGATTAATTAAAAAAAAAAAAAACTGCAAGCATGAAAAGTAATAACTTGTTTTGCATCACATACTTCCTAAAGTATGCTTTAGTCTTCCTGTTTCCCTCTAAAGTTTAATGGCTCTCAGTCTAACATCCCTGGACTTCACAAGCTACGAGCGTTAAACTCCTGTTGAAAACGCTGGAGTCTGAACACTTATCTGAACGTAGCGGCTTTCCTGCCAAGCGTCCGTCTTTCCAAGCATAAAAGATTCGTCTCAGATTTGTTTCATGTTCAAAATAAAATAAATACAGCATGTGGTAATGCTTAAAAAGAATCATGACTTCATGCCTTCATCCCCAGGCACAAATAAATTACATTCCCCAATCATTTTATCACTAATATTGCAGTGAATTATACTATGTTAAAACACGATGAAACATACTATAAAAACCAAAAAAGAAAAGCAGATGACAATTTTAAAAAGAACTTAACTAGTTCCCCAAATGCCATAAATTATCACCAACTAGTCAGTGTAAAAATGCATAGATTTAACTTACCCAAGACAATGAATGCCCCGTTCACCTTACAGGAATCTGTTTGCATTGCTCTCTCCGCCGTCGTCCCTATTAATGTTTAAGTTCCCATTGAGACGGATTTGCCACCCCAGACCTCATGCCCTTAGTTACTATTGGGCAGGTAAGTGAGTTTTGATAATGCTATGAGATTAGCCTCTTAGCATAGAAAAACATAAACACACCATACCACAGGCTATATACATGTTTAAACTATTAAAATAAGTTCCTGGATTCAAGCAGCTAAACTACAATAATGACTGAAAACTCTGAACCAAACCGGACTACTTCTGGGTCGGACCAGGCTTGATCCCGTATCCTGATGCTAGTTTCCCTGACCACAGAACACGTACTGTCCTTTAGCATAACTAAGCTAGTCACTAGTTAATTAAGCCTCCTTGCAAAACATCCCAGAATTAAAGTACTGAAGCCTTCTGCTTTGTATAGGTGACACGGCATATATTTGGAGGGTCAACAAAAATCGTTGGCTGCATGATGTAATTATACAAATAATATGACACTTGTCAGTAATAAGGTCAAAGATGAGGTCAGGTCAATTGTGATTCATTCAATGAAGACAGAGTACATTCATATCACAGCCCCATTGAAAGTATCTTATCTTTTGCTCATTGGTCGTATCATCCATGAAGGTGTAGCCAGATAATCCGCCACTGTCTTCTCATTTCCCATGAGACCGTCCAGTCAGATCCAGCCGTGTCTCTTCACATAATCTCTAAATTATGTGGTGCTTTAGCTATTAAACCTTAAGTCATTTTCAAACTGCCCATTATACTCATTGGTCTGTTAGTCCATCAGGTGATTAGCCGTAATCGATTTAATGTGGCTTGAAATGGCCTGATATGGTTCTGCTCAGGCAAGAGTGGGCCCAAGGAAGACAAGTGCCGGACGGGTCGGCCGGAGTCCCGTGCGGAGACGTGGCGCCCCGGCGCTCTTACCGAACTCGTCGCAGACGCTCTCGTTCTCGATCAGCGTGGGATGCTCAAAGGTGTCACGGCAGTACAGGATGCGGGTGCTGCTGCTGAGCGAGGCGATGCCACCCAGCGCTAGCACCACGTGGTCCGTCAGCAGGGAGGAGGGCCGCTCGCGTAGCCGTACGACAATAGAGCGGTACCGGCAGTACTGCGGGTAGCTCAGCACCAGAACTCTCCTCTCTTCGCCATCCTCACCTGGTGAAAGGAGGGGTAACAAAAAACAAAAAAAAAAACAAAACACAAGGTTTGGCGTTAAGCACTTTAATCGCAGTGCAAATTCGCGCAGATTGTCGTCTTATGTAACAGTTAACTGACGGAAAACCGAGCAGGCTTCCTTTAATTTTCCGTGCGGATCCAAAGCAGCTGTTGTCACATGACGGCTCTCTGCAAGGATTGGCAAAGCGAAAATATCTGGGAAGCAAGCCATGCCATTCAGTACAGATAGATTAGGGAGCGCAATATGGGCTCCTGAAGACTCGCTGGAATCCCTGCTGCTGAAGCAATATTATTACATCCAACAGAAAGTCAACTCAGTTAATATGGCTTCAAGAGTCTCAGTGTTAGGTCCTCTGAGATTCAACCAGAAACCCCGCGACTGTTAAGCCAATCACAAGGCATTAAACACCCGGTGGAAAAAAAAAAATCTATTCCTAAGACAGGAGTTAACATCTATTGTTACAGTCTAAACCATGTCTAGAGACGTCAGAGGGCTGGGGTCCTGCTGAAAAAGCAGTACAGGGACGTAAAGTGGCCCCGCATTCTGGGAACGTGACACACGTACACGCAGTTTCCACTGACTGACATACCCCAAAAGAAAACACTTGGCTTGGTTTTTTTTTAAAACCTAAAACCAGATTTCAATATCTTTTTATACACCATCAAATTATCTTCATTACCTCTTCCGCAAAGAAGATATATAAAAATCCAGTTACATAACGCTGTTAATTATGTATTTCTATCCGTGACTGTAACAGCTACAGGATTTGAAATGAACTTCAAAAATTCATCTATTTTTTAATGTCTCTGGATGAATGCAGAAGTGCTCAAAATGTCCTATTGATTTTGCTTATCCTTTAATTGGACCTTTGCATGAATAATATCCCCTTTTAAATTCCCCACATGCTCTGCGCTCCGCTCTCTTTCCACCACTGTGTTCTCTGTCCTCTTACACATAGCCTTGAAGATGTGGGGAGGGGGGGGGGGGGGCTGAGAGGCTCAAGGTGGC
>JAODLC010000045.1:11054018-11066159 GCA_026781145.1 Hippopotamyrus pictus | reverse complement strand
GGGGGGGGGGGGGGGGGGGGGGGGGGGCGCTGAGAAGCTCAAGGTTGCCCTCTTTGACAGTGCTTGTTGAGTATCATGGGATTTTTCTTGTTATATTTCTTTTCTTTGCAATAATATACATGACTGAATAGGTAATCGGTTAAAGACCAATGGCCCCAGAACACTTTCCTATTGTGACTGGGGGGGCGGGAGGGTACAGGGGGGGTAAGGTAAGAAAGAGCATACGCAGTAAAAATAGGGAATTTAAGTTTGGTTCCCAACCGGTACATGCGCTTCACTATTTGCATTCCCACGGCTTATTCATTGACAGCCTTCACAGTTATTGCATTGTGTGTTAGTTCATTCAGCAGGCCAACTGTGTACAGTAGGTGTTCTCGCTTGTTCAACGCCTCTCCGCCATCCCAAAACGCTTAACGATAACATGTACTCGCTACTAAGAGCAAGTGAGGCAGCTGAGGTTGTTGTCAAAAATCGTTCAAGGTTCCAAGAAGCCGCACTGATCTTAACCAAACTCAGAGGGATCCATTTGTGGGCTATCTGATTAGATTCACTCTGTGCGAATAGACTAGAGGAAGTAACTAAAGCCCTTTTCCTAATAAAATCTTCCACTTCTAAATAAAGGAATTCTTATCTTTGCATTTTAATTGGTTGGGGCTGCACTATCATTACAGGCTGAGGAAAATCACATTATGCAATTTTCGCTCAGTGCTCTCCACAAGCAAGCTTTGTTGCGAAAACAGGTATGCACCGATTGGCCGCAGAATCAACCTATGAAATCTGCTTGGCTAAGCTTCACATGTTCTCTGATCAGGGAAAATTGGCTTCCGCGTTCCAGATTCCAGTGACGCGCTCGGTACTCCACAGCTGGACATCGCGCAAACAACGAAGACGCCTGCATTGTGGTGTTTCATTGTGCGCCTTTTGTGAAAGTTATCTGGATGGAAGACTGCAGCACCAATGTAATTTTATCCAGAGATTATAAACGTCAAAAGATGTGTTTAGGAATATCTCAGGATGGCTGTCAAAAGCTAAAATAAATCTTGCTCATAACGCCAGCAGTACTTTCCTACTGCTGTACATTGCCACCAAATCATATATGTCCTCTATGAAAGTCAAACACATGCTACAAAAATACACTTCCATTCTGCCCCACCCTGAAAAACAAGCACGTCCCAATACAGTATCTTAACCGCCCCCCCCCCCCATCTACTCTGTCTCAACACATTCAATTTCTTCTTCTTCCTCTTGTTCTTTATCGGTTCTCGTCTTTTCTAGCTCCTGGGTCAGAAATATATTTAGCTCCATGAAATATAAAAAAATAGCTATGAGTAACTGTTCTGTATCCTCCCCCCCTTGCCTCTAGACTAGACAAAACTCTTGCTCTAAAATAAAGACTAAACTCAAGAACTGTTGCTTATCTCAGAATTTCACAACCATGTAATTATGTTACAAAATACTTTTAAGGGCAAAAAAAAAAGTATTTTCCTCTTAGATTGGATCTCTCTTGCAGCTTGTTAACAGAACATTTTGTTTGTTTAAATTTGGATTTCCTTGTCCACTCATCTGCTTGCCTTGGGTAAAGGGTATAGTTGCAGAGAGATGACAAAGGGCTGAAAAACCACAATCATGTCTTGTGTTTTGCAAGATGTGAGCAGCTTGCGTTCAAACAGGCGACACATTTTTTTCCACCTTTGTCGATCTGCATAACCTGAACTCATTTAGCCTGTTGGTGTTCTCCAGTAAATATCCCAATGAGATATCTCATTGACTGAGATTAGTCACTACACATTCACTTCTGCGGCGTTCCTGAATTATCCATTGTGTTCATCTCATTAGGGCACTCTTTGAGAAGCTGGCAAGCAGAAATGCACAGCACACACAATCCAAGGAAGACTATTCCTTTCCACAAGCTTTGGCTCAACAGAAAATCAAAACACACATAAAATATTTTAAAGCAAAAAAAAAGAAAAAAAAAAGCAAAACCCGAAAGTGAACTGTTCTAATTACTTTAACCGTGCAGAGTTATTGGTTTTTACAGTTGAATTAATGAGGGTTTTTTTAAACACGTGTACGACTGCGAGCAACACAGTAGTTCAACATCAAACCGTTGCTGATAAAAGATATGACATTTAGTGGTTGGCACACGGTTTCTCATTATATCAGGAAAAGGAGCTGCCAATAATAGACTGAAAACAACGTGCAGGTAGCGCATTTATGCGACGGTTTCACGCTGATACAAGAAATAAACCTGTTTTTATTAAGCTATTTTAATATGTGCTCAGACGTACGTCTCTCTCAGCTGTCAGGGGGCTGCCTATGGCTCGTCCAAGAAAGTTCCTCTTCAGTTCAGATCTGTTCATTAGGAGCTAATAGAAGTCCGAAGAGCTTTTCTTTCACAGCGTGTTTGAAAACTCTTCAAAGCATACCATATTTTCAAAAAAGGTTACCAAAACCCACAGGAAGCTTTCTATTCAAACTATGCGCCTGGAAAAAAACACTACTGCACGAATATGTTCCTGAACTTATAATTACAAAAATAGTCCAATGTGCCACTTATTGTCTCCTGGTTACATTTCTGAAGATTGTTCTTTGGATGGCAAGGAATAAACGACATTAAAGGATTTGCAATACACCGGAACAGGGAGTTCTTCATACTCCATTTGGGGCATCGACTTCGCCGTTTCTTTCGCGCCATCTTTGTAACCGAAACGCATCACAAGGCATTCTGCGAAATACACCCCGGTGTCACTTTAAAACGCCCTTTTTGATGATTTATATTAGCCGGCATTATTTCATTTTTCTAAGCTCTTTTGCTTTCAGATCGGCTCCCTAGCAACCAGACACGGCGGAGATTTTATATTGCTGGCACCGCTTCAGTTTTAACTGTCGGCGTTATTGATTGCGAGATTGCAAAGTTTGCATTTAATAGCTTCTGTAATACATGACAGAATTATACAAAATTTGTCATGCCAAACTGTTCCTTTGCCTAAAGTGATTACTGTTTAAAACACGACCGATACATCAGCCAGTGCTAGTATAAGCATATTTCGCTTGATACACACTCCCCTCCACCAAATGAACCAATAAATGTCTGTAACAGAAAACCATTATTGTTTTAAACTAATGGAGTAGTGGGTAAAATTAGAAACTAAATTAGTTTATAAAGAGTTGACACAGAACAGCTGAAATGGGTTATCTGCACAGAATAGAGATCCATGCTATTCCTTTGTGGATTCCTTTGAACTGAAATCCATTACCTTGTTTGACTATTACAGCGGGAAAGCAAAACAGTGCCCAGTAATCAGTAACAGCATGTACTCAGAAGTGTATACCGCCAGTATACTTCAAACCCCTCCGCAGGTTTATGTTAAAACCCCAGAAGCTACACTTCTCTGTATTTACAATTGCGAATATCAGAAGCCCCCATCTGCCTTTTTTAAAGCTGCCCCTGTTATACCAAATTAAACCTCGCACACAAAAACCTTATTCAACTAGAGCTCAAGTGAATTACTACAACTGGCTGCATGTAGCCCCGCGCACACGGGCGAGATGAATGGCTTGTTTTCTGGAAATGCATCAGTTATGAGATGCAGGAATTGAGCATTCGGGCTGGGTACAAAAGCAGCGCGGCACTACGGCAGGATGTGAACGTGGGGCAGACGGATTATATGTATTTTCGTTTAACCCTGCAGAAAGGAATACATTGTTATGGGCATTACAACGCAATACATAATTTAATATCCCCTCGCTCCACCCACCCCCCCCCCCTCTGTTCAGCCGTACCACTTCACAAACAGAAAGGGGGGGCGGTATTTGAGAGAAATCCGTTTCCCTTTGTTCTGTGATAAGGAGTTATCGTTCAATGGATTCCTCTAGCCGAGGGTGTCATTACACTACTATTTCACCATCGTTACAACTGCAGGAAAGCTTAAAATAAACAGCGTCCTAATGCTCCCCTCCCACGACGTGCCGCGCGCTTAGTAAGATACGGCGACATATATCCACAGCATCATATTCTAAATTATAATCCACCCTCCAATAAATAAGGAAATGTGCTGCGAATGTCAGTTCTGCGCTAGTGTTTTTTTTTCCCAATACATCGTTATAATCTGCATTTTGTTTATTTAAGATACGCCCTGTGCTCTCCATATATAATGTACTACAGACACACACAAAAAAACCCTGACCGCGTACTGATAATAACCAAAGGCACAACAGAAGTTGAATGCAAAGTACACCGCTCTGCCCAGGAGTCTATCCATCATGCACATTCATTAGATTCTGTGAACGGAATATTTATTTTTTTTCTCTTACTTTTCGCCAGCCAGGTTTTTAAGACGCAGCGGCTCTGACGCGGCCAGCAAAACGCTGGTTTTGGGGCGATTAACTCCGCGCCGCGGTTCGTGAAATGAAAATGAAATTCTAACAAGGCACTTTAAACAATGGCTGCTCTCCTTCTTTAGCATCTGAGTGGGTGAAATGATTAGAATTTCCAGAGGACAGGATGAGTGGCAGAGAATAGTGGCATTATTCAATGAAACCAATTAAAGAGCATTTAGACTCTGACACAAAGGAGGGATTAGATGACGGCCAGGATAACAAGATAGTATATTATCAATGCACTATTGTGCCGATTTCTTTATTTGCAGTCACTTCTAGACAGGCCTTTTCAATTACTGTCCAAAGAATAAATCATTCATAATTCTATGGCCTGTCACACAGAACATGAATGCATATCACACAATTTTATCATTTAAAAAAAAAAAAAAAATGCAAACCAGGGTTCCTTTCGCGCATATCGTGAAAAACACTTGTCTAGTAACACATTAAATTTATATAGTTGGGAGCAGATCAAAGTGCATTTAAACTAATTCTCAAACGGGGCTGTATCTATACTGAAGTATTTTCCTGTGAGATATGTAGTGAAGTGGCAGTGGTGGAAGGGGAGAGCTGTGGTAACTGTAGGCCGCTGGATTAACATATGCTTGTGGAGGCAATGGCAACGAAACGATACACGACCACCATAATGAACCAAACCCTCCAGGGCACCCAACTGGCAGTATCAGTCATGACTGCCCCTCCGAGGACCGACACTCAACAGGGAGGGTGGGACAGTGGGGTCACCACAGCACTTGTCACAGGTATGGATTTTTTTTTTTTTTGGGGGGGGGGGTATTGCAGGTCTGTTGCCACTTACTTGGAGTAAGTAAACCTCCCAAGATCTCAGTCAATCGCGCAAATCATCCTCTCCGTCCCTCTGCCCGACGTCATAGCGGTGAGGCAGAAGGTTTTGTCACCCTCGCCTGCGTGTTGCAATGTGCACCGAGATTTATCAAGGGCCATTTTATGAATACCACGCCCGCTCAGACGGTAATGAAATATCCAGTGTATGCAGTGCTCTATCTTACAAGCAATCAGCTCAATAATGAAATGCCACCTTTTTTTTTTGGATATTGCGATAAGGCTGCAACTGAGAGGAATTTGATTAGTGAATAATTAAATACTCACGCACACGATATTCTACCAGCGTGCCGCTTCCTATGACTAAATAAAATAGATTAGCAAGCAGAATGTCATTAGAGAGCTGGTGCCAAAATAAGGGATTAATTAGTCTCAGAGATGTAGGCTAGAGCAGGTACTACCAAGATGTTTAATGTTTAAGGAAGGTTTTTAGAGTTTTGCAACAACCCCAACCTCAATGTGAAGCGATTGGTTGGCAGTGATAACAGATTAGTCATCCCGGAGAGAGAAGGCTTGGCACAAAGGAACATAAAAAGACCACATTGTATTTTCGCAAACACACTGAGTGCCCTTAGGTTAAAATTAACAATGCTGCTATGACTGCCAGAAGGGGGCAGGGCTTTTCACGAAGGACACAGCACAGCATTAACATTTAATTGAATTTCCCTTTTTTTAAAAAAGGGACCTGTTTTCAAAACTCGGAAAATCTAATGAAGCAACTAGATTAATGGAAAGATTTGAGTGGAACTCTTGTGAGACCTTTTTCTTTACCAGTCTGCTGGCCGTTCGGGGTGTTTTTATACTACAGCAAGAGTCACATTAATAAGTCCTCTGTTGTTTCAGACCCTGTAATGGAGGGACAATAAAACTTTTCATTTCCTCAAAGGTCACCCCTTAGAGACATTCACATTGTTTAACTGTCTACCAGCGTAGCTATTATCCCACGGCCCATGGAAAAATAACACAAGCCATTGGAAAAGGCAGAAATGAACACAACATGAGCAGCGCAAACGCTTCTCTGCGCGGAATCAGAAAGTGATTACAGCGCACGTCTTCCTGCTTCACCCACATTAGAAAACGCAAGCATTCTTCATGCTTAAAAGTGACTTTTCCACTCTGCCTAACAATACCCTGGTCGGGGATTGAGAATTCCTGGCATCCGGCCAGATTCAGTCATAAGGGAACTGAAGATATGAGTAGATCACTGAGTTACGACAGACAAAGAACTCATGCAAATTTCCAACAGGTCTGCAAATAATCAAGACGTGATATTTGTGTTTATTAAGCCGGTCTGTGACTGTTTCAGAAATGCCCAGAGCTATGCTGCCCTGACAGTGGTGGAATGGGTTTGTTTAATTATTTCAAGGCAATTTCAGACTTCCGAGTTACTTAAACAGGAGAGCATTCTTTATAGATATGCACATTTCCCTTTAGATCCTCTACTAGCTAGAGTTGTAATCTTCCTACTGAAGGTCACTTCTGCTATCTGTTAGCCATGACAAGTAGAGCAGCCTGCCCTTCCCTTTGTGCCTTAGCTACAGCCCAATGTATAAATATAGGTGTTTAAAATTTAAAGCCAGTAAAATTAAATATGTTCACAAGGCCTGTAAATATCCCTGGGCAGATCTGCCTCGACTATGAGACATGATTTTCTAAACACAATCATGCTGCAACATGAAACATTTGTACCCAGAGCGGAATAAATGGCCCAGGCTATGAATGCTAACATGTCATCTGTTCTAACTTTCCTGTTCCTTTACTTGCCAGTGTCAGGACAAACATTTGGTGAAAGCCACATTCAGGCCACAGGAAAAGAGGCGACCGCACCAGTGAAATCACACTGCTCTTTGTTTCCAAATCGGCGACATCGATGCCATTTTCTGCCATTATGTCATTTGTACAGGAAGGTCAGCGAACGGCGTCGCTCGCGAACGAGAGCAGCTCCGGAGCTCCTCCAGAAAGCCCTGAAATCCAGAAGGGCCTCAAGCCAAGTAACGGCCACAAACAGATAAGTCACTGTTCGTTCTATTCTGCTTGACAACAAACTTGCTGCAAGCGAACGGGACACCCGTCGCAAATCAAACTGGTCTCCGCGTGCTCTGGCAGCATGGGTGATGCATGGACCTGGGTACCACGTGATGACTTAGCTCCCTCCCCCTCCCAAAAAAGCCTCTTTTCAGGCTAAAGCAGGGAGCTCGGTGCAGCCTGGAATGCAGGCACCCAACCGGGAGCACAGCCCCCAAGTCGTGTCATGGTCACTCCTTAGTGGAATTACTGCTGTCCCTCTGTTGTCCATTACTCCCACTGTCCTGTAGCTACTTACTTACTGATTTCTTCTTAGATTCATCAAGACAACATCTGACGTCTTCTATCACTCTCGGAACAGCTAGAGAAATCCCACAAATACGCAAAAAAAGAACTGAGATGATCTTTTTCTTGACCGTGATGGTTTCGGCTGACATATGAATTACGTCAATATATGCACATGCAATGTACAGTATACCAAAAATACACTGTACTATTTGTACATTGGTATCCCTGTTATTGAGTGTTACTGTAAACTAATAAGCCTACATTGAGCAATGGTGGCACCCTGATTCTTATATGCATTCAGAAGATTTGGAAAACTCAGCAGAGCCTGAACCCTGTTAGTCACGTTGACCATGAGTCTTTTACATACATATTATGCCTTTGTAATTGTGCACACACACTGTACACTGTACACTGCCACCAACCAGTCCAGTCACACTGCAATTTCTTAGCTGCCAAAAATGAGACCTTTCTGATCACTTAGAGGAGACCTCAGCTCTTCGCCATCGATGTCTGATCTGATCGCGTTCGGAAGGAGGTCACAGTTCAGTCTGTGTAGGACAAATTGGTGGTTGAAGTTGTAGTATTCTAACCAGCGCGAGAAGCTTCTTTTGCGGCTAAGGCTGGTTTTCAACTACTGCTGCTATTTGAGAAAGTCCAACATTTTTATAAATGAGCTTCCCCAGCACTGACAGAGTTCTCCCCAGCTAGCCTACCAGGTAGCAACAATGCATGGCTGGAGAGATCCAGTTTTGGGTGGAAAATAATTGCCAAAAGTGCCAGCTGACCACAGCAAGTGATGATATCAGAATCTCCCGTGGAACGAGCTGCAACATATCACGGCTTTAACTTTAAATTGTATTTTGTGGTTTATAAAATTTTGAAGTTGGCAAAAAGAACACATCAACAAAATTAGCCCTGTCATAACACTAAAGCAAGGAGGATATTCTATTCTGCAGGCATGGTTCTTCCCAATTCAAAGAAAGCAAACTATTTGTATATAGCTATTTGTTTAAACGATGGCTTGCATTATAATCCAAACTGAGCTTTGCTCTGTAATAGCTACTTATATCTGGTACCTGAAATGAAACACACCAACATCCTGCCTGTTTCCTTTGATCAAGCCCACGTTATTTGGCGTCAGTTTCTCTTTTAAAACCTTAATATCAGATGCTGAATTCTCTCCCATTGAGCAATGCTGCACAGGCACACTAATGAATGCTTCAGTGACATTTTTTGAGTCATTGCTAGTCGAAATATATACCAGATAAGAGAGGAAATGCAGACTTGAAGGGTGAAACCATACAGCTCAAAACCAAACTGTGTTGTACTACTTTTGACAGTAAGTAGTTAGAAAAACTGTATGTATAAAAGAATGTAGGTCTTGATAGTAAGATCCACCAGACCAAAAAATCTCTGTGATCCAGTGTAAACTTGTGAGTCAGTCCTTTTCGCTCCAGATATGACTAATGCATGAGTGTCGGACTAATGAAGAACCCAACAGAAGCCACGGTTCTCTGAATGTGCACCAAGGTCTTCAAGGCCTGAGCATAATTTGGTCTGTAACTGTTAAGCCTAAGGCTCTTCCCTCAGTAGCAGCAGGTAGTAAAATTCTTACTTAACCGAAGTCGTGACCAGAAGGGATCCTACTCTTGTTTCGCTGAGAATGCAACATGTTAGCATTAATACGTCATGAATGAATGTATTTGTTATCGTGAGCTAACATTATGTCATTTTAGACAAAGGTGTCCACTTGGAATTTAACGGCGCGATACGACGACTGGCGTTATTATTGGAATTCAGACGAGAAGAGGCACAGATACTCTAACCTCAATCGCATGAATAACTCATCATGGGACACATGCCTCAGAGTCATAAGGTGCCAAAGAAAAGTATGAATGGAAGTCATGCCTACACTGCTGAACAGCACATTGTGGGCATTCTTCACACCGTGAATCAGAGCAAGTGATCCTGAATTTTATGAATACAGCACGCCGTACTTCACATCTTCAAAGGAGCACTAGAATCCTTCTCTCGACCTGGTGATACTCATTAACCGTAAACAATGGTGCAGAATGCTTAAATCTGAATTCTGTTGTCAAGGAGACCAAAACTGTACCTGCCACTTAAATGGCTAGAGACGATAGCAGAGTTTAGTTAATATAAACACTTTAATAGGTTGATTTACACACTGATAAAACATTACAAATGCAGCCATTAGAGACGTTCAGTAATTTGAAGCTGACAGCACGCCCTCCTATAACACTCGCTGAATTGGCATATGTCCAAAATTATAGCCCAAAATAAGCACAATATTACTATCCAGTCTCCCTCCCCATGGTGACCCGAGTCTTCTGTGACAGAATCTTTATAGCCATGCTGGCTCCCCGGAGAAAAGGCTTAAATTATAACACAATTTCATTGCTTCTCTGCAAAACTCGCTGTGGTATAGGGCTAGGTAGGTCATCCTTAAACTAATTATTGTACAGAGGCCTGATGTCGGAATAAGAGAGCCCAAGAACAGCGTGTGGATTTCGGGAGGGGAAAAAAAAAAGATCATCGAATGGATCATAAAAGAGGTTTGCACCTCTTGCCAACATTTTCAATGTAAAAAAAGAAGCCTAAGGTGAGTTACTTTTTTAAGAAGAAGGTCACACTGTGTCCATAATACGGCATATAATCACTTGCAAACTACAGTCTGATCTATAATCTATACAATGCCTTGGTCATTGAAATGTTCAACCAAGGACAGGGAAAGAGTAATTAAGTAGATCAAAGCAGCCAGATCCATGGTTTTTGTTGGCCGTCGTCCATGTGCGTGATGAAACCCCAACAGCCATCCTGTTAATTACTAAAACACCCTGCATTTTCTCCTGTGAACAGTTGCTCTTCGTTTTAACTGCCTCAATTACGGTAAATTTGTTTTGCGGTGCCATGACCGGGCTCACATTTCCTTTGGAGGAAACCAATTTGCCCATCAACTCTGGAAGGCTGGTCTTTCAAAGAATAATAATAATAACCATCATCATCAGCATCAGACAAAATAAAAATCAAAAGAAGTTGTTTGTCAAGCCATGTTGGGGGAAACTGTTGTTATTATATTTTCATAATGCATTTTCTGCAATAAGGAATGTCTTGAATTATATGGCAAATCTGTTTTGTCAGCTTCTCTAGAAGGTCTTACCGTTTTAATAAATTCCTTACTGACATACAAAGTTTTGTAAAAATACCGACAAGTCAATTTCAGAACAAAGTTCATCGGGCTTTTTTATTAATGGTTCATTACTAGCAGTGATGCTGATTTTTAAAGTATGGTTTCTGCTAGTTGTCCAGCTGAATAGCCCTTTTCTTTTCTCTAGGCAACAAAGAAGAGTAAATTTAAGCTGGAGATGGCCTCTGGCATTTAGCCAGGATATTTAGCTTACACAGCGAATTCAGAGTCGTTTTGAGTAACTGCATTTAGAATCCTGACAACACAAACAGGCTAATATATAGTCATTAAGGAGCAACTTATTAACATTACAAAACCTATACACAATGGACACAAATAATAAGGTACAAGTCTGACAGTAAATAAATTCATTAACACACTTTTCTGCTTGCTATTGATTCGCATATGCAGCTGTAAGCTTAAGTGACAAAGAGTCCATTATTGATTCTCACATCTAATCTCTGCATAAGAATCTAATACAACGGCCGATTCAAGGGCAATTTAACATTTGGTTTCGCCGGCTAAAGGAGAGCTGTACACACAGTCTGGTAAATGGATGAGTAAACTATAAGATCCAAAAATAACCATAGAATAAAAACATTCTGTATCATTCTATGAACAGTATAGCTAGTGTGACAGTAACTGGATCTTATACCAACCTTAAAAACCAACATTTTTAACACCCAAAGTAGAAATCGGAAATAAGTAACAATTATATTTTGTATGTAATCAAAAAACAGTTTATCGTGCAAATTCTCAATATATGGGGAGTAATTTTCATTTTTCTGGGTTTCTGTAACTGCTTTACAGAATTGCAAGTCATACATGACATTTTTAAGACCTCATAAATCTGACACTGGAGCTTTTAAACTGAACTGTGAAAGTTCTCTGCAAGAACTACAGCCAGTTAGCGATGTATAAATGCACGTTATTCTGTTCCAAACTGCACATTTGACATTTATTTTCCCCTTTTCACATAAGCAATGAGAAGTCAAACAACGGTTTTCCCCCACCTATAATTCTGCACACAATTTTTATGAAATATTTGGAGGCAATGACAAAGGTAGAACTAACAAGAGCCCTGCACTGAATGCTTAGTCATCCTTGTCTTCGGATATGTCTGTTGCACGACATTCTACAGATTTTTGCCATAAACATGCATGACATGGGTAACATATTTTTGCTTATGGGACAAATAACAAGCTGTGATCAGGTTATTGCATTGTGAAGTGTTGACGTAGTCAACTATTGGTCATGCTAAACGATGGCATTGGAGGGGTTTGATACTGGGGGGCAGAATTCAATAACCTAAATACAAAAGTCTAGTTATTGGGAGTGATGAATGAACCCCCCCCCCTTACTAGGGGTGATGAATGGAA
>JAODLC010000045.1:11030475-11044174 GCA_026781145.1 Hippopotamyrus pictus | reverse complement strand
TATATATATATGGCTTTGGAGGACATTGCTCTTATGCTATTAATTGTGAATTAACCATACATGCTACCATATATTAATCTGTATCATTTTTGTGAATTTCCATTGTCATAGAAACTGCTAGCTGCCTAGCTTTTATCGTGTACTTACACTAACAATGCACTCCCACCAGAACATCAAAAGAATATTTCGGTGCAGCTATGTGAACAGTACTCAAATATTGCCTTTATTCCTGTTTGCTTAAAATGTCACAGTAATAATAAATGATGATAATGGTGCTGCAAATTATTTGGTTTACAGATTGTGTGTTTCAGCATCTGCTGTGCAGCATGGATTTCCCGTTGTTGGTGACAATATGAGTATACCAGATTGATAGCCTAATCTTTCACTATTTTTTTTCTGCTGCTGGAAGCATTTGGAGTTTGAAAGCTTAGGGAAAAATTGAATTTTGTGCCTGGGTGTGTGTGTGCGTGTGTGTGTGCGCGCGCGCGCGCGCAAACCCCTGCGTGCAAACTCATTAAATTCTGCCTGTCTATTCATCCTTACAGACATGCAATATTCAATAGTATTCACATTTCGTCGAAGGACATGACTGAGTGAATCATGTTATTTCAAAATTTTTGCTGTTTTGAAATATGAATGCCTTCCATCTGAATAACTTGCTCGTTATAGTATTTCATTTACATAAAATAGGTTCAAATGAGTGATGCATGTTGTAATTAGAGTAGCACTATTTTCTGCAGCATGATCCTGTTTTTGGTAGATGTATGTAAAGAAGCCTTGGAGTGTTATTCCTGAGCCGTTAAGAACATGTTTTGAATTCAGAACGGTGCTGCTTCATCTCTGCATTCCTGTTCCCATGGCTTTTAATGGGCCTAACCTTACCAAATGATTCAGACAGAGAGATCACAAAAAACGGCGTCAGCATTTTCCTCCTTTGGAGATAATATATAAATTAATGACAAGTCATTAAATAGAACTCTATACTGCTGCCAGTGGAGCACATTGTGTATTACATGATTATACACTTCCAGTTATACTAGTCAAACATTAAGAGAGATAACACTGAAATGTATTTTTACATAGTATCATTTTATACTAGGAAATGAAATAACTCACTACAAATTGCTCCACTGTCAAACTGTGAGGAAAAAACTGCTGATTTTTTTCCGTATGAGGAATGTTGTCTTTGAGCTTATATTATAACCCATATCATATTATTCCAAATTGTAATTAGTAAGCAATCATAAAACACGAAGTGAAATGCACAGTCCCATGGAAAGGAATCACCTTCCGGTTGAATACTGAGGGCATAATGTTAAATTCACCGTATACATAGCCAAAGTAAACAGTTAAGAAATCAAACAATCACAGTTTATACTATGAAAGTGTAAGATGGACAATGTCACATTGCTGGCCAGTATTTTTCAGTCACTGTTCTGTTTCTTTATGCCTTGATGTGATAAATTGATTTTCTAATGATATGAGAGTGAATCGGATCTTACTTCAGGAAACCTGATAAGAAAATTATATTTTTTGGTGGCATAGAAGAAATTCATTTTAGAAAAACAATCGCAAAAGGAACTGGCTATTATTACACACGTGTTTTATTGTTTGATTAAATTTATTCAGTTTTTGCCTAACATGGTGACCAACAACAATAGCCACTCTCCCCCTCCAAGACCTGGCTACAGACATTGAACAATTTACAGTATATAATTCATACACACAGGCTGTCAGAGATGAGTGAAAATGCATGCAAACAGCTTAAGGCAGAACAGTATTCAAAAACCATTTTTAAAATGTAAACTCACTCTGTACAAATAATTATATATCAGCTGCACGTGGAGGCTGGATTGAGGACAAAGGAGTTTGTCTCTTGCATGTAAAGACTGCTGGTCTTTGTGATTAAATAAAAAAAAATCTGTAGTAACTGAAGTTGAGTGTGTGCAAGTTAGCTCAATGTGTGCATTTACAGATGAAAATACACTGTTTTTTAACGGCATAAAATATTCAGTATATTCATAAAGAATTTAGTCACATAACCTGATTCCATACATATTACCTTACAGTAGGCATCTTGTCTTACCATTTATGGGTAAAATCCATGAAATGACTCAGGAATGTTTATGAATCCTTCATGTATGAACACACTAATATAAAAATAGCCAAGGTTGTGAAATCACAGATTATTTAACCGTAATTTGTTCATGTTCTGGCAGATGTGATCATTCATCCATTTGCAATAACCGCCTATGAAATTTGGGTTGCGGCCGATATAATACAAATGAAATATGAAGATGATACCAAAGACATTCCAAAAATCCTTTATTGGTTTTGCGAATACAAGAAAACAATTGCACATGTTTTGAAAAAGAAAACTTAGCCTCTTGTGGGCACTTTGGCAGACTTTGACAAACCTTAACCCCATGTACACTTTTCACTTTGCAGTTGACATGGTATTGTGGGTGGGATACAGAAAGACAGTGACCTCTCTCACTAGTCCCCATTAAGGAGCAGGCTCCTCCTACTTCCATATCATATATTCAGCCACTGTATTTTATCCCGGTTGTTTTAAGTGCCTTCTGGTGAGGAATGACATAAGGCAGACAGAAACAATCTCCCGCTTGAGAAAGCTCTTGGTCAGTTTCAATGGGTGTGCAAATAGCCAACTGCAACAGAATCCAGGAGCGTTCTGCACCAAGTCCACGGGCTTACAGCCGCTCACAAGGACCCGGGACCAAAAAAAGGGCTCTCTTTGTGCACAGCTTTTGGAATGATACTCCCTGTGAAGTTCATCAAGGCTGATTAAAGAATGTCTTTGGTGTGTGTGTGTGTGTGGGGAGGGGAG
Organism: Hippopotamyrus pictus; assembly: GCA_026781145.1. Taxonomy (NCBI): domain Eukaryota; kingdom Metazoa; phylum Chordata; class Actinopteri; order Osteoglossiformes; family Mormyridae; genus Hippopotamyrus; species Hippopotamyrus pictus. The sequence continues at coordinate 11,041,326 of JAODLC010000045.1, read as the reverse complement.
GTCAGTGCGTGGGGGACAAGTGTGCATTCTAAAAAAAATCAACATTGGTTGAATAGTTCTTCCCTGGACAGTCCACCTTGAGAGAAAAGGGCCCCAGAGCCAGCAACAAACAATTATGTGCAATTACTCCACAGACACGGCGACTCAAGCGGCGGGTCCCGCGCCGTTTACAGTAGGACAGCGGAAAACTTGGCTTGCAGGGGAAACTCTTTGCGATGCTGTTTATAATGAGAAGTACAACAGAGCAAATTAAGTCGTCCTAAAAGGAAACCATTCTCTCCAGGGCCCTAATCTGATAATGGCCACGGATTAGAAACAGAGTGTAAGCAAAGTAAAAAAAGGGGAAAAAAAATCCATCTTGACATGCTTCCATGCTCAGAAATCTGAGGGTTGTCTCAGACTCACGCTGGATGAAACAGACGCTCACTCTTTCTGGTCATTTCCGCCAAGACTCTGAGTACTGTGGCAGTCCATTCTGCCTGTCAGTGTTGACTCAGTCTATATTACAGCGTATCCTACATTCATATTCATATAAGCCTTAGGGCTGGCCCTACAAATTACATATGACCGCAAATTACAGCGAGCAGTTTGCCGTAATAACGAGCTATGAACATCTCCTGCACGCTGTATTTAGTAAATTGCGCACAAAGGAAATCTGCTCCGGCTGACGTTCAAGAAAAGAAAAACAATTTTAAAAAATTGCAAGATGACGACTCTTTCCACCTTTACGCACACGGCGAAGGACAAATAAGGGATTTTTGCTTGACTCTGCACGCAAGCGGAACGTGTGCAATTTTAATTAACAGCCAAGAAAACCTACCAGGTAGCATTCCATGACATGGTAGCTCAGAAATGGAACGCACATGTAAACCAAACATTTATGAAAAGAAAAAATACCCCTCCGTTAACAGCACAGCTATTAAAGCGAGAGTCATTACTGCTACGGTTATTTCATATTTAAAATCTCACCCTTGGAAATTCAGTCCATGGCAGTAGGCCGATTTAAGGGGTGACACATTAAAAATGCATCCTCTGGGTTTGGTACACAGGCTGCGTCTCAGCGTTCACCTGGGCACATACACTAACAGCTTTTAAATTATTTAAACGTCAACATTATTATACAAAAAAGGGGTTAAACACCACCTTCAGAAGGGGGGGGGGGGCGCTATAAGAGAGACCTAAAGGGAAATAGCAAGCTGCAGTGTCAGAGCTCATTACTCAGGGTGGTTTAAAATTTCAGATTCAATTATTTTACACACACCTATCATATTTCTCTTTATTTCAACTGAAGTCCTGCCCATTTAAGATATTACCATCACTGCACTGGGCTGAAAGCATATATTTCATGTCACAACAGAGTAGGACAAAAGCGTACAGGGGCATGCAGGCAAAGGCCCTGCTTTTCGAAACAATGAAGTGTTTCATTCTTTCATGTTCATAATAGTGCACGCATAAAAAATGCCATTCTAAGCACAGAGGCTGTTAAAATGGTTGAGTCATTTGAACACTCTGGCCCAGTCGTATTGACTGTCAACACAGCATAACAGCTAAGATAATTATCCTTATCAGATTAAAAAACACATATCACACTACATTTTTCCATGCCTCCTACACTGACTTACATCAGCCAGCACCGTTAAATTACAGGATATTATTCTTAGATTAGTTTAGAAATTGTGTTTATATAATTATTCATGTTGTGCATATAGGCAGCCGGTTGAAACGTCTCAGCAAGCGTAAGGATGCCGTCTTCAAAGTGTGTCACAAGTTCCCTGCGATGTGGCCTTTCTGTACTCTGAAGCTGCTGCCATTATTTGGGTAATATGAGAATATAGTTTCTTAGTCTCCCGCATGGGCCCACATTTTGCTCACATCAAGCCAGTTCCTCATCCTGTCCTCCGTATCACGTTCTGCTGACCACCTCTCCAGTAGATCTCTTTCTTTACGCATTACATGAAGGGCTGGTCCGTTTGCACTCAGTGCCAGATAGGAGGAGCCCGGCTCCAAACTGCCTGCAGTCAGTGACTGACTGAGGTGTGCTCTCCTGTTCATACCCCAAAAGGCCCCTCCCCCTACCCACTCCTACTCCGATCTAATTATATTTGCCTCCGAGGAACTCTAATTTAAACTGTTGCATAACAGCCCTTGGTTACGAGGCTATTCCTATTTAACATATAACTAAACCAAACAAGTCATAATTGTCTTGTTCCCTTTCCTTTAACAGGGTGCCCACGTGAAGCGTAAAGAAAACCCGCTCATCGATGAATCCATAAATACACAGATTTTCCCAATATGTACTATTGATAATACATTCTAAAGAAAAGTTTTCCTGTTGCAGCACGATGACTGATATCTCCCACTCCAACCCGGAGCCAAACCTGACCTCGGGAACTCCTGACCTAGAAAGATAGGCATTATTCAACACATCGGCTTATGAGAACAATGGCATGTAAGTAAAGAACACTAACAAAGGACCAGCCAGTGGGACCAGCCAGGGAACGATTACACATTTTAAGAGCGGTACATTCCCATGTATATTGTGTCATATACTGTGTACAGAGCCCGAATTGTTGGTGTATCTACTGCAAAGCTGGGCTCTGTCAATAAAGGCTGAACTTTGTCACTCCTTTTAGCCGCACTCCGCGACGCGAGTAAATGCTTGGAAGTGTATCTGTAGATAAGATTAACTGTAAGGCATTTACACGCAGCGGGAAAAAATTATCCCAGTAATTCAGAAAAGGGAGGCAATCTCCTGTCACTTGTATACGGGAATCAGCAATTTATAGAATCAGCACCACTGTCAATATTAATTTAGTTGTTTAAGAAACATAAATGACACCTGGCAGGGTGCGAAATTAATATAAACTCCCGTGAACGATAATGTGTTCATCCGCGGGTTTTGTTTTTAATAGTCAGCTGAAACACATTGTTCTTGTTGATAAGGTGTCCAGTTTCTTAACACAAACCATATTAATATCAATATGATTTTGGATACTGTTGCTGTAATTCCGTGAGCCTGTTGTAAACAAAATAAAGCGATCTTCGCTATTTACCTATATCTGAGGGAGAAAAAAACATGCACTGTTTGGGAAAAGGCTTTCTAGTTAATTAAAGCATCAAAAGGATCCAACAATGAATGTATAACTGTAATATTCCTCTCTTTATGAGTTTTTTTTTTTAATGATTCGGTTTTATTCAACAATGCAAACATTATTTTTGTGTTCTATAACACGACTCTAACCACACGGAATTGAACGGGGCATTCCAGTGTTTTGCAATGAAAACAAGGTTTTGAATTACATGGTAATTTAGGAATGTGTGGAAAGCCAAGAGGCTGTTTTAACAGTCAGGAGTTTTGGATAACCCTCATAACTTTTCCTGCTGAAAAGAAAAGTCTAACATCTGGCTTCATGACTAGGTCAGAAGTGTTTATGTCCTTAAATAATTTTAAACATAAATTACACTTTATGGATGACATAGGTTTTTCTCCCCCTTTTTTTCCAGCGCGAAAGCTGAGCTTATCTTCCATCATATTGTTGATAACATTGTTTAATATTTAACGTTCAGTCATGTGCGGCTCTCACAGCGCCTCACAATAGCGCGCGCATGACTAATAGGGGCCAGGTGGCTCCAGGATTTTTTTATTCATTTCGCATGTTTGGGGTCTCGCCGGCTTTGTTCACTATTCCCGGCCCCGTCTGAATTTCCTACGTCTGTAAATGAAAGAAAGGGAAATCACAGATGCTAGCCGAACAATTCAGGAACATGTTTGTTTGAAATCGCCGTATGTTTATGGTTAACTGCGGACCGCTGATATGCAACTCGCTAGCTGTGATAATCAGACCATCTGAAGGAGGGCCGCCAGTCTTCAGTGAGTGAAGTGATTCTGGAAAATAAACTGCTCCACGTTAAACAAATGGTAATAATAAACCGCTACAAGCACTATTTATTACAGCTGTTAAGTTGTTGTATCATATACTCATGCTGCTAAAAAGTGAGCTTGGATTTTCATTTGCCTGTTCCATCTAAATCTGACTTCAACATCGCAGTATTGGCCACGAACCAGGACCTGTGTCTGGTAGTTATACAGGCTTTAACAGAATACTACTTACCAACATATATCTACAAAGAAGTCAGCAGCCGTATTTGATTTCAATTGAAAATCACACCAATAATAAAAGAAGAAGGGAAAAAAAAACTTCAGAGGGATACAATCCAAACACCAGTAGATCAAAACCGCCCTCTCAGTTTCAAAAGCACCACATTAAATCAATTAACTAAACAGTTACTCAGTCCGGTACAAATTGACCTCCTAAATATTTTTCCATGTAGTGGAAGCTTGAGGCCTGAAGACTACGAACTTGTACTTGCAATGTCAACAACAGGGCTTGAAGTCTGTTTTGAACAACTAGAGATTAGGATTTTAATTTAATGACTCAGGATTTCCAGATGTTTCCAAACAGTTTAATATCAGCATCTGTGCTGAGAGCGACTCCCTATGTTCAGCAGAAATAGCGATATAATTTACTTTTAATGGCTTCAGAATGAATATGTTTGGAAATCCCAGTTTAACTAAATCAATGGAAATATGCACAATAGCTTTATGCAGTTTTTGTAGATTGGTACTGGCCTCTACTGCCAAAAGTTAGTTTATAGGCAGTAACTTCACTTATATAACAGTAACGTGGTAGGAATGTTTCATATATAAATCTGTCTTGCAGAGACCGGTCATTGCAAGAATGCTGAATAAATACCTTCAACTAAGATTGCTTTAAAAAAAAAAAAAGTTCACGTGCTCTTTTAAATTCATCAATGATTTGTTGCTCTAAGTGCGGAAATGCTAGCGTGGTTATTTTTCACGTAAGGTTTATGCAGTGATACTTCTGTTTGTCCATTACAACGCAAAATTATTTCCCCTAATTTAATATTTTGAATGATATATTTGATTCTCCATTAGCACTTAGCTGAAAATGTCTGTAATATTTATATACTGCGGTTTAGCCAGCAGAGGGGGCTGTATATACTGAGAGGGACTTCTTACCTTCTGAACTGCAAACTAGGTCAGCCTGCACTTACCACATGAATTAAACGATCCATTATTTTTAGGGATGGGGGAAAATGCTTTCAAACAATAGGTTGTGTGTACATGTTCACACACAATTTGGGCAAAACTTCTCAAATTACCCCCCTGAGGAAGTGTTCCTTTCACAAAACAGGCCAATAAAAATCTTATGAGCTAAATACATGACATAAAAATGTCATAAAAAAGAAATAAAAAGAAACCGACTATGCCAAAAAGAAGCAATGAGGCAAAATTTGTCATTTGATTTGGCTGCGTTTGAAATGTGTTTAACAGCTGATGAAAGGAGACGGAATTCGCTTCTTCAGCCTTGTAGTTAAAATAAACACTAAGTGTTTCAACAGATTCACTGTTGAGACATTTTTTTTCGATATTGTATTCCACAAATCCATGCCATGTGGGTAGACACTGGGGGAGGGGGGCAAGGCTGCCCCCCCTTTCCCACAATGCATACAATTTATGAGGAGACGCCTCCCGCAGTCCTCCGTAAATCCTATACCTGTGCAAGAAATAATAAAATAAAAAAAAGAAAAATCGTATGAACTACTTAATCTTTTTTTTCAGGGGGAAAAAGACAACACAGAGGGGGATGGTATTTTTCAGCCGTTTTTCGATATGTCCTCCAGATTGCATCTGCAGGGCTTGCGGGGCTGTTCGCCGCCTGAGCCGAATCTACTTCCCGGCTTTAATAATGCATCGCTTTATATGGCAAGTCAGCTGTTCAGCCTTGCAGTTGCGCTGGGTTGCCATAGCGCTGGAGTACTTTAAAGCAGTTAATGACATGAAAAATTCTTACTGTAAACATTATAAAAGCATCGTAATTGGAAATGTAGAGTGCCTGTCGACTGGCGAGTTTTACTTTGCGCGAGTATTTTAAGTGACACAATTTTAGCGTTTATAAACCATTCATTTTATTTTATGGACTTTATGAAAAACATTATTTTAAATCTAAATAATGTCGGACTACTTTATGAGTTAAATTTATTGGCTACCAAACTAATGTGTTTACATCAGATTTACATGTTTATAACCATTCTGATTTACTTTTTCCATGTTAGCGATAATGAATGTAAACCACAAAAACTGTTTGAGTTTCAATTCTGTGTCTAGGTTGTAGACTTGGGTGGAGATGTTTTTAAGCCTGAAAGTTTGGGTGGGGTAGCTCTCCTCTAGGACCCTGAACTTCTCAACAAGATCTGCCTGTGATGACAGAAGGAGAATAACTCATTATTCAATAATTCTGTATGAAATCAGATCCACTTTCAACCTTTTCATTACAGCACCGGGTTTTGTAATTGCTTTAACTGGGCCAAAACCCATTTATAGATGTGATTGTCGGAAAACTAAGTTTTTGGCTTTGGCCTCCTTCTCGGTTATGTCAGATTCACCCAGCGGAGACGGGATTTCAGCCCAGAAGGAGCTGCAGCATTTTCTACAAGATCTCCCATGTGCTAATACTGTTAGCCCCGTGCTAACACTTCAGCTATGCCTAGTTTCGACCTGGCCTTGTGATTCAGAGGTAAACCATTCACAATTCTGTGGTAGCTCGACTGACGTTTACATACCACCCATAACCACGCAAAAGTGCATTTTAATTGGTATATCTAATTAAATCTGTTTATCATTACTGTTGAGCTTTAGCTGTGGGTATGAATGTTCAGTCCATGTACAGAGCCCTATTGACAAAGACAACTGAACTCAACTAACAGCAGATTTTGTGTTAACTGAACAGTCAAATTACTATATAATTCTGATTAGGTTCCATCAATACAATGTCAACTCCTGGCAACTACATGAGTGGCATTCCAGAACATTCTATCTTCTGTATGGGTTTCAGGCTTCCTGAAGGCCTGTTCGTTGTCGTGATATTGCTGGATGTTGTCGTTTCTCCAAACATGTTGTCTTTTCCAAACATTATAGAATTTTCCAAAGCTTTGTTTCTTTTTGTATTTTATCCACAAAAGAAAATTTTAGCCTCTTCATTTGAACCTCAAGTGAAAGTTCAAGCTCGATTAGATCGGGAATCCACATGTTTGCTTTCCCTGCTCTCCATGTTATTGTTTAAAAGTCTTTTCCAGCACCAAAGTTCAAAGTTGTCAGTTCTCCTTCTGCCTCATGAGTCCCCAGATTTCATAACCATGGACAATTGCAGAAAATACCATATTTTGACCCATTTTGATCTTTGTTCTTAGAGATAAGTCAATACGTCTGAAGATATGACACTGTATAATACAGGATCCTACTTTTATGAGCCACACTGTGGCTCAGTACAGCCAAATTACTGGGCCAAAATGCATTTGCCTTCAGTCTATGTTAAGACTCCACCATGGACTCTTCATATCAGACACTTGAGATATATAAATAACTTTATTTTTTTTTACAGGAACCAGCTGAGTGGATCCAGCTTTTTTATTGCAGGCCTGTCAATATCCCTTGTCAGCTCTAGTGAAATGTTAACGCTTTTTGTTAAGTCCCAACGGCTACAGCAGACTCCCCCGGGGGCCCCGGTCCTCTGCTTTGTGTGCCAGAGAGCACAGGCTTCCGGACGGCTTGCACTCGGTACCTGAGCGTCAGTGTGGACTTCCTTCAGACAAACCACAGTCAGACGAAACACACATTCTGTCAGGCGTCTGACAAATCATTAAGCTGCTCTTGCCAGGTTTCTACATAGAATTGGGCCACAGGCTGTTCTCAAAGAAGAGTACAATTATGTAATGTTGGAGGATACAGATTAATCAATTCCAGATTTTAATGGTACTGATTAAGTTACTTACTTATACAATCATTGTTCAGTGTTTTAGTAGTAAAACAAGGGTTTCAAAAGTAAAAAGTTATTTTATATATATATCTGTGTGTGTGTATAGATATATAATGTGTTATCCATTTCCTTCCAATTTCTTACTGCAAATGCTTAACACATGTGGTTTGCAGTTCAAACATCACCCTTAAATGAAGAAAATCAGGGGTAATTTATTTGAAATGTGCAATGCAGGCCTCTGACTTTTGACGTAAAAATGACAATTACACATATATTTTGCTTGTTCCTATCTGCTTTGTTCATTTTTGATATAAAGTAACACATGGAAAATACCAGGCTTGTGAGTTAACATATTCTCCAAACAAAAGTCTTTGGCGTCTGTACAAAAGTTTTCTCTTTTTTTTTGGTTTGTTTTATTTAAAAATCTTTCAGTGCGTTCTTGATTACACGCATCTCTTTTTGTAACCTTTCATTTCTTGGAAAACTTTAAATTTACTGATCCGTTTACGGATTGCTAACAATACACTACGAAATATAAAGAGTCCAGCCGCGGTCTTTACTAAATTTGTCGATTTAGGAGTTTCACCATATAAGGATTCAACTGATGAGATCCACATGAGTTATTACACTCTTGGGAATGTTCACAACCAAAATATCCTTCAGAGAAACGGATGTTATTATTAAAAATCTTTCGTACAGGAGAAAAGACAGATTGTACTGGTCTAGTTGAGCCATGTGATTCTTATATTTGGTGTTAGGAATTGCAATTCTTTTCTTTTTACAATAAGACAGATCTAAAATTAATCAGTAAGCTGGGTTCAGTTACACTGACTACATTCAGAAAATATGTTCTAATTGTTAGTTTTTACCCATCAATAACAAATAGTTACAAGCTCTGTTTTGCATTAGTTATGTAACATATCTTAAGTTCTCTGGGCACCTAATTGTGATGTTTTTTTCCCTTCCAAAAAATGTTAATGTTCCACAGACATTGACACAGGATGGGTCCCTATGAGTTAGTGAAAATAGCTTTCGTTCCAACTGTGGGCTAGGCACAGGCAAAATGACATACTGTATGGTGTATATAAAGGGTTTCAAATTACACAGTGCACACCTAATAAAATTTAAAAAGACCTGACATTGCAGCTGTTCCATTATTTGTCAAACTGAAAACGTGTTTGGAGATGTTCAATCCAATTACAATTAGCTTACCCAAGCAACTTAAAGCCACTGAGTTATTTCCTCTAGCCATCAGTGTTATCTGATTCAGCTATATCTAAATGCTGCCAGTTTCATTTCAAATTTTAGGGAAAAAAAGCACTGAAATGAAAAAAAAAAAATAGTTATTTTGTAACTGAAGTCGGAAACTAAATTGGAGACTGCTGAATGTTTAGCATCCGTTATAAAAACTGTTAATAATATTAATTTAATATGACACAAATGTAGACATGTTAGACAGAAATGTTAGTCAATGATCAAAGTATTGCAGCCACTATTATTTTTGACTGTGAATACACTGTATAATGCCTTCTGCAGCAAATATGCTACTTATATTTCCCTGATTAGGGTAAAGCAGAGTCTAGAGCTCTATTAGTTATCAGGAACAATACGCTTGTAAAAAGATTTGTCATTGAAGACAATGTGATATTTTATTTATGGTATTAAGGAATCTTGTGAGATTTTTAATACTATTGCTTATTTATTACATGTGCTAACAAGCCAGTTATCTTCATATTATGTATTATAGCAAATATGGACTAAATGAAGTATCTGTTATTGTTTGTGATGTATTCGGTCTACAAATATCCATCCATCTTGGTCGCTCGCCTCAATGCGTCCCCTTGCGTTTCCTGCTGTATTTCCTCCGTCCAAAAAAAACCAAAAAAAAAAAAAACAAAAAAGCATCTTTTCCGAGTGAGCTTCACGCAAATCCTCTTCGTTCGCCTCTTTATGTTCTTCAGTCATCTGGGTAATTAAAGTAATTGCGGTTATTTAAAGCACGCTCTCGTTTGCTTGTTTTTACAGAAAGCTGCGCTTTATTGAAAGAAGACTTGTACCCGCATCCTAGCCTGCAATGTCATAACTCAGGGCAATAAAAGTGGACAGAGAATGGAGCTCAAGGTGAATTGAATTCCAGAGGTTTTTACAGGACAACTTCCCTCTGCCTGCCTGCTAAAGAGACCAAAATCAACCTTAAAAGGCCACCAACTGAGCCGACGCTGAGAGCCGGGTAATTATACCAGAGCGAGATCAGTGGCGGCCTTTTGTGTGACAGCTGAGCAGATTTTATAAACCTAAAGTTGGAGGAAACATATGGTATGATCCAGGGGTATTCAGCCATGCCAGTTAATAGTTTACTACGCTGCTCTATTACTGAGCCGCGTAGGTTTTGTAGGGAACGAAGCAGCAGTTATCACTGCTCATTTTAATTAATTCCATCAGAGACCCTTTTTCCTTCACTTCCAAAAATAGTATTGTGTAATATCTCATCGCGCGATGATTTGCCCAGAGACGTGCATGACTTAGAAAGCTTAGACACGAGTGAAAAAATAGTCACAGGAAATGCTTGGTATATGAGTATTGCCTAAAGTAAGTTTAAAAAAAAACGCTGCATTACGCTGCTTTGGTCATTGGGAACTTACAGCTACCGCTGTAGGACAGGAGGGTTCGGAAGTTAGACAGCGCCTGCTTGTGGTTGTCCGCAGAACAGCAGCACATGGAGCCAGTGTGACATTGTACCATGCGGTGTGTAAACCACACGTGCACCCTACCACCCTCCAGAAGGGCTGTCCACCGCAAGGCAGTGAGTGCTGAGGCTGCTACCGTGCCGGCATCAATGTCAATGTACTAAACACCTTAACCAGCCTCCCTCCTTGGAGGTTACAAATTCAACAAAATCATATCGGCTAATTTTTCTCACTGTGCATCAGTCTCATAGGCAGAGGCGGACATTTCAGGTCCAGAAAGTAAAAATCCAAACCAGGATTTTGTTTCAACCAACCAGTTGAGCATA
>JAODLC010000045.1:11002138-11018703 GCA_026781145.1 Hippopotamyrus pictus | reverse complement strand
TCTGAGGAACAGAGTTCTCTCTGAGGGTCACCAGACATGGCGTCAGAATTTTGTGAAGGAAAACCATCTCTTTTTTTACCCTTCCTACGCTTAATTGTTCTAGGGGAACATGTGGCCATTGGCTCACTCTCAGCACTCAGTCTAACTTCTTGTCCTAAGGGCAGAATGTGAAAACTCAACTTAGCAAGGTTTACAGTGTAGCTTAAACTGTGAGACAGAATATGCATGGGTGATAATTACAGGGAGGGATAATCAAAACCGGCCCATACCCCCCCCCCCAGCAATCATGTCTCCCCCTGAAGGGGTGGACACCTCAACCCCCCCAATGTCCTTGAAAATGCATCTTGATATGGTGTTTTTTCTCTTTCCTTCCCTCCCTGAATGCATCAGTTGAAAAAGAATGTTTCCTTTTCAACATACACATTCTAGTTGTGTGGAACCACTGTACATGTTCAGTTGCTTTCATTCAAAGATTTATGCATGAAAACTAATACATTTACGTTATGTAAACAAGATGTGAATGGAACCCCATCCTGGGTTGTTCCCTGCCTTCCACCCGTAGCCTCCAGGTCAGGCTCTGGACCTGAACTTGGCTCATTCAATTAAATTTAATCTGTATAGCGCATTTTCACGATAGTATATTGTCTCAAAGTGCTCTATTTTACTGTTTTTCGGTCTGTATACCTGTCAATATCTGTTGATTAATTACTACCAGAGATTTATTTATCACATAGGTCTTATCTTGATACTGCTGTACTTATTATTTTTCGGGATAAGACACAGTATATTATCAGTATATTTTGTTTTTTGCCAGTATAGATATACTTGGTGTTCTCCTTCTCTGTATTTCAGATGACACCATGTACTGCAGGGGGCCTGATGGCTTATAGAAGAGGAGGAGAAAAAGAAGATTCTCCATGAGGTCCACGCTGGGCATTTCGGGCAAAAGCGAATGCTGCAGTAGATCGCCCAACACTTTTACTGGCAGACCATCACTAAGGAAGTGCAAGTTATGGGTATGTGACACTATGTCAGTGCACTGTAACCCCAAAGCAGTTAGACACCACATGACACTAGGGCCGCAGACCCACCGGCAAACAGAGAGCTGGATCCCTGCCCCCTCCCCAAGCAAGGCAGAGGCCCCTCCAACAATATTGCATCTATATTTCAGTATTTATTTTCTTTTGTTTGTTTTAAATATATACACATGCTGTCATGGAAAAGAGTAAATAAATGTTTGTATGTAAAGTCACCATATGTTGTTGCCGAGTCATTTTATTTAGGACAAGCCATAGTCATTACACATTTAATTATCTAATTTCTGGGGATATATATTAATGCCAGGGGCACTGGTAAAATACCGCGCTAGTTACATCATTTACCCCTTCTCACTAGTTTATTACTCACACTTACTTTTCAAATTCTAGTGGCTTAGGAAACCCTTTAAGTTTGGGTGTCAGACAGGAAGTCCAGTCATTTCACCATCAGTAGCTGGAGACCCAGGATCTTCTGTCTTTAAGCTACATGAGTGGGACTCCAGGTTGGGTATAACACACAAAGGGGTTACATCTGGAATTTCTAAATGAGATAACATTCCCTCTCTCTGTAGTGAAATAAATCATAACTGCAATAAATCTGTAAGTAATAAAAATTCATTGCTGCACTTTACCAAAAATCCATTATACCACATTCAGTGGTTACCCAAAATCCATTACTGTACGTCTCTGTCCATACAACTCTTGCCGAATAAATATATTTCAAGCTATTTGGATACTTAACAGCCAAGATATTGCAAGCTGCCTTTAATGTGATCTGTCAGTAATGCAATCAGTCAACAGTGGACAGTGCAGCAAGCAAAGTAAACCTACAAACATCCATTTATCCTTTTAAAAAGTGGAATATACTGACGTATAATTGTCTGATGACCTCCGATGAGCTTTTTCATGCGCTGCTTCACGGCACAGTTTCAACCAGAAGCCCGTCAGATAAAGTGCGCATGCATGAGAACACGTCTACCTCACGCCTGTATATTTAACTGCGGTTTCTTTGAATTAAACAACACATATCATCTACATTAAAGGATTATTCTTAATACAAATACGGTGAAATTGTAATTTGTATATTATTATAATTAATACACACTAAAAAGACAAATGCGTATATCAATATTGATATGCACCACTGAGGAAAAATTTATTCAATTTTGACAAACCCACCATAAATCAATGTTGATTGATCATCCCCGAGCATAAATTGATTCAATGTTGAATATTTTCAGTAATATCGATGTTGACTCAGAAGAAGTCACTTTAAATCAACATTGAATCAAGGTTTTGCCACCATCAATTTTTCATTAAAAATCTGACCAAAAATCAATTCAGTTTCAACGTTGATAATTTAACACTGACCAGAATTCAATGTATTTAACTATACTTCAATGTTGAAACAATAACATGATGCTATCTGGGAAGGCAGGTGCACAGCTGTGGACATACAACAGTGACCAAACAGAGAGCACAGGACTAAAAAAGGCTAATATACATGACTAACAAAGGCGCAAACACAAGGCAGGTGTGAAAGAGGGCAGGTAACACTAACATGCTCCAGGCACCGCTGATTAGAAGCCATGGTCGAGGGAAACCCATGGATCTCACAAGCAGGACCGGGCTGGTCATGACAGTACCTCCCCCCCCAAAGGCATGCACTGCAAGCGTGCAAAGCCGGCCAGGGAGGGGACCCAAGGAACCAGACGAGAGGAAGCGCACATGGAGCCAAGGCACGGGGCAAGACCATGGACACTGGACAGGGTCGATTACCAGACAAGCAGACTCACAGGACCAAGGACCTAGGGAGACAAAAGGAATTAGGAATAGGACCAGGCAAAGAGAACAGGCCACCATTACACCAAAGGGATGACAGCAGACACTAATGAGAACACCCAACAGATGACACCACAGGACAAGATAGGACATTTAGACGGACAGAAGCAGGGTGAAGGACTGTAAGGACAACAGACTGGGCAGAAAAAAAGACAGGAAAAGGACTGACACATGGAAGGACCACCAGCATAGCAACAGAGACATCAGTGCAAACCACAGGGGGAACAGACTATGACAAGATGACAGGACAGGGTGAAGACCAGGAGGGAATAGAAACCAGGCAGGAGAAAAGGGCAAAGCCTGAGGCAGGAGGGGGAGTGAGGATAGACTGGGGGGGGGGGGGGGTCTGGATGAGCCCAGTTATGAGAGAAATACTAGCAACTTGCAATGCAATATGTGTAATTGTGTGGGCAATGTTTCTTTCTTATTTCTATCTTGTTATATTTTGGTTTGTTTTTTCTCTATTGCTATTGTATTTCAGGCTGCTATAATTAGTAAATTTTCCTGGTGTGGGATCAATAAATTCTCATGTCATGTCATCTTTTATCGTAAAGAGTGGAAAGTCCCCAGTAAGGTCAGAGAGTTTAGGTCTTTTTAGGATTCTATTGCTACTGTTGGAGATTCATTTATAAGTTTTCTAGAATTACCAGCCGCCCTGCATGACCTTGTCAATTGCTGTCTCTATGATGGGAGATCAGCTAAGATCAGTCAACTTCTCAGATCAATGTGAACTGAAAAATGTAATCATAATAATGTGGCTGCAGCTGCTCTGTCTAGGCAGGAGTTTGCAGGGGAGCCTGAAGTGGACCTGGATACAGAGTTTGATGATTGTGTGGCCATTTGTAACTTGGTACTGCTTTGGACCCTGACTTAGTCACAGCAGGTATTGAATGCTGCAATCTTAGACAAATGCCTGCTAGTGAGCACAAAGTCCTGTGCAGCTTCAGGGCGACACGCCCACTTTGCCTGGTTTTCGGAGGTCCAACAGAGTGATCCCACTCTAAAACAGATTAGGAGTTTTTGGGAACAATAGAAGAACCCAGTCATAGGGAAAGGGCTGCCTTGTCAGAACCAGTTATAAGGCTTCTGAAACAATGGGGGTGTATACAGCAAAAAGAAAGACTGCTGTAGCATGTCACTGATGGCCTTCTATGGTGAGAGCTGGCAGTTACTCTTGTCTCTTTGTCTCAAAGAGCAGGTGTTAGAGAGTGTCCACCATGCTATGGGGCATCAGGGAGTCGAGTATACAGGGAACTTGGTAAGGTAGAGTAAATTTTGGGTTGGAATATATGAGGATGTTGATGCATGGATTCAAAGGTGTCAGCTTTGCATCCTTACTAAAATACCACAGCCCAGGATTCATGCCCCTGTCAAGGCATTTTTGATGTCGAGGCCACTTGAAGTGGTGGCAGTGGATTTTACAGTGCTGCAACCAGCTTCTGATGCTTGAGAAAATGTACTAGTGACTGATATGTATATAAAATTCATTCAGGCTTTCTCGACAGGATCAGAAGGCAGACACCACTGCAAAAGACTTGGAGTGGTTTATGAAGTATGGTGTCCCAAAGAGGCTGAAATTAAGGCTGAAATTTAAAAAGGAATGTGATTGCAGAGTGGGGTGAAAAAGACTCGTACTACACTGTAGAGAGCTTAAGGAAATGTAAAAGGTAAAACTGCGCACTTCATGACCTGTTGCGCACACTTCCAACTGAAAAAGAAAGATGTTGGCTTGAATATTTACCAGAGTAAGCGCATGCATGTAATGTTTCTCCACAATCTATCACAAGGCGTTCGGATTATTTATTTAGCCTGTGGCACGCTGCCACACTTCCCCATAAACATTATACTTATACACGAAAAAACCATGCACTTCAGAATTAACATTTCCTAGTGCAAGTACTAACCACTCAGACAGCATTCTCTTCCACCTGGGGAAAACACTGTTTGGACACATGTAATAGCAATGAATATGACACCAATGGGATAAATCAAGACGTGTCAAAACATTAAAAATGGTTCAGTCTTTATAATCTTAGTGATTGCTACCGCCACAAGAACCAGTAAACAGGCTGAGTAGCGGCAAGTATTGCTGATATGTTGATGGAGAGTCTCAGCCACAAATGTTAGAACTGCTAATTATATAACAGCCCTTATGAGCAATGGGAAGGATGACAGAAATGAAATAAGGCTGAACAAACAATAAACACTTTAATAACATCACCCATATCTATGTCTACCAAACACCCAAAGTTAATTTAGATCTGCTTCAGAAAGTAGTCAACAGCTACTTCCTAACAAACAACAAGAACCAGTTCTGAAGCTGTCTACTCAGACTTTCCAAAAACGCACATTGGAATTATCCATTATTTGTTGGTGAAAACACTAACCACTCAGACAGCATTCTCTTCCACCAGGTTCTCATTAGAGATTCTGGCACAATCATCAAAGATACAAAACCATGGAAAAATTCCCATGTTCTTTAACTGCTTCATGCATCAGAGAATGCCATATTTCCTCATCGTGGCTAGCATGACCAAACACTTTCATAATGGATATCTCCAGTCAAAAACTACAGAAATGATCCCTGAAAGTATAGTCTTAAGATAGCAGCTTCATGCTCGCAGACTCCTCTGGAGATTGAAGCAATTTCATCCACGGTGTCTCTGGTCTTCAAGAACGTGACCTGGCTTCATCTTCCTTTGTATATAGTGCAGGATGGCCCCACTGACCCACTCTTGAAAGTTGAGATATACTGAAATCAACTGCGTTAAACAGATTTTATGTAACGTGTCTTGCATTTTTATTTACTTCAGAAAGACGTGCATTTATAATTCTCCTCTGTTCTCTGTATCACGCTGTTATGTTTGGGCAGCAGAGAAAACCGCACGAGACTCTTGTCGGAGCGAACCCGTTTAATCGGAAAAAACCCACAAACTTTACTTCACCGCCGCAAAACCTAAAAAGGATCAGAACACGGCATTGTCGTAGCAATGCCCGACATAACATTCCCCTCCCCCCACAAGCCTAAGTGTGATACTCAGTCACAAAATCATGTAGGTGTACAGATCAGCGATGGGGACGGACAGGGCAGGGCGCAGATGCCGGATTAGCCTCCAGGTCTGGCTCTCTATTTCCCAGCTGGACAGGAGGGACTGCGGCGTCAAGCTGCCGAGCAGCTGGAGAGGCTGAGCTGTCAGTCTGTGAGGCTGGTAGCATGCCAGCGCGTGCCATCCACGAGCTTGAACGTGGCTAGACTGAGCTGTCGGTTGACCTGGACAGGATCTGAGCAGAACGACTGTATTTTATTGTCACGGTGGGGTCGTTGGACCCTGACCCAGTCATAAGCGGCAACAGCAGGGGGCCTGGCTCGTCGTGTTCGGTTGAACCGGTCCTTCATCTGGCTCTGGTGCACATCGACTGTGGCGTGAACTGGGTGAGCTAGACCGTGGGCCAGAGCAGAGCGAAGCCTATCCAAAGGTAGCTGAAGCTCCCGGCCCAAAATCAGGGACACTGGGGAGACTCCGGTGGTGGTGTGTGGGGTGGCACGATAGTTCCAGACACTGCTACACTATCTCGTTAGTTCTCAACAGTTTGCGCAGTGGCGTCGTGGTGTCAGAATACCGCGGTAAAAATCTGAGGTAATATGCCGTCATGCCCAAGAGGGAGGCAACCTGGGCAGGCGAAGTGGGATCCGGGACCCGAAGGATGGCTTCCGTGTTGGAGTGAAGTGGGCGTATGCCTTCAGCAGAGAGATGGAACCCCACATACTCGATGGCTGAGGCCCCAAAAACACACTTTTCCCCATTTTGTGTGAGGTGATGCTCAGCTAATGCTGCAAAGACACTGTCGAGGCGTTTGTCATGAATTGAGGTGGTGGCGCCATGGACAACGGTGTCGTCTAAGTAGACGGCCACGCCCGGGATGCCAGCCAAGATGGAGCCCATAATCTTCTGGAAACAACTTGGAGCTGAACTCAAGCCAAAAGCCATGCGCTTGTAGCGGAAGACCCCTTTATGGGTAATGAAGGCGGTGAGGTTGCAGCTGTCAGGGTGTAGGGGCACCTGGAGGTAGCCCTGGCGGAGGTCCAGTTTAGAAAAAACGGTGGACCCATGAAACTGGGCGGTGAGCTCCTCTGTGGTCAGCAATGGGTATCTGTTTGGTATTATACTGTAGCTTTGTTGACCGCTCTGAGGTCTACGCAGATGCGTAATCCCCTATTCTTCTTCCTAGCCATAACCAAATTGGAAATCGAAGGGGAAGCATTCACCTGCTCAATTATGCCATCGTCAAGCATGCGCTGTAAGTCAGCAGAGATGTCGTCACGCAGGGCCAGAGGAGAGCGACGGAGAGGCTGCATAATAGGTGTTACTGTTGGGTCCACCAGGGGTTGGTGGGTGAAGGCGGTAAGGCAGCCCAGGCCACTGTTGCAGCCAGGGGTTATGACCGCATGGATCTCCGAACCTGTCATGTCTAACAGGGTGAAACCTAGACCGCTGAAGAGGTCAAGGCCAAGGAGATTGGCCCCGTTGCGTGACACGTGGAATGTGAATGTCGGCAGGGTTTTGCCTCCATACCTCACAGGCTGCTGAAGAGTGCCCAAGAATATCAATTTCAGCATTACCATAGCCGCGCAGGGTCGTGGAGGCTGGTTGTAATGGCCGGTGGGAGAAGAAACGTTTCCAGGTTGCAAAATTCAGCAGTGAAACTGTTGCTCCTGTGTCGAGGAGGAGAGGTAAGGTGATGTCGTCTACTGTTAATGAACATGTTTTGAGTGATGCTCGTCCTGAGTGGACATTATGAATTACTGTTGCAGGAGCGGGTGCAGCTGGATATTGCCGGGCTCTGGCTGGGGCAGACCTACAGACTTTACGGAAGTGGTTAAGCTTCCCACAGTTGGAGCAACGTTTCCCGCGGACAGATTTGTGCTCGTGAATTGTGTGCGGAGGACCCACAGTTCCCACATGGTTGCTGTGAGCGATTATGAGGTTATTAGGTTGTGAGGCTGTGTGTGTTATGAACAAGAATTATCTCAGTGCTTCTCAAACCAGTTATATCAAGATATTTGCAAACTTAAATTTGAACTACAGGAAATTTATAATAAAAAGGTGGAAAACGCCTTATTTAGAATGGGGATTACTTTTTATGGGGAAGGAGAGAAAACTGGTAAACTGCTTGCTAGACAGTTGAAACAAAAGACTACATGTAATTTAATAACAGCTATTAAGAAAGGAAACACAATAGTAACATCAACAAAGGAGATAAACGATGTATTACAGAAATTTTACGAAGATTTATATACTGCGGACATTAGTCCTAAACAGGAAGAATTGCTTAGTTTTTTCTCCAAGCTCAAAATGCCTACATTGTCCCCAGAGGAGATGAATATGTTAGAAGGCCCAATAACAGAACTTGAAGTCAGAAAAGCTGTATCTGTTATGCAGAATGGAAAATCAGCAGGGATAGATGGGTTTCCTGTTGAATATAATAAACAGTATATAGATTTACTTGCACCCATTTTAACAGAAGTATATAATGAGGTATATGCTAGTGGCTCTCACAAACATTCCAGGCATACAAGGGGGCGGCAAAGAACATAAGTTGTTCTTATATGCCGACGATATTTTGGCCTTGGTAAAAGATCCAGATAAATCCTTACCTTACTTAACGGAGACAGCCCAATCCTATTCTAAAGTGTCTGGATATAAAATCAACTGGACAAAGTCAGAGGCGGCGCCTATATCCGGAATATGTAATGCAAATATGGTAACTACTGTAAATTTGGCTTTAGATGGATCCCAAGAGGGATATAATATTTGGGTATCAAGATAAGCAGGGAGTTAGAAGAGATTCCCATGCTACATATGGCACCACTTTTACAAAATATAAGAAATAATTTTGATAAATGGGGAAAAATTCAGTTAACTTTATGGGGGAAGGTGAATGTAATTAAAATGGTGGTCTCACCTCAGTTTAACTATGTGCTTATGATGCTGCCACTTACAATACCACAGTCGATATTTAATCAATGCGATATAATGGTTAAACGTTTTTTATGGAGCGGAAAAAGGCCAAGGATAAAGCTCAATAAATTATGTGCGCCTCGTGATAAGGGGGTGTTGGCATTACCATTATCCTCGGCTAGATCAGATATCCTTTGAAATGGCCAAATTAGCCATGCATTGGCACAATAATACTCAATTAGAATGGGTTCCTATGGAAAAAACCTTGTCATGGCCATACAGCCGTACTGAGCGCCTGTCTCAGTGTTTAGATACAACCACAAATCCTGTTATGAAGCACTCAAGAGAGGTATGGGCAAAGATTCACAAGATGCACAAATTACCACAATGTAAACAACCATACTCTTCCCTGTGGTACAATTCTGCTATTAGTATTGGGAAATCACCGATATATTGGAAGAAATGGCATATGAGTGGCTTATGTACTGTGACAGATCTGTTTGAACAAGGTGTATTTATGTCTTATAATAATCTCGTACAGAAGTATAATTTAAAGGGGAAAGATCATTTCTGGAAATCAAATCAGAAATTGTGTTCTCACCAAAATTCAGCGCACAGACGGAAATCACATCTTGGACTTCCTAACACTGCCCCATTTTGAGATAAAAGCCTCTGCATTCTACAGGACAACCAACCATTTGCTCAGCAATGACTGCATTAATTTAAAGACAATATGGGAGGACATTGGGACTGTAATCAGGGACGAAGAGTGGAAATAATTTTGTCAAATACTGACAAATATGTAAGAGAAGTTAAAGGACAATGTACACAGTATAAAATTACACACTAAAATTACACACAGGTTTAATCTGACACCTCATAGACTTATAGAATGGGTCTGACTGATAATAATGTTTGCTGGAAATGTCAAAAGGATATAGATACTTTATTCATTGTATCTGGGACTGTCCACTTATTCAGCCTTTATGGCACCAAACTTTAAATATTTTGAGCAAATGGCTTGGAACAGCAATACCATTTTCACCAAGGTTGTGTCCATTGGGTGACAGGGAGCAGATGGTAAATCTTACAAAGGGAGAGTTCTCTGTGATTATGGTGGGGGTCTCTGTGACGGCTAGAGTCATTTTGAGACACTGGAAGACTCCCAAAACCCCAGTTAAAAGAATGGGTCATTATGATGACTAAGACAGCTTCGTACGAACGTTTGCTCTACAAACTACATAATAAGAATAAAGCAGGGGTTCTTGAGGGTATTCCGGTTTGGGAAGACTTTTGGTCTTTTGTGTCGCTGTCTTTACAAATGACACAATAACTTTTTATATTTTTATTTTTGGTAAGATTATTTACTTATCTTCTCTCTCCTTAATTAGAATTCCGTCTGCACCTGTTAATTACAGCCACTGTGTATATTCTGGCCCTGATGTGCAGTATTTGTGAAATTTGTAACCTGTGTTTTGGATGATATTGTCTTGTACTGGATGAAAACAATAAAAACGTGAATTATATATATATAAAAAAAAAAGAAATCACTATTACATGCTAAGTGTAATGTGTTATTTCTGCTAAAACCTGAACTGGTTTCTTTTTTTTTACATCCAAAATGTATTTGATCTTGTAATTTCAACTTAATCTGTTGTCTAGTACATTTTCTCTGCTTCCTCAATGTGGTCAGTAGAATCAGGGTCTCAGCACTTTGAAGGACATACAGTAGCATACAGTAGCATCAAAATAGTTCAAATGTGTATATGGTGTTTATCTGCTTTTCTCTCTGTTTTAGATGCACATATCAATCTGTAATTCTGCCTCAAAGCCAGCATTGCAGGAATGCACAACATGTTGCAGAAGACCCTTTCACTGCCCTCTGTGCCCTTCTTTTCTACACTTCTTTTCAGCACTTCTGTAGTCTCTTTGTTGACTTAAAAGTTGCTATTCACATTATACAGTTCAGTGCATTCATCAGCAAGAAAAAACTTGTGTTTTTATTAAATATATTTTTCTTTCCTGTTCACCACATTGCTTGATGGCACTTGTGATCCATACCCTTTTGCTTTTATTATAGAGGATTGGATGATCATTACTTTATTTATGTTTTTGTTAACATGTACGCTCTGTTAGATAAATTGATTGCATTCTATATAACTAGATTTAAATTACATGTGTTTTTTTCTCTCTTACCGGTGCAGGCTGCCATGTAGGACGAAAGGACACTGTCACTGCCCTGCCTGTAACAGGACAATCATACGGTGTGGGGATATGGCAAGGTATTTATTGTCATGTCAGCACGAATATCATGCCCTCATAAAATCATTGCTAAATGGCATCTCTTTCAGACACAGAGAGACCTCTTCCAGTCAAATAGGCCCCCCATCACTGATGACTCAGTAGGGTTCTTCCTGTGAGGACAATGCTGCTGTGGAAAGGAGTATCCGCTATATATTTAAAGAGAAAAAAATTCCTCAGTCTCTTCCAGAAGATGTCATGTCATAGAAAATGGAACATCAGAAACAGCTCATTCCTTTTGAAACTCTGTGCCAGGCAGGGGCGTAATTTCCAGGGGGGTTAGGGGGGTCATGACCCCCCCAATAATCATGTTTCCCCTGTAATGGGTGGAGACCTCAACCCCCCCCAATGTTCCAGCCAAAGTTACGCCCTTGGTGCCAGGTGTGCCCGGACCACCCTAAACTTGACAAGGCTGTTCTAATTACTAATAAAGCAAGGATTGTCAGCATGATGGGAATGATTGAGAGTAAGTTGTAATGAATCAGATTAAATCTCAGTGTGGAATTATGACTTCTATCGACCAGCAGGGACTAAGGGTCAATGCTATGTTTGAAATGTAATGGACAGAGGAAGACACTGGCTGTTTAATTGGTTTTTAATGTGTTGTTTTTTTCAGTGTAAATACAAAATTACAATTAAACTTATTTCAAAATTTTGTTCACTTGTTTCCATGTTCATACTTATACTACTAGAAGTTAAAATAAAAGATTACAGCGTAAATGTAACAGCATTGTTTATACTTGTAACTTTAAAATAAAAAGCTTACAGTTGCTATTAACAGTAATGTATTACCTTGTAATCAATAATATTTTTATAGATTTTACGCATTAAGAAACACTGTTAATTAGAACCATGTTTATTTCTCAGCATCATCAACAGTAACAAAAACGCAATTTAGTTTTCGCTGTCAAAGTCGATTGTTCTTAATTTATCTATTTTATGTACATCCTATATTTTTAAAACCTTTTATTCCAATATATTGCAATACGGGATACAACACAAAAACATTTCTTGTGCAATGTAACCGTGTGAGAAGGGTCTGGCTGCAGCCACTGTGGACCTCCACAGTAGGCGGAAACACGTGAACACAGTTACGTCGCACGAGAAATGTTTTTGACAGCGAAAACAAAATTGCGTTTTTGTTACTGTTGATGATGCTGAGCCCTAACCGTAACCCTAACCCTAACCCTAACTCTAACCCTAACCCTAACTCTAACCCTAAATCTAATCCTAACTTGTGCGGATTCCACTGAATCTATGCAGATCAGGTGTTTCCGCATACTGTGGAGCTCCACACCTACAGTGTCTGCAGCCAGGCGCTCTTGAACCGTGTTCAAAAGTGTTTCCGCTTACTGTGGAGGTGACGTGTTTCCGCTTACTGTGGAGGTGATGTATTTTTGCTTAGTGTGGAGCTCCACACCTTACAGTGTCTGCAGCCAGGTGCTCTTGGCTGCTTCCCCTCTGCTGTGAGTCAGAGCTCTTCCTCAGTGGCGCTGAAACAGTTCAGAGTGACGTCATTCACAGAGTGCACAGGCTGCTCTACCAGCCCTGCTGATAAGGGCTGCTGCTTTTACACTCACTGCGCCTTGCATGCCGGACACGTGTGTGTTAGAGAGAGACTGGCTGCAGGTTTGAGGTTTTAAAACAGGAAACACAGAAATCAATGGACAGTCATAAAGATTTCCTCCACAGCTGATGCCTGAATATTTATAAATTACTAATAATTATTGTAAAGATTAACAGGCAGCTGATACTGTGTGTAACTTTGGCACTTTACCTGATCAGCAGCCCTGGAGGTGTGACCCACTGAGCCTCACTGGCCTTTAGCTAAGGAAGAAAGTCAGAGTTACACTGTATCACAGTATATTACCACATAGCCCGCAGGAAGTGTATAGTGTCTGTACCTGACAGACTGCACATCTGCTACAGCCCAAAAGGGGAGACACAAAAGGGCCAAACAGACAGGGAACACAAAGCACAGTGACATCAGACATGTCTGACCTTTGTTATAAACGTAACAGGCCAAGAAGATAAGACAGAGGAGAAGGATGAAACAAATCAGGATAAAACAATGCAGGTGATCTGGGGTCGAGTACTGGGGAGGGTGGGAAGTGGTCTGGCCTCCAGGATGGTCTGTAAACAGAGTATAAACATCATCACTGTTAGGGTGATAAGCAGTGATCTCTGTTATAAACATGCATTACCTATAGTTCACATCAAAACCTTTATTTTGTGAAACAATATATTATGCATACATATATAAATTCCATATTGCCGTCAATGTAATCTCTATACGGGGAGGCACGGTGGTGCAGTGGTCAGCACTGTTGCCTCACACCTCTGGGACCCGGGTTCGAGTCTCCGCCTGGGTCACGTGTGTGGAGTTTGCATGTTCTCCTCGTGTCGTCGTGGGATTTCCTCCCGGTACTCTGGTTTCCCCTCACAGTCCAAAGACATGTTGGGGCTGATTGTAATTACTAAATTGCCCACAGGTGTGTGAGTGAATGGTGTGTGAGTGTGCCCTGCGATAGGCTGCCCCCCCATCCAGGGTTGTTCCCTGCCTCGTGCCCATTGCTTCCGGGATAGGCTCTGGACCCCCTGCGACCCATTAAGGATAAAGCGGGTTGGAATATGGATGGATGTAGTCATAATACTTAGTATATAATAATTCTGATGTATTGAAGTCACACACAATCCACAGTGACCTTAGTCTGAATCACTCGCCATTAAATTACCTTTGAATTTCAGCTTTGTACAGTTTACAAACTTTGCATCTGTACTTTTGAAGCAGCAGTAGATCAGCAGATCTGATACAGTGATGTTCTTCAGCTCCAGACTCTGTGTGTTAGAGCCATTAACATGAGACAGCCTCCCTGTATAATTCTGTTTCATATTAAGAAGGTGTATATTATTTCCAGTTCCGACTTTCAGGTCCACGACTTTGGCTGGTATGGGGTCTGACTGCAGGGAAATCCAGGAAACGTCTGTTGTAATAGGGATCCCACAATGCAGAGTAGCATTTCCTCCAGGCTGGACCTCTGTCACCAATGCCTGGGTCACCAGAGCAGCACTGCAAGCTGGAGACACAGAAACAGAGTAAATATGATATTAATTAAAGCTGAATTAAGTTGTAAAGTGTTGTGGTGATGATTCTGCATTACAATCCTGTGGTGTATCAGACACCATGTTTTACAGGTTACATTTTGTACTGAACTCATGCAGACTGAGGAAACACATCCCTGCGTCCTTTTGTCCGCAGTCTGATAACCACGGTTCACAAAACCAAGGTTCCAAAAAGCAAAACTCACTCTATAATACGTCACCATCACCCCCTGTCAGGGTCAGCACCCGTGTGTCCCAGGCTTTCCTGTCTTCCCCTGTTGCCAGTCGGTAGTGTTTCCTATTGGCCTCATGGCTCAATGAGTTCAGTGGGTGGTTACTTGTTAACCTGTCTGTTGCATGTTTGAATCTTGTTCCCTTTGTTTTTGTATTTTGTTCCCTAGTATTTCATTTGTATTCGTTTTTCTAGTTCCCGTGTCTGATTTTTGTATTCAGTTTTGGTTCTTGTTTTGAGCCTTGAAGTCCGTTATAAGTAACATTATTTTACTGTAAAATAAAAGCATACGCTTTTACAAAGGTCAAACATGAAATGCGATGACTGAAATTGGAAAAAAATCCGTTAAAATAATATGAACAGGAAGACATTTTTATATTTTGTTTAGTCACTGTCTATTTTGAAAGTTTATTACTAAAATAGCAAAGACAAGATACGGTTATTTGTGCAGAACATTTCACACGGATGTGACTGAAAGTATTTTACAGAGATCAAATAACATTCACACATGAACTCAAGCCAGCTGGTCCCCTATTGGCTATGGGGATCGAACCAGCAACTTTTACGTTATAAGGCAGCAGCATAAACCACTGTACCACCATGCCACTGTACTAAGTGCATGTAACATTTACGTAACTTATGCATTTAGTCTGTCTGCAATTCATTGCCAAGCCAACTCCCTGGCTGTGTTTATGGCCACAGTATTGCCTTTTTTAATGACTACATCTTTGTATTTTTCATACAGCTCCATCAGCAGCGTTTGTTCTGCGGCGGAAAGAAACACCGCTCTCGTTTTACAAGCTTTCTGACTCATTTGGTCGATCTATCGTTCGTCCATTCATTTGGGCTTCTTAAATATCGCGGGTGTGCACATTAAGTGAGACTATGCAAGTCTGTCTTGAATGAGCCTTGATTAGTTAAAGCTGAACTGCGTTCGTGGAACGACATGAGGCTAAGTTCAGAGATGGAGCTAGGTTGAGTCTGACTTTTTCGGGAAAGTCTGCCTTTCTTTAGCTACTTTCATGGAATACCCCCCAGCTTACCTGCCCACCTGCCCCGTTTTTTGTAATCAGTCTTTGTTTATCCCCATTTATTGTTGACCCCTTGTGGTCCTTTGTTTTTGTTAGTGTTTTCTTGTGTTTTTTTAGTTCGTTTAATAAACCCTTCTGCTGTCCCGTGAAGCCGCTAGTGGGTCGTCCACCATTCCCGCCTGCATGATGCCACACCTGCGCAGCAAACCCGTCCAAGTCCGTGACTCCCCATTTAAAAATGATGGTGCATGATCCAGTTACTTCAAACCACAATATGCCAGGGTCAAATTCAGATGTAACATTTAATTCTGAAGCTACAATTAATAAATAAATATTGTTTATAATGAATATACAGTACTGTGAAAAAGTCTTAGGCAGTCAAAGGAAATGTTTGAAGCTATTTATAGTAGTAAGCATATATGTGCTTAGAAGAAAAAAAACCACTATTTAATATTTGAACATTTGAAAATTAAGAGTAACACAGAAAAGATTCACAAGAATGTCCTCCATTTTCCAAAAAGTTACTGACATCTGGTTGATGAACACTTCATGAATACTTCGGGTCCCAAACCTCTCCTCAGGGACACACCAGCTATTCATTTATTTATTACATTTTACATCCAGCATGATTAATTACTTAATTTAATTCGCTTTAAAACTTCAATGAGGTGTTGACTAACTGTACGAGGTGAGGTAGTGGTTCAGTCAAAAAATACTTAGTGGATAGTATGGATGATTGCTGCAAATCCTGGGGTGACTTTAGGGGAGGTTTTGAAAGGGCTAAGCTGGCACACCTTGGCAGGCATGATGTCACAGTTTTACAGCAACATGAAGATCATTTGAACATCATTTTCTTAGACTGTCTAAAACTTTTACACAGTACTATACTTCATTTTTTCATCATATTCATGTCCTTTAAGGTCCATGATTAGACCATTTAGTGTATTTGTTAGACTTGTTGATGCTTCCATGTCCCACTCTCTCCAGTGTGGGGAAGCAATAAAAAAGGCGAACAGAATGTTGGGTTATATCTCTAGGTGTGTGGAGTTTAAGTCAAGGG
>JAODLC010000045.1:10930543-10995684 GCA_026781145.1 Hippopotamyrus pictus | reverse complement strand
TAGATAGATAGATAGATAGATAGATAGATAGATAGATAGATAGATAGATAGATAGATAGATAGATAGATAGATAATCCCTGATATGTTTAACCTCAGTCAGTGCGAATGTAGCAGACTAACAATACTTGCTGATTATTCGGGTGATGAAGAACCTGAAGATCATGCTGATTTATTTCGTCTGAAATTGCATTGATGTGTTCCACAGTTTTTCCAGGAAAATAAAAATATCAACAGCACTAAATGTCTTTCCAGTCTTATCAGACTCCCATTGCTCACACAAAGTTGAAAACAATTTTAAGGAACAAGTAGGTATTTCCTGTTTCCTGCTGACCACTGCACAATATTATTTGGAAGAGGAATGATAGAATTGTGGTTCATAGGAGATGGTGTGTTTTTTAAGCAGATCACTAGGAATTTTAGCATAACAAGACAATTTTGTATTAAATTAAAACTTAAAAAGACCTTGAAGAGAATGGGAGGCAGCGAGAAGTTTAAATATATGCATTAAAATTAGCATTTGTATTCTCTCAGCACATGCCCTCCCTCTGCTAGACTCGCTTGACAGCCACCGTGTTGGAAGAGGACTGACGTCAATATGCCAAAAGTGGCTCTTAGTGATGAACGCTTACAGCTCCTGCAGAGGACTGGGCTTTAGCTACTGGCCCCACAGTCTGAGCAGGGGTGCAGGTTAAGCACACCACTCATATTAGAGGCTCGCGTTGCAGCCCGGGAGCGATATGCTAGAGTTTACGGTAAGAGGACAAAATCAAGCACACGGCTTTGAGGCTCTTAACAATTTGGCAAATTCCCCGTGGCGTGCAGTTTTTTTTCGTGTCTGATTAGAGTCGAAGTAAATTAGTCTACAGTTTACATCAACATAAGCGCATGTATGCAAATCGGCCATAACTACTTCCACTTCTCTCTGTCAGCCCACACCAAGCGTCCACTGATGGCTTCACTGATACCTTTTGCGTTTTAATTTTATCTGGTGCGCAGAGAACTTACACACTCTGTCCATCGGGGGGCCTCATAATGAAATAGAATTATAGCGCACAAATAGGAAGAAAAAACATGAAAACGAGTCTCTGTTGCCTGAAAAATAGATAATGAAATATAAATGAGTGCAGAGGACGAACTCAGTGGGACAAAATGTAACACTGGCTGCCCCACATGGGTAAAACCTGGCGTGTATCATAAATAGAATGCGTATGTTTTCGTTTATAATTATTTTGATGGCCATTTTTCATAATGGGGGAAAAAGGTAATATAGCCTACTGCTAATGGGGAAAAAATGGAATCAGCGACATGATGCTTCTCAGTTCGATGTTTGGTCCCAGTGTGAAAGCTTTATGGCACATATATAATAAGGCATACATTAACACATGTCGGGGATGCGTCGTCCACGAGGAATTCCCTCGGCCTTTGTCAGCTTGACGAAGACGGCTGCCGCAGTCGTAAGCGCCCTTTGAGAATTTCCAGCAAATGCTCTTCGGGATTAAGGTGCGACGATTTGCCAAGGCCGTAAATTATACCTAACTCAGGCTGCTCACTTACACTGCGATTTCTGTTGGACGATCGCTGTATGGGACGACAGCCCACGGAGCAGGGAATTCCAGGGCACGGAGCGTCCGCGACTTGGGACGGGGATGTGTTTTGTTGCACTAACTAACGCCTTATAATGAAATGACCAATCTAATGCTTGGTGCACCATTGTGAGAGCAGCAGAACATAATTTTGATAGTGTTGTTATTTTTCTTCCTCGTAGCTGTTAATATTTTTTTGTGATGGGTATTTTAAATCAGACGGATGAATGGTATGCCAGACCCTCACTGCTAAACCTCAATAATACAACTAATATCTAAGCGACTTGTCTAAGTCACTCCAACTCAATGTTAAAACCTTAAAGTTGAAAGTCATAAACATGATGAGGTGTCCTCACAACAGAATGAGCCATAACGGGTTTTGTTTTGCATCTCCTTGTCAACCAGGAAATACATCTTTTGGAGCTACTGGACTGTGAAACATTTATCTGGGGAGAAAAACAGCATTTTTCGGTTGCCGGGAATAGCGGGAGGGAAACTGTAGGTGTTCATCCGTGCTTTCAGCACATGTGCCGATTAAGGGAGGAGATGGAGTTTGTACACTTCCTCCGGAGCCCAGAGCTCCATTCTTCATGGCCGTTGTTCATTTTGATAAGATGACATTAGCAGGCATTAAGCATGTTTGTGCCAAGCAAAATGATAGGACTGAGCTTTCTGAGTGCACATAGTACGACCATTATGGACCGGATTCTGATCATATTAACTGATACCCTATGAATAAGATCTACCTAATCTAAAGGTAAATTCAAACAGAGGTCATCATAATTAGTTAAAAATTTGTTATAAATCTATGGATTCCAAATAACTGCTTAAGTAATGAATGACTTTGAATCAAAGTAGCCTACTGCCTCACCGACAAAATGTCCTTTGTTAAGTGATTTCTGATTTGAAATTTATCAAATACATTTTTGGTCATGTAAGTGTAGAATTTTTGTGTTACATAAGTATCACATATTCCACACTTATGCAGTGTTGTCATGGAAACCGGTCAGAGACCTGCTACTAACACTCTTAATTCGGGGGCATTCGGAAGGATTAAGTGAACAACTTCAGTGAAGTAAATTTCCCGTAGACAAGACAATAATTACCTAACTGATACAAAGCTGTAAACATGATTAAAAAAAAAGAAAAAGCCACGCTATAGCCTAATGAAAACAACCCTGAGCAAAAATACTCATTAAACATCAAAGAATGTTTGTGTCAACCATCACTGCGGCTATGCCGCTCAATTTTATAGAACCTTGGTTATATACAGTACAGCGGTTTTTGTATATAACAATTCACTCTATATTTGAAATAAGGATTCAGGTTGATACACTAATTAACAGGGTACTTAATTGATATTCAATATACTATTATGGTGTAAGATTGATATTAGAAATCCCACAGAAATAGACAAGTATGGTTTAGGTGAGTATAGCAATGACATATGTTTTTGAATCCAGTTACTGCTGAAAGTAACAAGGCTGTTCTTAAATTAAGCTTTTACATTTTCACCGTTGATAAGGAGACATGTGGCAGAATAGTGACAGGTTTAATAAAATGCAGTGTTAGCATTTATATGCCTATTATCCAGCACTGTGAACAACACTAGCCAAACACTTTCATTTGCAAATGCATATGACTCCTGGGCACAATAAAATTCAAAAACAAGCTCCTCACTTTGGCTTTCTAGTTCACCACTGCTCTAAATATTTTTCTGCTAAAAATACAAGTGGGTCTTGAAAACAAGAGTTAGAGATAAAGCAATGTGCAAGAGGATGAGCTGAGGCATGTTCGGTTGTACCTGTCAAAAAAAAATTCTGGTAAATATTATAGATTTTTTTTTTTTGCTGTGCTTTACAAGGTAATTTATTCTGTAGTTAGTGCTTAATGCATTTTGTTATGAGTACAAACAAATTTAGCATCTATTTTCAGCATTTACACTCAGTAAACCAATCCTGCCTGACTCATGTTGAACTAAAATTGTAGCACAGTGAGCGTTCGATGAACGTCAACAGGCATCTTTGTCCCTGGCTGACAGCAGCTGAATATAGCGAGGCCCCTATTACTGATATGACCCTCCCTTCCAATGTGGACGACATGAGCTCACTTGTTTTGGTGTCATGAGTCACAACAAATAGACTGACGCTGTGTTTTGTAGAATAGTGATGGTACAATCACATTGTGTCTTTGCTCATATGGGAATGTCTCCCCATAACCTCACTATAAACAAGCATATGTGGAAGTGAATATTGTCACCTAACATAAAAGTACTAAATAACACAGGCCTTGTCGAGTGAGCTGTCTTAAATGTTATGGGGTTTTAACATAGTCGAACAATCGACATGCCAGAGGAGAAGCAGAACATTCTAGAGGATCTGCCTGCGTGTTCACCAGGAGCTGACATTGATAATAATCTAATCAAATATTTAGAAGCACTAAATTTGATACTACGACTTTATTAAGTCATAAATAAAAAATATAATATTTTGGCAGCTATCCTAATTTTAAATTTAATCCACATTGAAAATCCATAGAACTAAATTAGGAGCATGACAAAAATAACAAGGGCCGTTTCCTCCTTCAGCCAAAATCAAGCGAAATCCATCACATATACAGGAGCCTCATGACCCATAAATATAATGTTATATATTTATTTATAAATAAATATGTTTATCAGAACATTGCCTGGGTGATCTCCTACGGTGTTTAAGTACAAACAGTTAAGGTCTAATTATAAAGGCCAAAAACTCAAATTCAAACCACAAGTGAATATGCACGAGAGACAGGACTGCAGAGAGACTCGCTTCTACTTCGAACTGTGTCGTCAGGTTTGGGGCGAATTATTTGTTAAAGGAAGTTGATATAAAGCCTTCAAATGTGACTCGTAAACACTTCATGCTGTAGCCATAAAAAGAATGCAAAATAATTGCTTCATCTATCTTTACTCGGCGCCTGCAGATTGTTAATTTGGGAACTGGTAACCTTTTGTGCGTCACCTCGAAAAGCAGTTCAGAAGCGTAAGCACTTTCTACATTCAGCTGCAGCGTGTCTTTTATTTATTTCATTGGTTGTTATTACCTGTAACACTCTATCAACTGTCAATGATCAGACTGTATTGAAAACAGAGAGGTTTAAATGTTTGTGGTAAAGATCAGCCTCCTATTTACATGAACATATTTACCTTTCTAAAACCTGCAGTAAAGACACCGTGTATTTGAAATCCTTACAGTAAATGTATCAGGAATCAAAAATGCAGGCCTAATATATGGCGATTTCAACATTAATTACAGACATGTTCATATTTCTATAATCATGTTATATTTGTTTATACCACGGATGTGGTAAATATTTTCTTATTGGCCCAGAGATGTCACGTGGATGTTGATTATCCGCACAGGTAGTTCCGGCAGCGTACTATATAGTTGTATACCAATGCGTTTTGATGTTTCATTAAACCTTAATATAAAAACCTGTGTGACTTTTTTACCAGCATAACTTTCTGTGGTTTTCAAAACTCAAGCGCCTATATGTTGACGGGTTCTGTGGCGGACTTGCCGCTCTCAGTGAGTAGCCTGACCAGACTTTCTATCCTTATAGGGACTATATTTTTAAGAGTACATTGAAACATTATGAAATGCTATATAAATAATTTTCTTCTGAAAAAAAAAAAATAACCGTGGCTAGTTTGTTTTATTATTATTATTATTATTATTATTATTATTATTATTATTATTATTTGTTCGTTAGCCGTAGTATAAGCGGGATAAATCACTCCAAGGTGTGCGGTCAGAAGCGATCCTAGGGTCTGTTGGGGCCCCAGGCAAAAATTCACTGGGGGCCCCCCCTCTAACCAGTTTTTGTCATCATTTTAATAAAAGTGTCAGCTCTCGTTCGGCATCTAGTGGCTTGGGTCCCCAAGCAGCTGCCTGCCCTGCCTGCTGACAAGATGCGCCTCTGTGTGCGGTTATACGAAACCAATCCAGGTCCAAGTTCGTGTAATGCGCCCGAGGTGAAGCTGAGGATTATTGATTATGGTGTTGATTATTTTCGTACAACCCCGCACTGTGAAGGGGGTTATCCCTCACATAACTTTGTGTAGTCACGGTAGTTCAGTCGATAGCACTGGTGCCTCACCTCCAGGTGTATGGGTTTAAATCCCACCTGTACTTATGGGTGTAGAGTCTGCATTTCTCCTTGTGTTGTTTTCGTTTCGTCCTCCAGTCGTAACAGATGCAGTTATGCTAGTTTGTTTCTTAATTGTGTGTGTGTGGCCTGCTACAGTCTTGCATTCCATCTCCATCTTTCAGCCCAGTGGATCTAGCCCCGCTGCAACCTTGACCAGTATGATCGGTTAGAATATAGATGGATGGATATAACTACTTGTATATATGTTTGTGTGTAGCATTATTAATAGTAGTAACTGGAGTGCTATTTAAATAAGTATATAGTATATTAATGGAGGAACAGGCTAATCATATCACCATCTGTGAGGTGTAAGGAGGGAAATATTAGACAGCTTTCAAATACCTCTGTGCCACAGATTATCATCCCCTTGATCCAAAAATGCTTTAGCAGGCAAATTATTTTAGAGATGTTAGTAATGGGGACAGCATTAATGTGAGTAATGGTGGCTGCTGTTGTTACAGTACTAATTTGTCAGCTGCTAAAATAGTTGCTCCTGACTGATAGTGGATGGTGTTCGGCTTGACTGGTGGCTGGCCAGAGAGTGTAAATGCTTGTGCACAGACACACGGGCTTGCAGGGGAGAGAAAAATGATTGAATAGCTTGGCTTTCCCCTGAAAATGCCTTAGGGAAATTAAAGAATTAAGGGCGGGTCTTCCAAGCAAACAAATAAATTGGTCTGCATATTCAATGCGGTAATATAATTTGTGTGCGGCGAAAAGAAAATGTACCATTGTTTAAAACGGGAATAGCGCGTGAATACAATAAAATGTTCTTAATTATGTCAAGCTGAAAG
This sequence comes from Hippopotamyrus pictus, assembly GCA_026781145.1. Taxonomy (NCBI): domain Eukaryota; kingdom Metazoa; phylum Chordata; class Actinopteri; order Osteoglossiformes; family Mormyridae; genus Hippopotamyrus; species Hippopotamyrus pictus. The sequence continues at coordinate 10,989,118 of JAODLC010000045.1, read as the reverse complement.
TCGATGAAATCTATGGATTTTGTTTTATTTTTACTGAAATGGTGACAATGTTGACAACTGAAATGTTACTGATCTGACCAGTGACCGCACTCCAAGAGGCGCTGGACAGAGATCAGGCGGACAAAGGGTTTTAACGTCGAACTGTTCCTGAACCTGCTGTCATCTAAGGTCGGCTCTGCGGAGGGCGCTAATGCAAAACGGCGATGGAGTCGCGGTCACGTCTGATGCAACTGTCTTTCCTCTGGGAAATTAAGCAATTAAGCGTATATTCACATTTACCACCATTTACACTGGACTCCAGAGTTTTACAATTTCCAAATCATGAATAAATTATGATAACAATTATGTTACGCCAACATAGGCTACAAATACTGGCGCATATTGCACAATGTCGTCCTTTCTTACCGGCAAATATATATTTTTGTAAAAAGGGCCTGAATTATTTTGATTTATTTAATTTTTAATACAATTATTACGTATCGCATGCTTAAAAATACGTTATCAGTAGAGCAATAGCACAGTATGTGTGGATGAAAGGCACCGGAGAACACAACACAGTTGTTTAATATCTTCTATATTCCGATTATGTAAAGCATCCATGTATACGTTATTCTCTCAGATGAAACAATGCTTCCACCTATTGTTCTTGTTACCCTTGGCGATAGCTAACGTAATAGCACAGGGTAAAATCAGGGATGTGATCATTGGTTACAGACACCAGAAGGAGTTAATTTCGTCAGAATTTACTACGTTTGTTATATGAATGGACGATTATTTACAGTTCCTGCTCGTTAAAGTTAAGACATTTAAAGATTCATCTGTGACTTTGCGGTACAGGAATTTAATGATTGTATGTAAAACCGTATATCAGACACTAGATGGCGCCTCAAAATCTTCCGATCGGTAAACTGTTACATATTTATAAGGGCGTCGAATGCTATTCTTATACAACGTTTTAAATAGACGTGATGGATGATACCTCTGAAACGTAACCAATTTGCCCTGTAAACTGTACTCTATAAGTATTTCTCATCTGAGGCTAAAAAGTAAAATAAAAGACAAATTTTGTACGGGGCTAATTGTAGGTGTCACTTTTTTACAAGTGGAAGGCGTAGGAGAAAGATTGATATTGAGGGGCGGGAAACAATTTAAATGCATAGGTCTGTATATTGGGTGGGGGTTGGGGCGGCGAATAAAACCAAATTAAATGGGGGGGGGGGGGGTACACATCCCCCCCTTTCCTACGCCCCTGTTGAGCACTAAGAAGTCTAATAAGTAACCTAGCTGCATTACATCTAGTATTGCACGTAATTTAACATGTCAGGAAGTTCCAGCCAAAAGGCAAAAAAAGATAAATATTTAAGCATGTGGCTATAGGTGGATGTCTGGTGAATGTTCCAGAAATTACCAAGAAAGATCTGTCCTACGTGAAAAAGATTTATTACTCTCTCTCAGCTTTAATTGGTTATCAGTGTTTTATAAACTTGGAAAATATATGTATGACCAAACAACTGATGGTTCAGTTCACCTGCTGCACTTACTGTGATTTTAGTGTGCTGATTACGGTATCCTTATTTATGGCTAATGTATGTTGTGGATTATCACCATTGTGCGTGTGTGACTAAGTCTTCAGCTCTTAGATCGCGCGATTTCACAGCCTACCTTGTTGCAATAAAAACAAAATATAAAAGCAGTTTTAGGCGGAATTGATAGTTTGCAAGATTAAAAACAGTTAATCTGCTGACTCGTAGCAATGGCTAAACTTTGTAAGGCGTCTTTTTGGTTTAGCAGGCTCTCTATCTCTGTGCGCCATCCAGCAGTTTAAGTTTTACGTGTGATTCATTTGGCTAGTCTCCCAGCTGGAAACCAGTTCTGTTTACTGTGGTATCATCTTAAGAAGCAGCTGTGTTCCTTGAGGGAATGAAATGTTTTAAATCCCCCCTTTGAGTTAGTGATTCCTGCAAGGCCACATTTTGGACAGCCAGTTTTAGAAGCATTATTGTGGTTGATTAAGCATATAATTCATGTTTCTTTACATCTTTTTAGATCATCTCCCATGAAATGTAAAATATACAAAAGGTTAATGATAGTTAACATTGACCTCTGCTGACTGTGTAGAAATAGGTCTGTTTAAGTACATATGTGCATGTCCACTAGTTCTGGGTATTGAAGGTCCATCAGTCAACATGGACAGGATACTGAGACTCTGGATGGATACATGACACTCAGGTTTAGGTGCTAACCCTTACCTAAGCCTTATGTAACATAGTTAACCATGCCAAATTTGCAGGGGCTGATTAAGCTGGGTTCAGTCTGCCATCTGGTTATTATCTTGTTGTCCGAGGAGTAAGGGTTCAGTGTCTGATCCCTCCTGCGACATGAGCAGAGACAGGCCACAACAAGAGGACTGCAACTCATCCAGGTGCATTCTGGGACGGGCAGCTCCTTTTTCAAAGCTGCAACATTCTGTATGCATTCTTACAGCCTGTATACGGTAAGTGTATGCGGAATGAGAGTCTTGCCAAGAAACTGAAGGTCAATATAATAATAATTTATCAGTTTTGGATGTTGCACAAATTGAGTTGCAAACCCTGAAATGGTTTGCTTAGCTGAGGGAAAATGATCTTGATCTTTCTGCTATTTTCATGTTTTGGCTTAGCAATCCAGGGTTATTATTCAGCAGTTCCTGTTTGTTCCTGATTAGAGCAGTGAACTTTGTCTGATGAAGAACATGCAGCAAAAAGTTCTCACATCTCCTTAGAGAAGAACAGTGATGATATTGACAAGCACAGTTGATGTGATGAATTGTATTGATTTGATAAATCAAAGAGTTTTCTCTCCAGATGTCTCTGTCGCATGTCAATTTAAAAAGAAGACGTATCTTCCCAAGGTAACGTCACAATCAAGGCATAGAAACATTGAAAGTATCCAGTTTTCCTGACGCTCCCAGAACACCATCCAACTCCTGCAACTAAGCATAATAACATCTAAGCTAATAAACGGCTGGCTAGAGCAGCATAAAGCAGTGTGACGTTACACCTCTAAGGTCAGGGGTTCGAGGCTGCACAGGGTGTTTGCAGTATCCATATGTAGCACTTCTATAAAATAACATTTTTATTATGAAACAATATTTTTCAAAGTTAAAATGATGCTTCAGTTGGGGTGACATAGTGGTACAATGGTTAGCACCGTTGCTTCACTGAAACCAGGGTTAGAGTCTCTGCTATGGCTCCATGTTCTCCCCCTGTCATTGTGGGGTCTCCTCCAAGTACTCTGGTTTTCCTCCCCCCACCCCAGTCCAAAAATATACTGAAGTTAATTGGAGTTACCAAATTGCCCATAGGTGTGAGTGTGCCCTGTGATGGGTTCTTTCCTGCATAGGGCCCTTACTTACAGGATGGGCTCTGGTCCTCCTGTGGCCCTGAATAGGATAAGTGGTTGCAAATAATGGATGGATGTTCAGGTAATAATGTTATTATGTTAGCATTGACAGAGAGCCTTTGTTTAACAGGAATAATGTTACAGTAGGTACATTCTCTCGCAACACTGAGAAGACCTTTGCATAACATTGGCTAAGGTTCTGGGTATGTTCCTTATTCACTGGGTTGAAATGAACGTTTACATTTTTTATAATAAATGAAAAGAAGCATTCAGGTCTTTATGTTATAAGCCATGTATATCTTGAGGAACAGTGTGACACATTCCGTAAAGTGCATTAGTTGGAAATCAATACTGATGATTATGTAGTTTCGCTTACTCGGGTGAGACTTGGATGATTTATTATGCTGAAGCCTGCAAATATCAAACGCTTGTGAAGTGATCTACTGTCTAAGCCTGAAGAAGCAAAAAAATGAATGTTTTAATTGTGTTCTTCAAATGTTACATGGTTGTATTTAATTCAACTGGAAGGTAATTAACTTACACACATCTATGGGCAATTTGGTAATTTCAATTAGCCTCAGCAGGTTTTTGGCCCATTGGGGGGGGGGGGAGAAACCAAAGTACCTGGAGGAAACCCCGTGATGACACAGGGAGAACATGCAAACTCCACACACAGAACCATGATAGAAACTCAAACGCTGGTCTCAGAGGTGTAAGGCAAATGTTACTTATAATATTACAATGCTAATTACCAGCAATATAGGACAATTGTTGACTGCTGCTTCTGGTTATACCTTCTGGCATGATCCCATAAATTGCAGTGGGCAAATCATTCAGTTTGGCTTCTTACTATTCATTCCTTATCCTTACTATTCATTATCTTCATTATTTGCTAACTCATTGGATGAAATTCACAAGTGAATATGGCTATCAGTGTTTTCCCTAGAAAACATCATTGCTACAAGGACTTTTCAAAGGGGTAGATTTAAGTAACACACAGGGAGAACGTGCAAACTACACACACAGAACCTGTATGTTGTAGACCTGAACGCAAATTCCCGAAGTTTGAGGCGTCGGTACTAACTAATGCACCAACATGCTTCCCCATGAGCACACGTTGATAGATAAAATTACAAGAAGTGACACACACCTTGCAAATGATTACACAACAGTTGTTTCTTGTAGTGACACTCTTAAGGGTGGCTTGGTGCTCAGACCTACATACAGACCTCAGGTAACGTCAGGTAACCTGTTTAATAATGATTATCACCATCATTATTTATAAAGTGCCGCGTTCAAAAGCCAAAAGAGTTCTACAAAGACACAAGTGCATTAAAAAAGTCATATGAAACGACAGCGAGCAGCTACACTGAGTAAGGCACCGTCTACAATATTATCATTATGTTTGTTTAGCAGATGCTTTTGTCAGAGGAAACGTACGAGTGCAGAAAGTTTGGGATCGTAGAAAAGGTCCAGCCGGCCTCCCTGGAGCACTTTGGGGTTAAAGGCCTTGTACACGAACCCAAGTGTAATATGAGTAACCGGGGTTAGCTCAGGTTACAGGATGTAAACCCACAACCTTCCAAATACAGGTCTCAAACCTATGGAGCAACACGCAGCCTCAGTAACAAAATTTTAAAATTATAAAAACAGAGTAGAATGTAGAAAAAGGGAACTAAGCAAAGGTAAATAAATATGAACTTGAGGCTGGATAGATGGTGCTGTTTGTGCAGCGTGAGTCTTTCTGCGTTCTGTGCAGTGGTTGATGGTGCATTTCCATATAAACACACGTCACCTCTGATCTTGACTGTGGCTTTTGAAGGCCGACAGAGCACTGGAGGCGGGATTTTGTGCTGGCTTGCGAGAGCGCACAGCATGCGGGCCGCAGAGGACGCCCGCAGCAGAGACGTCTCCTCTGTCTCGCAGGCGGCATGGCGGCGATCCAACCAGGGAGAGCATCGTAAGCTGCCTGTCGGCCCGCACACGCCCAGAATAATTTCACCGCAAAAGGACACGGGGCTGAGATCAAGGAGACTCGCTGTCGCTCCAGGAAACAGACAGCAGAGGCGCTGTCTTTGCCTCCCCGCTCGCTGGGCACGTTCTGTGGGAATTATGAATGAGCTCACAGCTGAAGAGTCAGGCGTCGCTCGGGTTGTAATCCCACCTCAAGGCTCCTCCGCCACGTTCAGTATTCCAGCAGCCGCTCTGATATGAATATGGGTGTGGATGAAGTCGCGTGTGCCGCTGCATCCAGCTCTCTGCCTGGCGGCCAGCACACAGTCTGCATGAATGAAGCTATTTCGGTTATGTGCCGCGCTAGGGAATTGCAAATTAGCATGTCGCCGCTGACTCTTAAAGGGGACTCATGAAAGTTCATGTAGGATCGCAAAAAGCTGTCAGAGGAATCCGATGACCCAAAGCACCTCTACATTCAGCTTCACTGTGGTGCTGATTTGACAAACAAAAACACTATGTGAATGTGAATACCTTAGGGCTCTGTGGAAATTAAGTGAATGAAGGTGAATAAAGGTTTTATACGCTATAAATAATCATATATACTAATAGTACATATACTGTATGTAGAGAACTGTATGTATATATAGTTCACAAATAAACTGATGAACAGTGTGATGTAACTGGCTGTGTAGGGCTGTTGGGTCCTTAATCTCCAACTGGTTTATTCATCAGATAAACACAATCACTATTGACAAGTGTGCATACATCATACTTTTGTAATGAATAGAAATATTCTGAAATGTAGCAGTATGATGATTCACATGTCATATATAGCCTTCATTTTCAATCAGAAATATGCAGTTGTAGTTAAGAAAAAGCTTTATTAAAAGAAGTCTGGCAAGTTAGCCTATGTAATTAGGCCAATTTGAAATGTGATAGCAGCCATCCAGACCCTGGGGTCCATTTCTGCAAACTTGATCCTGAAGTCAATGAAGATAACCAGACAAGGAAGAGCATTTTAATCTTGTGGAGACTTTAATGAGTCGGACTGCCTTTTAGTCACAGGAGACGTTCATTAGTCTTCAGAGGAGAGTGTTTGCCTGATATTTTGAGGTCAGGAAAACAATTTTAATGAAATGCATGCAGAGAGCATCTGCAGTAAAACTATAGAGCAATTAGTCTCAATGGATGATTTTCAGGTAGTTAGAAAAATTCAAGGATATAAAAACAAAAGGACTGAATTTTGTGGTGAATAAATTTTATATTTGATATGTCACATCATTGTTGTTTGCAGTATGTTTTATTTTTCAGTTTTATTTCGGTTATTTGTGGTTTGACATATATTGTTCTATGCGGATTTAAATGAGAACATTTTATTCGGGACTTACATATTTACAAATAAAAACGACACGTTAATCTTTAAAAAGCTTTCATTTGAATTAGCTCACATTTAAGTGCTGTCAAGAAACAGTAATTGTGTCTGTATAAAACGTATTATTGTTGTTGTTGTTATTGTTCATATTATTGTTTTTCTTATTGTTATTATTATTTTAATTGCTTCTGTAGTCATTATTGCTGCAATACGTGTATTTTCTCAAGAACTCGAATAGACGTCCTGCTGAGCCCCACTAAAGCGATTTTATCCTTTACGCACGTCTCTGTCCAGGTAGAGGGGAAGGGCGGAGATGTTTTCTTGGACCGTTCTGTTTTGGTGTTTACAGAGAACATGTACAAAAATGTAGCTGAATATGTATGATATATAATCCATCGCATGCACAGACCGAGGTCGATGTCTGGTGCACACACGAGACCATCGGACTGGACCACCTTGTTTTCCTGAATGAAATTTTATGCCCTGCTATAAATAGAACGGGGCTGCTGACGTCACAATGGAAGCTGCGACCGTGTCGGTACTGTGAGCTCGCGGATGAATTCCTCAAAGAGCATTTGGGAGGAAAAACAGCACTGATTCGGGGCAGCAAAAAACGATAGAGCTGTGCGCACTGTGTTGTTATATTGGGGAAAAAGGATTAACTTTGCACAAGCTGGGAGATAAGACCGATTACGACATGATCTTGCAGCGTTTGGCTAGCTAGCGCCGGCTTGACAATATTGTCTTAACTATAGTAATTATATTTGCACACTTTGAGGTCTTGCTCTGAGTTCAGTTTGGGTTTACGAAATTAAAAACACACACAACGGTAGGTGCTTTTATATACTCAACACGTCAGCTGCCTGCCAGCTAAATAGGGACCGCGTGGTGTCCTTATTTAATTGTCTCCTGTTTTTTCCTTTGTAGCTCAGTATTGGTTGGTCTGGCTGCTGTGGATGTTTGAAAAGCATTTGTTAAACTAAGAAGCATTTCGTTGTCTGTTTACAACGCTCCGTACAACCGTGTGGAATGATGATAACCAATGGTGATTAGTTTGGCATTTTTTGACAAGTTAGCAAATGGAACATTTGAAAACTATGAAAATATCCAGTTCACTAGCATCTTCATTATTGTTTACCTTGAAGTATATGGAAGTACTTTGGTGGGTATGTAATGTCGTTAAAACAAACGAATAGAGTGGAATTTCTCAGTGGTCGGTATTCAGGCAATGAATATGTTTGACTTTGCTGAATGGCATACTAAAAAATAGCTGTCGACTTCTATAACAAATATCCACGATAAAAGCCACATTTCGTAAAACTGGTGTAAAATAGCTATTTATTTCACCGTGTTTTGTCTTTAACTTTCTAAAGGATTTTCATTTGCATTGGATTTATGAGCGGTCAAACCTTATAAATGATAGTTTTAGATAATGTGCTATAGCAATAATTTTATTGAAATGTATTAATATTCAATGGATGTTATATCTGCTACCTTTAGACTGTCGTTCCGTAAATTTGTGTGTTCACCTAGTAAGACAGACGGGACATCAGTGCAGCGGCAGAATAAATCGATTGTTTACATTGTAGTTAGCAGAGAGATCACGCCTTTCTTACAGGGGCCTATGCGCCCATCTGATCGAAAGTAGCCGCTTTATAGCGCAAACATAATATATTAAATTATGCGGTATTCTGCTTTATGTCCAGTGTTCACTTTTTATACCGGTTCCAACTGTTCATTAACAGGATGCTGACATAATTGAAACGCATTTCAGGCAAGTATTTTTCGCGTTACTGTAGTAGTCGACTTTCCTGCAGTGTACGGATTGCACAAACCTGCGTATCGACTTTAAGTTACCGATAAATTTCCGATGACGTTAGCAAAGTCCTTGTTTTTTTAAAACAGTTAAAATATTTTGACTCATTGAGCTTGAAACCTTTCTGTAGATTACATTCAGGTATAGCAATTATAAAGGCAACAGATTCAACCATAAGGTCAAACTGGTTGTTTGTTTATTACGGTAATGAAATTACTTTCTTATTAAGCATTGGTTACTTTGTATTATACAATATGCACGCTGTTCATTATATAACAGTAATAATTGGTGGTTACATTATTTATTTGTGAGGTGATTCTGATATACCAACAATGTGAATAATTTAGCTAATGTCAGTACTTCAGTGTAGCAACCTAATAAATGATCTGGGGAGAAGGATCAGTATCCGAACAGTATCTAAAATAGTTTTGAATCATGCCCAACTCTTCTCGTCATTCATTTCCATTGGAACTGCAAAAAACTGTGTTTTTAATTTCAGAACTATATTAATACATTATGAAAATATAAAAATTAGGTTTATGCTTAGCAAAGTCAGTTGCTGGTATGGAACAAGAGGAGTATTGGTAGCAAGCTTGCATGTGAAATATTATCTTCTTGGTCCTGTGTGTGTTTTGCCGTGAAGGGAATCGGGAGGCGCGACCCCTGTTATGGACTACGAAAGGCCCAACGTAGAGACCATCAAGTGTGTAGTGGTGGGAGACAATGCTGTGGGGAAGACGCGACTCATCTGTGCCCGGGCGTGCAACACCACCCTAACCCAGTACCAGCTGCTGGCCACCCATGTCCCCACGGTCTGGGCCATCGACCAGTACCGGGTCTGTCAAGAGGTACAGGCCAGCAACGTGCCAAAGTCGACATTGTTTTTCAGTGGTTTCCTTAACTGGAATCAGATCAGTTTCTTTTCTAAAAAGATGACTTGTCCCAGGTGCTGGAACGTTCCCGTGATGTTGTGGACGAAGTTAGCGTGTCCCTCAGATTGTGGGACACTTTTGGGGACCATCACAAGGACAGACGCTTTGCATATGGAAGGTATGTTTCTGGGTATGTGCTACAATCCCTGGGGAGAAAAATGTTTTTCATTATTTTCACCACAGAAATGTTTCTCTACATATTAGTCCATATAACCAAAAAGAGTGATGACTGAAACTGATAAAGACGAAGTTAGAGGGTGTCCTCTTGGTGTGGACCAATTGTAAGCATGTTCAGATCTTCTCTGTTTATTTCATGGGAGAATAACATTGAATCAGGGCTATTTAATACATTTTTTTTTATTGATGATTTCCAATTGTGAATGATGTCCGTTTTAAATTAAGGTTATGTGTGAGGATAGATTTTATTTTGTCAAAGATATGGCGGGAGAAAAAACAACTGTTGCTTTGTTGGCCAGCGTGTGGCCATCCAGGAACCATCCAAGAAGTTACACTACACTTCCTAGCAGCCATGTATACAGAGAACTGCTAAACAGTTTGCTGGCTAAGTCATGCATTTAATGAGGAATATGAGGTCAGACTCGGACTGCAGTTGACCCGTGAATTCGTGGCTCTCTTAAAGTTAAGTAATACTTGCATTCTCAGTACTGTACAATACTTTGAACGCTTGCTCTCCATCTTGGCGTACGTTGCGGCCTGCTTGTCATTGGGTGTGGCGTCAGTATTAATTAATCCCCTGACCTCTGTCAAGAGACTGCAGTTCCTCTGCTGTCAGCCGCTCAGATGGAAACTAAAGCAGAACCAGAGACACGAGCCCACGGTTGGACAGTCCGATGCTGCCAGCTGATGTATGAGAAGCACCTGGGACAGTGTCACATCCTAAAATGAGTGGAGACGGCGAGTCAGCTGGGAGACAGGCTGCCAGATGGGCGTGGCTCTTTTGTGCCACGGTGCCTCCATTTGATTTGCAGATAAAGTCTCCCTTTCCCTGATATAACTGGCCGGTTAGCACCGAGCATGATGTAACCCAGATTTAGTGGCTGGACCTCAATTCTACTAGAGGGAGCTTCTCTCTCCAGCATCTTTGCACGGGGATTCTGGGCAGAATTAGGAGCTTCGTACCTGCAAATTTTTTCGCCCTCCTGCACATTAAAAGACTGAAACGTGTGAGTCACGTGTCTGCCCATCGATTCAGACCTGCCACAGAGTCTCAGGCGCCTGCTGACCCAGGACTATAGTCCTCCTGGAAGCTTGCCAGAAAAGCCTATTAATATCACTAGAAAGAGTGGCCTGACCGCAGAGAGCAAGACGTGTGCGGGTGAATCGGAGGGGAGTGAAGTGCCCTCCAGGAATATCTCTTTTAAGCACAGGGTTGACGCCGTTCACTAGGGCGCCTTGCCCATTGGTCCAAAAGCCAGCCAATTTGCGTGCTACCTTACAGACAGTGTTCCTAAGCAGATGCAGGGACTGTACTCGCCCCTGGATCCATCTTTGTTTTAGTTAAGGCATAGAAAACCTGAGTTTAGTGAATTGACAGGAGGCAGAATAGCAGACAAATCCACGACAGAAACAACATTCGTTTCAGCGTGGGCAGACGAAAGCCTAAAGAACTAAACTTTACCAGAGGTTCAGCAGTACAGAATATCATCCTGACTATGCTTACCGTATCCACTTTAAAGCTGCAGGGGCAGAATCGATCAATTTAAGGTGCATCACTGCCAGCCTTCCAGTGCTTGATATATATATCCATGTCCCTGTTTTATCCTTGGATGAAAGGTTTTATCAGTAAACTGTTTCCCTTTGTTTGTTTGAATGTTTCCCTTCAGTCTCAGTCAGTGGCTCTTCCTCAGTGAGGCAGACTGACTCCCACATCAGTGACACCGGTTCACCCCGATTTTTAAGTTGAAATAGATAATCTGTAAGCTCTTAGCCGACCAGTCGGTTTCTGCTACATCACAACGGCTGCTCACGTTCATTCCTATATGTCATGATATTTGATAGTGTGCCAAACACGAGTGGTGCATGTACTCAGCCGCAGTGAAATCACTCCCGTAAAGCCATCTTTCGGAAACCTGCGGCCCGTTCTTGACCCTTAAAATGTGATTTGTGTTGCTGAATTAAAAAGAAGCCGAATTGCAGTGCTGTACTGTACTTGTTTTTGTTTATAGGCTGCCTTTGAGCTATATTCAGGACTTGGCAATGAGAGAAACTGTAAGTTCTGTAGTCACATACCTCCTCAATACTCATGCTCTATGCACTTTGAGTCTGGTTGCAAATGAAATGAAGTATTGTGTGGCGTGGACGCTGCACCTGCTGCTTGCCGAGTCAGATAGTGGTGCACGATTCCTTTTGTTGAAAAGACAGACCAGTGACCATATATGCTTTGTTTGTTTTTCTTGTTTTTTTTTTTTTCCTCACGTGATATGAACCTCGTCTCCTCAGGATAGACGGTGTACTAACCTAGTGTGCCAGTACTGTGTCCCTCTGTTTGCATGGTTTTGTTTTTTGTTTTTGTTACCTTGGTAACGATCCTCAACGTGGCAGTCTGAAAAAGCATTGCCAAAGGGGGGGGGGGCGCTCTCCACTAAAGCTGTCAAGTCATCCCAGAGGCGGGTGTGAACAAGGCAATCTTTTCGCTAAGTCTTTAGAGGTCAATGTAGCAGTCCTTCAGGCTGACATTGATAATGTGGGAATTGTGCATGAATGTGGGGTTCTTTAGGACCGTAGTGCTTCCGGGCAGATACCGCTTGGCGTCTGTGATGTTTGACACCCGTGCTGGTTATTTTAGCATGCCGTCGTCGTTGTCCTTGTCCGTGTTTGCACATGGCCCTTTCTGGGCCTGGCGACAGCGCGTCAGACTGCTGCTTCGACGTTTTCTCCCGATGTCCCCTCATAGGTCAGACGTGGTGGTGCTGTGCTTCTCCATCGCTAATCCTAGCTCCCTCCATCACGTGAAGACCATGTGGTATCTGGAAATCAAGCACTTTTGTCCGCGGACGCCCGTCATCCTAGTTGGGTGCCAGCTCGATCTGCGGTATGCGGACCTGGAGGCCGTCAATCGAGCTCGACGACCACTGGCGAGGTAGAGATATCCAGATACAGTTTGACTTCCTCTTTTTCTCCTATTTCTTCTTTCACCATCAAAGGTCAAGTTCATGGTTTAAAATAACCCAGCAAAATGCTGTTCGTTCTGTTCCAATCAAGTCAAACAGGCTTCATTACATATAAATATACAACTGGGTCTGTACCTTTGGTTTGGTTAGCTGGTCAGCATAGTTGTACCACTTATTCAGAACATTTTGACAATTAAATTAATTTTTTTTTAGCTTATGAATATAGGATGTTTCAAAGCTAATGCTAATGAAAAGTTTTTAAATATATATATTTGCCAGAAATATTAAGAAAATGATGGTTTAAAAACATGAGTGCAACTTTTTACGTGATATTTCTGACACCGCTGATGTTGCATATAAGGACATTATGTAAATGGAGTGATTATATGAAACGGACGGATTTCACCTTAATTCCTGAACAGGCCTATAAAACCATGTGACATCCTGCCACCAGAGAGTGGCAGGGAGGTGGCTAAGGAACTGGGCATTCCCTACTATGAGACCAGTGTCTTTGACCAGTTTGGCATTAAGGACATCTTTGACAATGCCATTCGAGCTGCTCTCATCTCTAGAAGGCACCTGCAGTTCTGGAAATCGCACCTGCGCAAAGTCCAGAAGCCCCTGCTTCAGGCTCCGTTCCTGCCCCCCAAGGCTCCCCCGCCGCTGATAAAGATTCCTGAGTGTCCCTCCGACAACACCAATGGCCCCCGGCACCTTCTGGACAGGCCGCTCTGTGCCGATGTGATGTTCATCCTGCAGGACCACATCCACGTCTTCGCTCACAGGATCTACCTGTCTACCTCATCTTCAAAGTTCTACGACCTCTTTCAGATGGATTTATCTGAAGAGTCGCCATGCCTGGTTGTGACCAAGCGGCCTGGGCGAGATCACCTGATGAGGACTCTCAGCTTGGACACGGAGGAAGACTCGGCTGACCTGAACACCCTCTCCCCCTGCTCCCTCAGGACATCCAAGAGCGATGGCACCTTGAAGATGATGAGTTTCAGTGGGAAGCACAGGAGGACAAAACTGTCCTTGGCTTCTTGGAGCAAGGCTTTCTACAGCATCCACAAAGAGTCCATCATCAATCCAGTGACCAACACCCTGGCACCCATGACAGTGGTCAAGATGGACTGTTCCATCCAGCTTGGTCCATTGTGTGCCGTCCTCCGCTTCCTCTACACGGGAGAGCTGGATGAGAAGGAGAAGGACTTGATGAAAATTGCACAAATAGCAGAACTCCTTGAGGTGTTTGACCTCAGAATGATGGTGGAGAACATCATGAACAAAGAGGGTTTTATGAATCAAGAAATCACTAAAGCATTCCACGTCAGAAAAGCAAACAGGATCAAAGAATGCCTGGCTAAGGATACTTTTACAGGTAAGAAATCACTCCTTTTTTCCCCCCACAATTTATGTGCGAATTTCTTACTCCAGACATTTAACAGCCGTGATAGAAGTGAAATGATGTTTGAAATGTTCGTTCAGAATTTCTATCCACTAAGGCACCACTCGCTGTCACGGTAATGTCAATAAATGGATTTCTCGACAAGCTTTTGAGTTCTTGTTAAATTTGCCCGAAAATCTTTCAGCGGATCGAGCACAGGCTGACCTTTTCATTACGTGAAAAGGGAAGCAGGTGACGTGTCGATATTTTCCAGCCCGACGGGCTTCAATCCCCCGGGATTCCTGCTTCATCGTCGTTTGTTGTGTTTTTCGTACGGCTCTGGCAGATGTCACATTCAGGCTGGATGATGGAACCATCAATGCCCACAAGCCTTTGCTGATTTCCAGCTGCGACTGGATGGCCGCCTTGTTCGGAGGCTCGTTCTTGGAGAGCTCCAATAACCAGGTACATCCGCAACCCTCAACATCAATGACTTCCTACCTTCCACAAAATGACACACTTACTGAGGCTCGCATTACATTGGTAAGGGTTGATCTTGAACCTTAGCTGACTTCCATGCAGGTGGTGCTAGGTTACAACGTTTCACACGCACACGAAACCACATCTTCGAGTCATTTCAATCAATCCAAATACAGCGTTCTTGAACGTATGCTGTTGTGCTGGTAAAAATAATGCTAAATCGATTGAGCCAAATATGAATACACCTATACTGTGTATATATTTTCCTTGGGACAATCCCATAATATTCCATGGCTGTCGTGTAAGGCCTGCATTTTTTTTTTTGTATAATTTTGTGGCATTATAATAGATGCATCCTTAAAGCTGTTAAAGTTAAAATGAGTGAATGACTAGAGAAGTTTTGAGTCATAGGTACCCGGTTGTGAGATGCCTTGACAGGTCAGTGTATTCTCTGAGTGATGCTGGTTACTTGGTGATGACAGCAGGCACAGATTCTATTCTGGGGACACTCTGCACCCTGGTACGGAGAACTGCGGGATATGCTTACAGTTTGCCTCCTGTCGCATACAAAGCGAGCTGTAGATAACAATAAAGCAAACAACTGCGACGGAATATTTGAGCAAGGGGGAGGAGCCCGTTGCCAGGAAACCTTAAAATGTCCTTGATGTCATGTTTCACTGAAACAGATAGACGGAACCTGCATATAGCGCCCGGGTGCATCTTTACGGACCTGTGTCGCTCCTGGCTAACATCTCGTGCCCAGATACGATACGAACGAGGACAGTTTTATTTTAGCTTGGAGGTGTCCTACTTTTGTTTTGAAATGTAGCGCATCGCAGGAATGTCAATACTGACTAACACTTGGCTCTGCGTCAACCCAGCTTGGCTGTCCGGCGCGCAGCCTTCGCCCTTGAGGACTGTTATGTAATCTATTTACGTAGGAATTTATCGGTACGACGTGATTACGAATGTCTGAAAATGGTGAGGAGATAAGATTGAGTCTTGGTCTAACCCGTCTGATAGAAATGCTTCAGGAGGTGAGAATTCTAAGCAGGGTTTTAAATTAACTGCACACGTTGTGCTAGAAGCTGTTCTATGATTTATGTAGGAGGAGAAATATAGATGGAATATGCAAAGATCATTCATTTGCGTAAACGATGCCAGATGGACATTTTTATCACATATGTGCCATTTTCACTGTCTGCTAATACACTGTGATTCAGGTTAGATGGTAGAACAGTCAAACAACCCAAGACGTTTGGTTCGTCCCTTACCAGCTGGTATGATCATTTTATACTGGGCTGCAAATGCCGGCGTTCGTACCTTTTAGTGCAAGATGCTTTGCCGCAACTCTGCAGGTCACACGTTATTAAAATAGCTGGGATTTTTCATGCGCTGCTCTGAATTGTTGGAAAGCGTCACAGAACAGACTGTGTAATCTCACATTTATATTTATCTAGGAAACACAGTTGGTACCCAAACAGAAAAACACTCACAAAACATTCTTTTGTGTATCTTTCCTATTTGCGCGGTTTTATTCGACAATCAAACGATTATTAAAATGACTTACATTTCAAGGGCGACACAGTTGAGACGTGGATAGAATGTAAACACGTTATGTAAAATACTCATACAGGAAAGAGATGATGACATGTTATAAATATTGTAACTTGAAGGAGTAAAAGTGTGTTGTGAAATGTAATTAGATCAAATTCAAATTTAATCAGTATGAAAATATGATAATGAAATGGGGTGTGTGTGTGTATGTATATAATATAATCTCGGGCAATTAAAATTGGGATGACGATATGATAATTAAATTATGTATAAATGTAAACTGGGATTCTCACTGGTACTAACCTCAGTGTATGGACATGAATAAATGAATGTTCTTACCTAAACATGTTCCAGCAATAGGAATACCTGTCACCAGCGACATGTTGCAAGATATTCGGGCTCCATTCTGACTCAAAACCTCCCCCCCCCCCCATCCTATCCTGGCCCCCCCTCCATGCCCCATATTGTGTGTCAGGTCTCCTTTCCCAACACCAGCAGGGTGTGCATGCAGGCAGTGTTGGAGTACCTGTACACCAATCAGCTGTCTCCGCTGGCAGACCTTGACCCAATAGAGCTGATGGCACTAGCCAACAGACTGTGCCTTCCTCGCCTGGTAGCTCTGACAGGTCAGTGCTCTTCGTCTGGAGTCTGCCTCAGCCTCAGGACGGCGGCCAGCATAACATCCGGGAGGGGAAAAAATAAAACAGTACTGATCCGAAATATCACCTGCCCAGATAGGCCTGACTGCATTAAAACTACCGGTTCACACTATTAAGGTCAGAGTGGATGGTAATCGCAGGTCTCACGTTTCAGGCTTCATCGTCACGTATTCAGATGGAACGAGGTGGAATTCTGAGGCTAGGGCCTGGGACACATGCGGACAATAGGACATTATAGGACAATGCGATATAAGAGTTTGTGAACAATAAATAAGTAATGAATAGAATACAATGGGGATTAGGATGTACAAATAGACCACAGTGTGTGTGTATACAGAATTGAGCAAAAGTCTTAGGCAGACAATGAAAATAATTTAAATATCATCTTCATGTGGGTGTAGATCTATGATGTCAACGTGTGCCCGTTTAGCCATTTCAAAACCTCTCCAAAGTCACCCCAGTATTTGCAGCAGCCACCTCATATACCCACAAATTTCTTTGACTCAGTCATTACCCCCATCAGCACCTTACTGTGTTAACTAGGTAAGTAAATTAATTAATCGAGCTGGTGGAGAAATTTTAACAAATGCATGGAACGTCTGAGAGGTTTCGAAACTGAATCGGTGTTCATCTAGCCCTCCAGCGAGATATCAGTAACTTTTTTGGTGTTACTGTGTTTTTCATAGATATTTTTTCCACATGTATTTTAGATTAGCTTGAGTCGGGTGTTTGGTTTTCTTGCCTGCTTTTCGAGGTCGCAACCTTGTAATCATTCAGGTCACCCATATCCACTTCATAGATATGCAGTGACTAGCCTGCAATATTTGTCAAGTCATAATCGAACCGCGCTTTGTCCCACAGAGCAGTATGCTGTCAGTGAGCTGACAAAGGCTTCGAAAGAGGGCCAGGACATAGACGGAGAAGTCCTCACTTACCTTGAAATTGCTCAGGTAAGTGTGATACCACAGTGTAAACAACGCTTGCAGGTTGCTTATAGTTAATACAACCAGGGATGGAAAATAAATAAAACCCTCAAGGAATCAGATTAAAAATGTAGGCCCTCCTTAGATGTTTTTCTTCTCTACAGTTCCATAATGCTAATCAGCTAGCTGCTTGGTGCTTGCATCACATATGTACCCACTACAACAGCGTTTGTGCCAATTACCGCAAAGAAGTCAAGTCCAAATTACCCGGTAAGAATCCTTATCCTTTTAAGTACTGAGTGATTTACTGACTGATTATTTCATTAAACCATGACGTCATCCGACTGTAACAAGTGAAGGAAATCTCATTTTGTTTATTCACTGACCAAGCATTACGAGAAGTTCTGGAAGCGAAAAAGCACTGTACTCTGAAATTTGTTTAGCGATTGGGGTAAGTTTGTTTTTCTTCTTCCATTCGAGCAGAGAACCAGGAGTACTTTGAGAAGCACAGGTGGCCCCCAGTGTGGTACCTGAAAGAGGAGGACCACTACCAGCGTGTGAAGAAGGAGCGAGAGAAGGAGGAACTAGTCCTCAACAAGCACCATTCCAGACGCAGGTGGTGCTTCTGGAGCACCTCCACCATGGTGGCATGAGATCCCCGCTGGGATTGGCCACTTTGATCAGGCTCTGTGATTGGGTGCTGTGTTCTGGGACACCGTCAGCATTTTATGTCTAGTAATTCCTCATCTTGACCTTCAGAGATTGTGTATGTTGGTGCACTGATGGTCTGTTTCCATACAAAACACTGGGCAAACAAATAACCCTCTTCAGGTTTGAAGCACAAGCCGCCCACCCAGACAACGCAGGTCATCAAAGCATACAGTTGACACCACACCCATTCCAGGGCACCCCCACCCCGTCCCCAACGCTCTCCATAGTGACACAGCTTCCTGCGTACAGTGGATGGAGATTGTATCTGTGGATTGTATTTGTGGCTATTTTTTTCCATTGATGGCTGGGTTTGACGTGCTGAAGAGGCACCTATGTCAAATTAGTCGATGTTTAAAGTCATTTACAGCATCCGTTAAGATGGAAAGTACGGTAAATAGATCACACCAGGTGTCACCACGAGTGGCATCTGTTTCCATTGTAAATGTTGATTCATCTGGTGAGGCAATCAAGTACTTAATAACTCATCACGGTGACAGTAGTTATAGTAATAATCATGTTTAGCCAGCTCCTGACGCAATAAAACGATCACTAGCTCTAAAGTGGTAAGATCGCTTCAAAATGCCGGGCCGTCGTTCAGCCCCTCGTGTGTCGAGCGGAGTGCTCGCCGTGTGTCTGTCACCGACGCACAGCCGTGAGCTCAGAGCAGCTTGATTGCCAGGCTGAGCAGCAGCCTCGACTGGATTTAGGCAGAACCGCGAATGCAATAACCTTTTTTTTTTTTTGCCTATTCAAAAAGAGGAACCTGTCAGTGAGGCACCATCTGCGCCCTGACAGGTTTCAGCCGGAGCTGCAAATTTCACACTTTTAACTGCAGCTGTAGAATTATTTTTGTAAAACCTCTCAATGTACTAGTGCCGCACAGCATTGATATCTGTGTTTAAAGAATTGTCTCTTGTAATTAGAAGGGCTTAGTACTGTAAATTAGTTCAGGGTTTACTTGATATGGACCTTAACTCTAAATTACAACTTAGCAGCTTCTCACCTATTATTACGATCATTCTGCTAGCTATTACCTATTTCAACAGTTAATCACAGTCTGTTAATGTCTATCAAAAGATATGTAAAATAAGGCGAGAGAAAAGCCTTCAGTACTCTGTTAGGAGTGTACAATGTGCAGATATTATGGAGTGGAATTCCAGTCATGCTGTATGAATCCAGCTGCAGGTCTTCTGCCTTTGAAGAGCATATCTCTTTGTTGTATTTAGGTAGAGGAGTTTTACGTGTTTGTGAATATTTTTGAGAAACTGTTTTAAGACCATTTTTTGCTGCTGCTGTTAAACTGGAATAGTGAACCTTGAAAGGTTGGGGGGGGGGACAAGTATTTGTTGGGTAGGTTTTTTAAGCTTAGTCAACCAAAGCGGTCAATGAAGTAGATTGTTAATCTTTACTAGATACCATGTGATTGTCATCGTTGGTGAAACCACTCATCAGCTGCTAAATACCAAGTGGCTGGTTCATTTGGTTCTTGCTGTCCAAGGCCTTTGATCGTGCTGATCATTATCTTTAAAGCTGTTTGTTTAATTATTTATTTTTTAAAGGGAACACTATTGAATAAATTGATTTTACTTAAGTGCAATGCGCTTTTATTGCCGTGTGCTTAAAAGCCCTCCCGTAATACAATTAACGCACAATTTAATTTACAGTGCCTGATGTATAGTGTAATACATAAAGGTGTGTGACAATTAGTCCAATCATGGGTTTAATCTAGCATTAGACATCTGTTATACCTTTTATCATTTTACACACGTACAATTATAGTGGCACAAACACTTAGCACATATATAAAAAATGTATTTTTGTTTAGTGTATTGAAGTACCTAAAACAGATCTGATTATTTCAGGCTGTAACCGGCTTTAAACAATATTTAATGAACAATAGCCTGTGCCACAAGTTAATTTAAACATGGAGTGCGAATGTCGGTTTCTATACAAAACCATGTGACTTGGCCGGTGAATGCCTAAGGATCTCTGCAGTCCCCCTTTCCCATTGTATAATATGACATCTCACACCAGTCGCTATCCGTCACAAAGACAGGCCTACGTGCTGTCTGTCTAACAAATTATACGTAGGCTGTATGCTGCCCTGCTGGGATGTCGGCTGAGGGTGACAAAAAAGTCACATTTACCCGACTGAGCTAGTACATGGGGCTATTTATGGCTTTAGATATCCATCCATCCATCCATTTTCTGAAACCGCTTGTCCTATTCAGGGTTGTGGGGGGTCCAGAGCCTGTCCCGGAGACTATGGGCACAAGGCAGGGAACGACCCACGATGGGGCACAAGCCCTTTACAGGACACGGCTTAAGATATTAAAACTGCAAAAATAAAGATATACATGGTGGAAGCTCTTTTAAAACAGAAAATACACCAGAATGACATTTACAAATCCTCTCATGTGCAATCATGTACGTGGGCAGGAACATTAACGCACAGGACAGATCTAGGGGCATATAGGGAATCGGCAAGAACCCCGGACATAAACGGGGAACCTTCCAGGGCTAACAGCAAACAACCGGTTTTGTGAAATGCATCTGTATTGAGGTCTGTGGAACATCACTTTTACAAAATTTGCCACCCCGAAACCAACTTTCATGACCTTCTGCGGAAATAAAAAAAAAGGGTACTTCTGTAAGTCAAGAAAAAAAATGAACTGACAAGCTTAGAGGTGCAGCGTGTATAAGGAACAGATCTCAATTGTTTTAAAGTCTGTATCACTGTGGGCTCTTTCTGTAAATTAAGGCACAGCATTAAAGATTTCTAATATTGCTGCTCAGTAACACTATTCATCAGCGATGCCAGGCATGACCGGTGTATAAGGATGCATACATTGTTATTCGGCTTTGTGAGCCTTAATAGGAAGCCGATAATCTAAGCTCTCAAAATGTTTAAAGATTCATGATCTCTGAAAATAAATATCGCAAAAAATAGTAGGTACATTACATCTTGCCGTGCAGACAGAAAGACAACGGAGGTTTACACAGGCTTATATTATAGATTGCATACAAATCCCATGTACTTACATTCTGTGTGATCATTGCTAATTTAATTGTAAAAAAATCTGTTACATGGTTTACTGCCCAGGTTATTGTACGTATAACGTGTGATAAGGCTATATTTCTGTGCCCCATTTAAAATAGGTTTTTCCTCCATCTGTCCGTTCCTTACTTGTGCTGCACACCGCCTGTGCTTATCATCAATACAAAATCTCATTATATAACTTGACTTGGCTGGAAGTGCATTGCGCTTATGACGTGTCTTTTCACCATCGGTGGAAGATCCTGTTAATGCCCCGACTTGGCTGACTGTCGGATCCAGGGCTGAACTGCGGAGGAAAGGTACGCACACTGGGAGGCGGGAGAAGGTCACTGGTGCCCTCGCGTACGCCGCGGCGACATCCACACTCTGTCAAAGCGCACGTCTTTTCAGCGGGGCATGTAATCAACATTGAGTAAGAACACTTATAAAATATATTGAAAGACAGATTTAGCTCAAACATAGAAACGCGGGCAATAGAGGGTGCCGTTATTTAGCCCTATGCAGTAGTCATTTCTTTCAAACAGCATTTCACATACTTTCCTGTCTCTACCTACCGTATCTAAAAATACAGGGATTAAATATTCTGCCCAAGGGTCTAATGACATTGGCTTCCATTATTCAGAACAGTCAAGCAAAGAATTCACTTTAATAAAAAT
Organism: Hippopotamyrus pictus; assembly: GCA_026781145.1. Classification (NCBI taxonomy): domain Eukaryota; kingdom Metazoa; phylum Chordata; class Actinopteri; order Osteoglossiformes; family Mormyridae; genus Hippopotamyrus; species Hippopotamyrus pictus. The sequence goes on along the minus strand of JAODLC010000045.1, from coordinate 10,967,099 downwards.
CTGAAGAATGTCCCGTTGTTTTGAACGGAGATTCGATCTGGTTATTCCCTTACATACAAACCTGCATTCTGACCGTAATCTGTGATTAATATTTGATTTCAGTATAGCGTGACAGGGTTCTACACGAAAAATATGAAATGTAGCACGAGCTCATGTGCCATTTCTGGCTTCATTTGCTTCACCGCAACCTTGCCGTCCTGAAACAGAATGACTTGCAATAACGTCGCAAAAATCGTGGTTAGAGAGACACCTAGCGGCTGAAAGACAGATTGCAAAGTCGAAAATATTAAGGAACAGATATTGAATATTACCTTAGTTTGTGCCCAGTGCTGCCTGGTTATGCTCCAAGGTCACTACAAGGCTGTACTAGACAAGCAGCTAAGAGAAAACTGACTGAACATTAAAATATCACTTACAAGTACCATTTATAGGTTCTTCTGACAAGCACACCAAAACTGAATTGACTGAAACCTTTTATAGAGTAGGGCAAGATGGCCTCACCTTCTGAGAATTACATTTCTAGCAGAAGTAAAAGGGAGAAAAAAAGAAAAAAGGAACACGCACCTGCAACAATTAGGATATATGGTGATTGTTAGAGCAAGACATTATTCCTGGGATTTCAAAAAGTGCATTTTAATAATGAAGATAATCATATACACAATATACACAAATTGCTTGCCTGGCAGCCTGACAGGTATACAGTATATATTACAGAAAGGTATGCCAAAACAAGACTATTTACAGAGCTAGATTGCATACAAGATGAGAAAGAATATAATGAAAGGAAAAACTCAAACAAGGAAACAAACCCATTAAGGGTAGGTGGAGGGGTCCCCGCTCAGACGTCTAATACTTGTTAATGGTGCTGGCAGGGAGCGTGCTTTTATCAAGATCATCGAAGTAAGGGTGGCTGAGGGCTTGCCTAGCTGAGATCCGCTTTGGTGGGTCATATATCAGCATTTTCTATAAGAACAAAAAAAGGGGGGAAAAAAAGTCAATCACGGTTTCACAAGACTGAAAAAATACCTGACGAGCATTCAGCAACCTTACCGACAATAAGTTGATCCCATCATCATCCAGATTCTTCACCAAGGAAGACAGGCTACAAGACTTCCACTTGGGAAATGTAGTCTTGTAGTCAGGCAGGGACTCCACATCTGGCCACACAAGGTTGTTTGGAGTCCCCAGGGTCCTAATGTAAAGAAATTTAGTAAAACTCTTGTGATACATTAAAGCACATGTGATGCTCACTTCTCATCAACTCACAGGTAACAGTGATCTGGGTTAAGCTAGAAGTCATGATACCTTTATACCTGACGCTGGGGTTCGTTTGGGCTTCGTGGTTATAAAGGAGGCAGGCGATGTTTATTGGGATATAATCATAAATTAAACTATACAGGCACAATGGAAGTGGGACATTCAGAATTCCCAAGCAGAAATGTGAACATTAGTAAGAACACAGTTATACCTGAAAATCCTGAACAGCTGATCAATTTCTGAATCCCCGTGGAATAAGGGCTTCTTTGTGGCCAGTTCCGCAAAGATGGTGCCAATGCTCCACACATCCACAGGGGTGGAATAGCGTGATGCTCCGAGAAGAACCTCGGGAGCTCTGTACCACAGTGTCACCACCTGCATGACAAAATGGCACCTTAGCAACCTTCAGGGGCAATTAAGGCAACAAGCAGAGGAAGGCAGAAATACCAAACTCGGCTAAAATCGTTTCGATATGGGCACACCAGCGTTTACCTCATGTGTATAAACACGAACTGGAACCCCGAAGGCACGAGCCAGCCCGAAGTCAGCCAGTTTGATAACTCCTTTGTTGTCTATCAGCAGGTTCTGCGGTTTCAAGTCTCGATGAAGAACTCTTCTGCAGTGGCAAAAGACTATCCCTTGCAAGATCTGATACAAATAACTCTAGAAGGAAAAAGACAAACCTAATTAAACAACGTGATGCTCAAGTAACACTCAAATTCAACTTAACTAACCTCGGGGTTGTTCTACGAAACGGTGATCTCGGTTAATTTAAGACAGAAGTCATGATTGTCCAATAGGAATGCTCCTCACCTAAACTCTTATTGGAGAATTATGACTGAGCTTAAGTTAACCCAGCTAATGAAGAAATCCTGCTTCAAGGAACACCCCTCTGGTTAAGTCTCTCTCTCTCACACACTCCTCCAGTTGAATAAACTTGGTTAATCAAATGAGTGCCAGACCTTTACAAGCATAGGGTCCATGTACTGCCCAGATGGGATTGAGTCCAGATATTTCTTTAAATCCATAGAAAGAAACTCAAAGATGAGGTAGAGGCGAGATTCCTGCATCAAAACATCCAAAAGGCTGTATATAAAAAAAAGAAAGTGTGAATGTCAGGTGAATCTAACAGCACCCCACCATAATACTTCATTACTCTTTGTATATAATCAGAACAGCCAATCATACCACACAACATTGGGATGCTGCAGTTCCTTGAGCAATGAGATCTCCCTGACAGCTGTGCTGGGAACTCCTTCCTCCTCACTTTCCAATCTGATCTTCTTCATAGCCACCACCCGGCCTGTGGACTTGTGTTTACCCTTGTACACAACGCCATAGGTACCTGAAAAGGGACGTTACTGAAACCATGCCAACACATTTAATCTCAGATGGCAGTAAACAAAAAAACCCACTGGGATAATTCAGACAGAAAAGATGTGAAAATGGATTCTAAGAACGTCAAGGACACAAAAAGTTACGGACTCACCCTCTCCGATTTTTTCTATCTTTAAGTAATCCTCCATTGGTGTGGTTGTCTAATAAAGACAGAAAGCAGTGGAACAAGCAGAACACACGTTACATAACATAAAACAAGGCATTCCTAAACAACTAGACCAGGGTTCCCCTGCTCAAGTCCTGTATGGCCCCAGCGCAGCTTAGTTCTGTCCCTGTTCCACCACACCTGATTCAGCTCAAGAAATGAGTGGTGATTCGCAGGGAAGTAGAATCGGGCGTGTTAAATGGGTAGAAACCCAAAAGTGTGCAGGGCTGGGGTTCTTCCAGACTGGAACTGGAGACATCTGAACTAGACGAACAGAAACTTTTAAAAAGACGCGTGAGATTACCAAAACGTTAAGCAGTCCAAAATAACGACTAGCTAATTAATATTTAATAAAAACCAGGAGGTAGAATTGTCTGTTTTGAGTGGGTAGTTCGTCAGCTCTACGGCAGTTAGCGGAAGCCCACGCCGGTGGGCTTCCGCTAACTGGGCTTGGTCGTATCGCATTTCTACCTGTACACCCCGGTAATCTCAACATCCACCATCCAACCAGCTAACTATCACCTCGTCTAGCAGCCATTTCAGACAAGAGGCCCCTCCAGCCATAACCGGCCTAATCCGTGATCCCATCATCCCCGCATGCTAACCGAATATCCAGATAACGTGTTAAAAGCCAAGTCGATATCTATAACTTTACACGTACTTTAGTTAACTTCACTAACTGGTCACAAAATTATAAAGAACTAGTGTAAAATTAATAAGTATGGCAAAGAATAAAGCAATATGCAGAAGTGAGTATTTTACCAACTCATTAACTAGCCCTTTGCTCAGTATTAAAACTTAAAATGGCGTATTTATAAAACCTCATCTGGGAAATGTAATTGCTATGCTTTTTAATGGAAAAAAATAAACCATACCTTTTTTCCTGCCGAGGACAGCGCTACTCTCCCTCACCCAGCTCACCCTGGAAGTCAAATGTGCATCATGGGCTTTCAAACCGGCCGCACTCATGCAGTTCAAATCCAAGCAACCGCGCGCTACATTCAAAAGGGCCAATCAGGACGCGGAACCTCAGCAGCGCGAGGTCGTTATTAAAGGGCGGCGTCGCGAGTACGCGCGCGCAAGCGGACGCGCGCGCTGGGACCGCAGTAATATAAGCTTAGCGCTGAGGTTGTCGCGCAGATTGGACGCAGAGTGTGATTCGGGCGGTAGGGTTAAGGTGTCCCTTTATTCCCTCGTCCAAACGGACTCTGTAAAAAAATATTGAAACTATAAAACAATTTAATGCTCTGATAAAGACTAGGTAGGGTGAGTATTGTTAAAATGGGGGCACATAATGAAAATTTACTTTCTCGAAAGAACTTACAGCATCATCTCTCTTGAATCCCCACTTCATACCATTACAATTACATTAATGCCCCTTGAACATTATATAGAAGACGGAAGGAAATATTAGTAAACGCATATTAACTGCAAAGTGTAACTCCCATATTGGCAAGTGTCACATTTTAATAATACTTCACCCTACATGTGGATTAGTTTTTTTTTAAAAAATCCGCGCATTAGTGAATAAGGTGTTATATAGTTTTAAAACGTTTATAATACCAATTTCACGAAATTGGTTAATATTATGACTGCTGTAACACATGTACGGTAATAGATCAAATGATTTGAGGCATGACCGTAAAATCTGTCTTTTGGTAACTGCGCTGGTACATTAAGCCGTACATTTAGAATACAACCCCCCGGACAGATCTATCAAACTGCGGGTCATCCGACGCTAAGCATGACCGGGGTTCCGTGACGGACTTGCCCAAACACAGTTTTATTTTTGAGATATTTGGCCACCTACTACAATATGGGATGTAATTGCACTATGGACTAAACTTTCAATTACAAGCACCCGACCCAACCGTGACGCACAGACACCCCAGAAAACACCTGTGGGAGCCATTCGTTATTTGTTGTGGTGGTGGTGGTTGACACTAGGTGGCAGTAGAGTGGACGATGTTGGAAAGTCACTACAACACCAAATGCTCCGAGGTGTTACTGACTATAGTAATTTACTAATTGTGGTTCCGACGACCCGGTTATATGGCGGCTTATGTTTAATTAATGTAGATGGCAAAACATGAATACTAAGCAACTTCTATTGGTGTTTCCCGTTACAATGATTGAACGAAAGTAGAAATAAAGAGCAGTTCCATGTATGGCTGTAACTACTGTGATATTTTTCTCATAGGTGGGGAAAGTTCCGATGATGTGGCTTTGGGGAATACCAAGGGGGAATTGGGGAAGCTGAGAAGACTGTTACGGTCATATGTAAGCACGGACGAGTATTGTGAGCAGCAGCGGGTGTGTAGACTTTGATCACCTTAACAAGTTTTAACATGACGTCCCAAGATTGCTCCTCCATGAAAGGAAGCTGCTTAACCGTAAATGCGTGTTGAAATGCCGAATCGTACTAAGTGATGCAAGTCGTGCAAATGCCAGACATGCAAAAATCCCCTGATTCCAGTCAATGACCATAGGCACTGCCCTCTAGCGTTCACAAAAAGACTTCGTTGGGGACAGTGAACTTTTTATTGGAGCTGTCGCCAGTTTTAAAGACTATTGCAATATATACATAGATTTTATAAACGCTTTGGGAGCAAATGAAAGTTTTAGTTAATTTAGGGACCACACAGGATTTTTTTGCCCCTATTAATTCTGAGTGTAGAACTTAGAAACTTAAAAGTGAAACTTTTAAGGATGTTCAAGCGTTTGGCTTGGTTCCCTGTAAAATACAACACAATTAATCTTTTAAATTGAAGACGCCGGGACATATTTTTGTGACGACTTAACGAAGCACTGACAGGTGACCATGCATCCTCATATACGTGTCCTGGGTTTGCTATTAGTGCGCATAGACGATTTTTAAATCGCGAAAAACGACACGCTAGTTCATGTGATAGACATAAATACAATTTTGTCATACCACTGTATATTGCCTTACGACAATAATACAGTACAAACGTGCTGCTAGTGTAAATGAGAATTCCAAATTTTATTAAAACTAATAAAATCACAATTTGTATACTTGTAAACTAGTCTTTTCCGCGGCTCATGTGAGCCGCACCCTGCCCCCATGGGGTGTTATCTGATGGTTCAGTGCAGGGCTGCTTCTAGCTCCGGTAACAGACCTGCAGAGCGAAGTTTACCTGTGTTGTCCATCCTGCGGCATAACAAAACGCCGAGGACGCGTGGAGTCAGGACAACTCCGGCAGTGGCGCAGAAACGAGTCCATACCCGCAGCAAGGTCTCCGTCAAATATTTATGAATGATCCGGGACTCTGACCGACTGCAACCCCGGAGAAGAAAAGATTTTTTTTAAAAAAAAAAAAACCTGGTGAATGTACTGCAACATGGCCTCCTCTCCTACTGCAGGTGAAAGTGACTCTGGGCAGGTGAGGTGAACACTTCAGTTGGGGGTCTGTTAAATCCACACTGATCAGAGCTTTAATATTGTGATTTCTTAATTTTTTTTTGTATTTAGCGATTGATTGCACATTAGAGGTGCCGAGATCACTGTGCTTCAACTTCACAAGTGTGTGCAACAAGTTGCGCTGGAATATGGAAAGTTGCATATGGACGCTTCATCGGATAGGCATTCTCAGCTCGTGTGATATTATCGTGTGACTTCTGCCTGAAACCAGAATACATGTAGCTATTTGTATAACTTTTAGTTCGATTTGTTGGTTGAGTTTGTAACTCTGGGTGCATGTTTGGAGAGTGTAGTTAAACAATACAAAATACATTCGTTATTCTTATTTTTTTTGTTCACCTAAAATAACTTTCCCTATAAAATAGTATCGAACGGATGTTGTTAACTAAGACCAATTGTTGCGGAATTCTTGTTCTAGCGTGTCCTGTGTGAAATATGTGGATTGCAGTGGAATCTGGAGACTTTTACATACGTACGAGGAATCATAAATGCGGGGCCATACAGCTCTCCGCGAAGTGACTGTATATCGAGTAAAAAGTTAAGGACGACAGATCTATGTCAGGAAATCGAAATAAGGTGTTGGTAATATACTTTTGTAGAGCGACATTTAATACTACAAAGCTGATCCGAGAAGACGAATACTCCTGACGTTAAGAAATCTTTAGAGTTTATGAAAAATTGAAAAGGATTAAAATCTAGCGCTGTCAAAGCTTAACATGATGAACAAGTCGACAGCCTCAGAAACGATGGCGTGCAGTAAAACGGCATAACTAAATTGCCCTGAGTGGCCGTTACAGGCGAGCCTACCTTCCAATGATGATGAACAGTATCCAGTAATGTTGCTTATCACGCAACTATTTATATGCTAGCTGTTCACGTGACTCAGTCCCCGTCCCCCCAAATGACTAGGACGTACAGTACAGCACCACAAACGGGGGCAAATTTTATTCTTATTTGTCAAACACATGTTCTGATTCTTCATGACTGTAGTGAACGCTCGGCTTTATCCGACCACAGCAATACTCCGCGTTTGCAGACACGTATAGAGTGCACAATTTCACGACCAAAATATATATTTTTAATATTATTTTTTTCCAGATGAAATCCTTCATAAAGTAAGCATTTGTGTCAATACATAAGACGTTGTTTATTTATTTGTTTCCTTAATATGGTCATTTGTTCAGATGGTTGTACCAGCTGACATTTTTTGGAATTTGAGTTGCAAAAGTATTGAAACTGTATTGAAAATATACTCGCACTAAACAGGTTTCATACAGTAATGTTAGCCATGTTGTCTATTTTGTTTAAAGGATTGATACAGAATAATGGACATGAACAAAAAATGCATGTCATTCACTCATATGCACCCAGCCTTACCTTCCCACGCTGTGCCTACACACCTTACTACACGCAGGTCCTAGGCATGCTGTGATGTAAAAAAGCATACAAGACGATCTATAGCTTCAGTTCCATTCTGTGTGTGTATGTGTGTATGTATGTGTGTGTATTATGACTGCTTGGATAGGGCAGGTGTTTCACTTGATTTCCTAACACAACCTTTTGTAGTCTGTACTCACACTGTCATGCTTTAAAAACGATTACCTGGGGTTGAGAGCGTTGATTGTTTTGAGATTTTTGTTTGTTGTACTCATGTTTGAGGTGCATGCCAGACAGTCTGTATATGAATGTATGCACGTTAGATTAGGCAAAATTATGAACTAACAGGGAAGTTGGCAGCTGAACACTGATTACTTTTCGCTTTGTCACTTGATGCATCGTTCCATATATGAATGATTAAACACATGGTTCTACAAACAGTGTTACTGCTGTCCCTTGGGTGTGGATAAGTGATCGTCAGGAACATACAGTAATAACTTTAGGTATTTTGGTATTTCTCAGAGGTCATGTTAGCAGTGAGCTGCTGGCACCTTTATCTGTGACAACACCATTGAATAACATTCAGCCATTAACATGCAATGCAGTGCAAGACAAATCTAATATTTTGTGTGTGTGCGTGTGTATGTATACTGTATGTATGTGTATATACAATGTGTGTGTCTGTATGAAAAATATATATCCTCACTGGATCAAGAAATTTTAGCTATAATCTACGTAGAAGTCACTTCATGTTTAAAAAATATTTTTCAGAGCTGTGTGTGTATTTAATATTTTAATGTTGCTATTTAATATTCAATATTTAACATTTAATATAATGACTACAATAAATATAACTAGGCTAATATTTTTAGACTACAGTTTTGTAGCGCTAGATATTATAAAAAAGTATCCAGCACTACAGTTGTTTTTATTAAGTCATAATCTTTGATGGAACATTGTGGTTTCTGCCTAGAATTTAGCTAGAATTCTGACCCGCCTTTCTGAAGGCCCGAAGAATTGTGTTGAAACGGTACAATGAAAGTGTGTCTCAGCGTTGTTCTTCTGACCGTTTGTGACTGCCTTCGTTTAAAGCTGTTACTCGGACGTAACGAGAATCCGTAACCGTCTGCCATAGTTGCTGGCACTTTCACAGTGAGTGTTTTACAAGGGCACGGTTGGGTTCTGTAAAGGGACAACTCTGGGTCATCCATTCACTGTTTTTTCCCTCTGTGTTGTGCTTTTCTTAAGATCTCCTTTTGTTGAGCCTCTGAATGGAGATTTCAAAATAGTTCAGCTTTTTTCACTTTGAACTGTTTGTTCGTGTTAAATTATGTATCCAGTTCCGATTCTTCCTCTTTTTTCCATGACACTTGCTTGATTTCGACTTGATTTGTTCTCTGCTCAATGGGGACAAAGTTTGCTTATAGGAATTTGCATTCTGTTGTGCAGATGGGAAGGAAAGACCGGTTGGTAGAATTGCATGAATGATCTTGCATGAACTTCACTTTGTGGTTAATTGAATGGTGTTTAGCTCAGAAGCTTGGACATTTGTGCCAGTGTCTGGAAGGTTTCATGTCCCTGTTGGACCCTTGAGCACGGTCCTTAATCCTAGCTGCTCTATGGACACTGCTTGATGGTTGACCCTGCTCTTTGACCTCAAAACTGTTTATCATAGAGCTCAAGATGGGCAGGGCATGTGAAAATCAGAACATCCCAATAATGTGCATTGTGGAAACACTGACAGACTAGCTATGTATCATCATGCCAGAAATATGCAAACTGGTCATTCAAAGGGTACGATGATATGTTTGACCTCTACAGATGGGAACAACGGAATAATAAACCAATCACCTCGTTTGACCATGACCCAGAATGGTACGGAAGGAAAAAAACGTCACGCTTCACGTCCCCTTCGCCGCCAGGAGCGTTAACAATACGGCGAATCGTTCATATGATGTCGTCTAATCACAGGCCGTCTGCCGCATCGAGAGATGGGTCTCTTATCATGACAGCAGGGCTCTTTGTGCTTAACGCCCAGCTGTCGGTGACGTAATAATCGAATGAATGGGCCTGCAGCTGTGAATCTATTATAATTTTTTTAATCCTGTAGTGGATTTTGCTGATGGCATGATGACATCTAATTGGCCAAGATCTCGGGTGCCGCTTCTCGGGAAAACAATGGAGATTTCTGTGTGTGGTAGATTGTTTTAGTAAAATGTGGCACCCGGCCTCCCCCTGACTTAGAGACACGCAGTGAACGAACAGCCACACAGTGAAGTTCTGTTCATTTTGAGAGGAAAATTGAATTGAAGAATGAAGACTAAATATTCCAACAACTATGAAACTGAGCAAGTCTTATCAAGGTCAACTGTGAACAGAAATATTTTTATGGCTTGGGTGCTGCTTTTGTTGGAGTATGTTTGCGTATAATTAATTTCCTATTTTTAAAAACCCTTGATATGAGATTCTTGGAGGATGTCCTGACCTCTTTGGCTCACAGAATGCTTGAAGTTGAAGCTCAGTGTCTCATAGCAGCAGAATTTGGGGTCACTGTATCTGTAGTGGTTAATTAGCTGCTGTCACTTTTTTTTTGGGGGGGGGTGGGTTGATGTGATGTCAGATGACAGCATAGTGTTTAGTGCAAAATAAGTATCAAAAGTGCTTTTACTTCTGTGATGCATTAATCATCACCAATGTCATGAGTTGTTTCCAGAGGCCTGGGTCTCAAGGTTACCAAGCAAATTCTGCCATTTCATGCATCACTGATCACATGTGGCACAGAATAAAATCTTTAAACGTGACTTTGGTATTTATTTCTGCAGTTTTACTGCAGTACTTGTTTTTGCCATTTAATTTGAATTTGTGCTGTTGTATCAGACCATCTTAGGTTCCAATAGAACATCTGATAGACTGTTATAACTAGGGAAAATGGCATGTGTTGATTTTTGTTTCTTAATAGTAGTTTGTGGTCCTGCTCAAAGGGTGAACGTTTGATCATATTTTGTCCCCTATGAGATATGAATGAATTGACAGTCCCTCAGTACCCAAGAAGAAGTGAGCTCAGGCTCTCCAGGTCTGGTTTAAATTGAGCCTTACTAAGATTTAAGGCACCCTAATTGGAAATGTAATTGAAAAGGTAATTAAAATACCACCCCCCCCCCTCCCCCGGCCTGCATTAAAGCCCACATTAAAAGTGCATTGGGCATTCATAATAAATTTGTAAATTTCAAACAAACTGCCCGGGGAATTAAGTCACTTCATTCTGAATTGGATACAATAAAAAGTAAATTAAAATGGATATAAAAGCGAACTGCTCTGTGTTCATTGTGGTCGTTGCGTAACTGTCGCCATAATTTACTGCTGCAAATATAAAATCGTATAACAAGATATCATTTCAAATAAATGAGTGTCTTTGTTCTTGTATAGCAGGTCTAACAGTAAGCAGTGGAAATTATTATTTTCCGTGTCACCTGGCGCCCCACCTTCAGGCATGTCAAGACCATATTTTTCTTTTCCGAGTATCTTTCCGATCGCCAAGTTAATGTGTACTCGGAGATGATGGTTCGCCGAAGGCTTGTGCAATGGCTTGTCATTTGGTCCGAGCAGTGTCTCTGCCTGGAAACGTGACGACAGTGTCTCCGTATGTGGAGTCACCCGTGGGCATTCAGCCAATGAGAATCATGTCTAATTACGGATTTGTGCAATTTATTTGTGTCTGTAGGATTGAAAATAAGGCCTAATATACCATGGAAAGAGAACTGAAAGCTTGACCTTCAGTCATGTCTCTGCAAAGATGTGAATCTCGCAGCGGGCTTGCCTACTGAAGAGAGGGTTTATCCTTGGATTTCAGGGAGCAGGCAAATTATCTATCATCCTTATGCTAAACGAGTATCAAAACAAAACTGGAAATGCCCACGACTGTTTCCAAATGTACTTTTTGCGCATGAAAACAGTCTGACCGAGGATTAAGAGACTGTTGCCCTTGCATGACTGTTTAAACAATGATGTTCAATCTTATCGGTTTCATGTCCTTACTGCAAATAAGGATGTCCTGCAGATGATGGTGTAGGCTGGAGGAACTGGAGCCCAGGGAGCTGAGGCGATGCAGAACGTTGGGCGCATGTATGGATGTGTCTGCTGGATGGGTCCCTGTTAATTATTATCCGTCCAATCCGTGACTTTGACCTAGCAGTGGCTAAGGCCCTGTTTGGCACTCCGGGTGCACTTAAGTCCTGCAAGGTAGTAAAAGACTTGCATCTAGAGTGTTTAGGGGGCCTGGACCGGGTTTGAAGAGAAACCACCATGTAGGTTGAGCTTGGGCTAATTTGTGTGTTAGGTTTACTGCTTGATCCTTACCAAAGCACCTACTTTGACTTCCGTCACATTCCTCAGGAGCAAGGACTGTGCTGTCCTGTAAGACTCAACATACCATATATTAAGCGGATAACTACCGCGTTGTAGGAATATTTAGGTATTATCAAATTCCAAACACACAGCCAGTAGAATAGTTTAAATATTTATCAAGAGTGAATTCTCAGAAGGCGTGTAAGATCCTTTGATCACTTTAAAATGTGTTGCTTTACAGATCTTTTTTGATTTTACAGGAAATGAGGAAATGTTCAAAAGGTTATCAAAAGTTATGTGCTGTAAGGTAGCTGATGCATCGTGGGGAAAAAATGGCAGCTGTTTTCATGGATCCTATAGGTGCTTTCAGACCACTGGAAGTTTTTTTTTTTTCTTCTGAAACCAGAACCTTTTTCCAGAACCAGGGACTTTTGTCATGTTCACACTGCAGGAATATGGCCTGATTGTAGTTCCTCGGAGGCAGTTCCCGAATCCTTTTTTGAGTACCTACTCCAGACTCTTCAGTACTCAGTACTGGGAGGCTCTTGAAGTTCACCTCAAGCACTGGCGCTAACTTGGAAGTTGCAGCGGAGCAAAAATTGTGCAGATGGAATTACTCCAATTACATTTATTTTTGTATATGTTCGTATCCCAGTTACATTTAATGCATCAATTAATGCGTTATTTGCTTGTGTCTGAATTTTCCTATGCAAAAATATGAAATCGTTAACTAATGTACTTTTGTCTAATATCGACACTTCTCGGTGCTTATTTGCAGGATAACATTACATCATTTTTAATCGTGTGGGAAACGAAAGATCGAACTGCTGGCCTGATTATTATTAAATCATAAACATGTCACGGGTCATATAAATAAATCATAAACGAAAGGCTGTGTCCCGTTTTTGATCGCGATCGATTTCCCCCCAATAACTAGTAAATAACTAACGAAACAGCTTATTTATCCTCTGTTGTTTTGGTGTGGTGGTGTAGTTTCTTATGAAATAGTGTGAAATTTAACTCGTGAACTTTTTTTTTCTTTCTTATTTAGCATAAAGATCCCAGCGACGCGCAGAAGTGATCAGGAGCTACAGAAGTTTCGGGTCGTGAGCCCAGGGCCTGCAGTTGGTATTCAGTCTTTGCAGTAGCAAATGAAAAGATGTGCAATTTAGATTTTTGGTTCAAATTAAGGCATTTAGTCATACTGATGAATATACTTCAAGTGGCTATTGAGAGGCCCATTAAAATCTGATACTTCAGTATTGGCATTTAAACCTTCCGAACCAACAGGAGACCTAAGTGTCACTGGCTACCGAAAGGGTAGTAAAGCATCCTCCTCTCACTGGTTCTGGAAGCTTCTTGTGTCTGAGGCCAGCCCTGTAGAACATAACATTTACATTTCAAAAGGTGCGGAGGGAATAAAACTATCGGTCCCAGAGTGATGCGCGCACCTCATTTACGTTCGCTGTACGACCATTTTAGGAGCGAAAACATGCCTTTCGCCGGCTTTTGTTCTCCCTGGTTTTCCTGACGTGGAGCCAGATTATAAATCCGCTGGTATAATGTGTTAAAGGGAAGACCCTGCTGACTGATCAGTGTTTGGGTCTGCAGTTTCTCACACGGGCCTTATGGCCGCGACAGTCTGTCATTCGTAAGGCCTTTGGAATCCCTAGGTTGGGGGGGGGGGGGGTCTTGCAAAGGGTACCCTTTTGTTGGGGGTGCTGTAAACAAAACCTGAAAGACCTTGACCCCTCCCCCCCCCGATTCGCAGTGGTCATTGCTGTTTTCCGCTAGGATGGCAGAATGTGAAAAGCTTTTCTTTTTTTTTTCTTTTTTTTTATAGCAATGTGATTAATTGTTTTTCTTTTTTTTTTTTAAGTGGAAGCTCTGTTCTGACACGAACGGGCCTGTGATCGCTGTGAGGTAAGGCTGTGAAAATGCCTGCCATGGGCCTGAGCCAAACCACGCTTCTTCATCCTGTGTATGCAAATGAAGCCAGCCGCGCGATACCTGGGTCGTCCGGTCCGTGGCCCGCTCTCCTGGCTCCGCCATGCCGATACCGCGGCCTTCAGGCAAACACCGTGTATCTGTTCCCCTCCAATGAGTCATTGAGGATCACTTTCGTTTTTCAGGCTTGTTTTCTCTGTCACGGGTATCCGCGCCGTCGTCCTGAGTGTTTTTGGGCTTTTCTCCTTTCACCAACGGCCCATGCAGGCTATCGGCTATCCACCCACCCCATGATTCCGAGGTCAGTTTGCATTTTTGTTCGTTTGACACTAGTCCAGTCGGATGATTTAGAATTTAGAGGTCAGTGCTGATTGTTGACAGCACACGGTGCACGACAACAGACTGTGTCCTCAGCGTGTGGCTCAGTGGGCTAAGCCTGTGTGCTTGTAATCGCAAGGTCGCCGGTTCGAACCCAGCCTCAGCACGTCTGCAGAGCCTTCAGCAAGGCCCTTAACCCCCAGCTCCCTGGGCGCTGCCATGGATGGCTGCCTTTCATGGACAACTTACTTACAAAGAGCAAGCTGAGGGAGGCGTAAAAATATAAAAAGTCAGTTTCCCCATGGGGATTAATAAAGTGATGATTATTATTACCATTTATGTAGGGTTCCCTAGGATTTGAACCCACAACCTTTGCACCATTAAAACAATGCTTTATTGTTGAGCTGCAGGAGGCTCATAGTTGGGCCACTTCAACAACATCTCCGTGTTTATAAGGGTTCGCCAGCATCCTCCAGAGTGTTTGCCCTGTTATGCAAAATGAACCCCCCCCATAGTTGATTTCTTTGAAATGCAGCCTTCTGGTCCAGTGCCTGTGGGCTGTCACTAGCTGTGAGCATGCCACTGACCTTCGATCGGTTCTGCCGCGATAACCGTCAGGAATGTGGTTTGCCTCCCCCCCTTCATGAACAGTTTGTTGTGTTTAGCATTTGCAGTTCCTGATTCCTGATGCACTTTTGAAAACTGATAAATACTTTAAACCTTGAGGTCAGTCACAGGTGGATCGACGTGACTTTTGTGTGGCCATGTTGACCTTTTCGGCTTGCGTGGACTCGACAGTCTGATCTGCCCCACTTGTGCCATCCTCTCCCTCCGCTTTGTAAAGATATTTCAGCCTTTTCATTTCATAAAGATTGGTTACAAGGTCAAGTTGGGTTTTCAGCCATCTTGAAATATCTAGCAGAGTTTAAAATGCGGTGGTAGTGTAGCTATTTATGAAACCTTTTTGATCGTTGGTAGTAAAATAAGAGCAGATTGGGAAGGACAAAACTGATGAGGAAACTGCCTTTATAGGTGGGAAGGAAAAAGTTTTAGACCAGGGAGCTGTGTGCTTGTGGAGGACGATGGTGCGATTTTAATATCGACGTCACATGTTATGCACATGCAGTTGTCACATTGTAAGGCCTGGGTTAAGCCAGCAGGGTGGAGGTTAGACTTGGGCGGTATCTAATTTTTCATACCTACCGGACATTATACCGTAGTGAATGGTACTTCTTAAAAGCACTGTTGTTTTGCAGTGCAGTTGTGACATCTTGAAGTTGTGGCAATAAAACTCGTTGAGCTGGAGTGGGCTAGTGGGATCCTGGTGATAAGATTTGCAGAACGGAGGTCATCAATAGGTTTCACGAAAAACATTTGTATTCTGTCATATGAAACAAAACTTGGCAAGCTTTGCAATTTTAATGATTGTTCATTTTCAAGATTTTGTGTGTAATAAATATATATAAATATATTAAATATAAATACACCACTGCTTTTGCATGAGTTTTGACTGACACTTCTGGTAGATGATAAATTCTTCTTTTGGCTGTAGTTTTTTTGGGTACATTTTCAACGGGCAGGAAAACCACATTGCGTTATTTGAAATTTTTCCAAATATCGTGCCCCCATATTTTTTGCTTTTGACTAAGTGCTGAGGTAATCTGCTGAAATAAATCTTTCTCTTGAAGAGAAGTATATCTGTGTACACAGCAGTCCACTAAGTTCTGTGCGGCATGAATCATTACTGCTGATCTCCAGAATAATTTGCCTCTTGTCACGACTCAGTGGGTAGCACCCTAGCCTCGCTCCTCCAGGGTTGGGGGTTCGATTCACCCGCAGTTCTGTCTGTGTTGGTGGGATTTATATGTTCTTTCTGCGTTCGTGCAGTCCAAAAACATGCTCGGGGGCTCTGTCTCTGAATTGCATGTAGGTTCACTGTGAACATGTTCTAGATTATTCTGTGGGGGGTATTTTCATGGCAGTAATGGTACGGCCACACAGGTAGCCCCTCCCTCTCTTCTCACCCCGGATGATTTCAGTCAGCTGATCATGCATGTTGTGTGATGCATGTCTCTCGTAGCCCTGTACACAAGGTTGCTATTGTTATCGGGTGATATCAAGTTGCAGGTGACAATGGGTTATTGTCAGGATAGCTTCTCAGGCATAAGTGCAGGAAGGGACTTTGTGTCACTATACTGACAGGCCCAATAGCACTTAGTGTCCCAGAGGGAATGAAAAGGACCAGTGTTGCTTCATTGCATGGTCTTCATTTCTGTGAGGCGGATTGTTTACCATACATCACTCTGTTTTAATGAAAAATATTATGGTTTGTGATGAACTCGTGTCAGTATTATTTATTTATTTATTTACTTTTATTATTACTATTATTAATACAGGCTTATGGGGGGGTAGACTTTACTCCAGCTTGCTTTGGGCTGGGGTGTACCCTGGACAGGATGCCAGTCCATCACTGGGCATAAGGCGGGGCTACACCTTGGATGGGATGCCAGTCCATCACCGGGCACAAAAACGCATGGATGCCAGTTAGCCTGACTTTGCACTGTGGGAGGAAACAGGAGAACCAGGAGGAAACCCACAAAAAAACAGAGCGAAGGTGCAGACTCCAGTGCAAACTCCAGTGCAGACTCCAGTGCAGACTCCAGTGCCGTGACAGAGGTGGGATTTGAATCCCCAGAACTGAAAGTGTGTAGTACACATCAAGCCACTGTGCTAAGAATAACAGAGGTGATGATGATGATGATGATGATGATGATGATGATGATGATGATGATGAAGAAAAATAAATGTTCCACAGCTGGCAACCCAAGGCAGCTCATAACTCCTACTTCATACGTGATAATCCCATTAAAACTAACAGGCCGAAATGGAAAAAGTCACAATCTCCATCCCAGAGACACAGAGGAATTCTTCCCAATTATGTCGGTAAAGCTTAAGGCTTTCTTGTTGGTAATGAGTTTTTTTTTTTTAATCAAATGGTAAGTTGATTAAGATGTGATCTCTGTTTTTTTTTTAATGGTCTTTATTGCAAGGAGTAAAAATAATAGCATTTGTGGGCTGGACTTGAATGAGGAGGGTGTTGCGTGATGGGCTGGGTCTCAGATGGTGAACAACAGATGTTCTTTAGAATGGCATAAAAGCAACATTTAAGGCTTGTTAGTTTTTGTGTTTTCCTTTTCCGTCAGAGCTAGGGGAAATTAAAACTTTTTAATAGTACGGAATGACTAGAAAAGTTTCCTGGGGTTTTTAAAATTCACTTTGGAGGGAACTAAACAATGAAAAGATTACTGGGAGAGAAATTAGCAACATAACAGTAATTACTGATCCCTGCCTAAATCTTCATTGTCTGAATCATACTGGATACAATGTTTCATTTTTTTTTTTTTAATGACAGGGACAGAACAAACCAGAATGTGCATTACAGAAATTTTAATTTAGTCTGCATGTAATTCAAACCAAAAATACGCTCAGTGGCCCCTTTATTAGATACTCCTACCTAGTAGCCAGTAGGATCCACATTTGTGTCCATATAACCACTTCAAGGAGAGATGATTTGCCTTCAGAGAAGCCCTTTTGCACACCACTATTTTGCTGAGCTGTTACTTGTGAATGTGGCTCAGGCTTTCAGACTCACACTCACGCGAGAAATCTTATGGCGAATCTCTTATGCCATTATACACCTAAAATTAGCTACATCAAAGGCACTGGGGTACTTTTGCAAATCCTACTGACTATTTTCAAGGTAATTAAACCGTTGCCAACATGTAAATGCGCGTGCCTGTGTGTGCAGACTTGTCGCGAATTGAAAATGTCTGCTGACCAGTTTGCAACCCAGGATATGCTGTTTGCTTTGGGAAGCTGGTGTACCTAATAAATTGGCCGCTGAGGTATATCCCTTAATTATTAACGATAAAATGAGGAACTGTAGAGTGTGTCTGGTTTGATTCTAAATTATAACACCCTTAGCAGCTGTCCCATTATTTGGCCTCCTCTCGTTTGTAAATTTCTTATGTTCTTATGTCTTCATTTACCTGACAGGTTTGCGTATTTCAGTCATCTGTGCATCTTCTTTAAGGCAGATCACGTGCTCTTCTAAGCGACAGCAGGTGATTATTGAAGGTTTCATTCTGTGGGGAAAAATATCTGATTTCTTTTATAGAGGAAGCAGCTCTCTGTAAACTTAAGGATTTGTTTGTGATAAGACGTACATTTTTATTTGTTTTGTTTGGGACACGGTTATTGCTTCAGATTCCGTGAAATATCACGAATTGAATTTTTACATCCTGGAGCCAGATTAGCAGTAATGTGGTGATATTTTTTTAGATTTCGTCCCCATGTATATATTGCTAGGAAAAAAGGATGCGTGCCTGCTTGTCGCCGGCTTTATGAAAAGGGGCGCGGTCGGTCTGCACTGCGCGCCGGCTGCTCTCGCCACCAGCTGGGGTCGCCGGTCCGGCCGCCCATGTCCTTTCCTTACCTGAACCACGAGCAGCGGGACCCCGATCGTTAGCCAAGGGCTCCATGCTGACAGTGCCTCTTTGTTAGGCGAGTATCACACAGTAACCGAATTCGCTTATGCGTTTTTAAAATCTTTGCGCCGTCCTTGTTTAACCTTCATGCCACGTCGTTCAGTGAATACTGTCTACCTTTTCGAGCAGAGTGTAATCAGAAGCTGAGGAGGAGCAAAATTTTCTTTTTCTCATGATGCAAAGGAGAAACTTGAAATTGGAGTCGGCATAATGCTTTGTTTTCTCTTTGATGTTACATGCCTTTTTTTTTTGTAATGGAGTCTCCAGCATCACTCCGTTTTATCACCACCCCGCCCCCCATCGAAGCTTTGTTGTGCATCTCCTCCTGGCTTCCTAAGTGCTCGGAGCTTCACATGCATTAGTATTCCCAGGGAGCTCCCGTTGCCATGGAGAAACCATGCGGTTGTGTTTGGTTACCATGGGGATGCTCGGCCAAAACGCACCTCAAGCAAACCTGGGCATTTTTATGGCTTGTGCCTCCCATGAGTTTGGCTTCTAGCCAGACGGGGATATTCTATAAAAATTCTGCGACGAAAAATGTGCATTTTCTGTAATGGAATACTCTAAAATAATGCACCAGCCCAAATGTACTTGCATCCTGCAAGCAGTGAGGTCAGAATTTAAAAATATGTCTCTACATATAATATCTAGTATGTCATGTGCTGTGTGCTCTCAATTTTGGTTTTGGCGACGCTCCTGTGGGGCGAGTCCCTTTGGCATTGGCCGCCACCAGGCAAGGCACACAGGAAAAAGCGCGGTACACAAACACCAAGCCAAGCGTGACATCCTCTCCGCCTCATGGTGTTGGCGTCGAGTGCTTCTGGGACTCACCTCCGCTAATCCTGCCTTTCGTCGATGCTGTTAGTTTCCACAGGAGATTGGGGGAGCTGTCTTAAATTAATTTTTTTCCCCACAGGTTATTGCCCAATGTGGTAAGCACATTTCTATACATTTAGCCAGCTCTTTTCTCATACCACATTTATATTGAAAGTAATTGCTCTTTTGTAGGCACAGATTTTAAACTGCACCTGTTACGATAATCTGCTATTGCCCAATTTCTTGGGAATCCCGTTGGGCTAGATGATTCCGGAAAGGTTCTTCGGGCTGGCTGGGCGCACTGTTCCTCATAAATGTTATTCAGCTCACACTGTGTGACAGGCGGGTGAACCTCAATGTGACCCGAGTCCAGCAGATGTGGAACGGTCCTGCCTCCCTGTCACCCTTCCGTCTCTTAGGTGATGGGATTTTCCTCATGACTTTCCCTTCAGATCCTCCAAGTCCATTGTTGCATCTTTTGTGTGGTTTTATTTATAGCTTGTGTAATACAGATGTTTGCAGACAGGGGGAGTGCCACATGAAGGCAAGCTGTATCCTCTGTTCTGCTGCTCACTGAATGTCTCTGCGTTCAGCCTTTGATGGTGATTAAGCGCCTTCTTTTTTTTGTACATTGCCAAATTCATCTGCTTCAGGTTCACCTTTAAATAAAATATTTGCATGAAATGTTTTACAGTACCTTGTCTTTTCTAATTACCGGTTTCCTAATTTGTGTTCTTACCTCGGAAAAGCAATAAGGTTCTAGTGCAAGCGATTCGTACTGCTATTTTCTCTCTGTACAGATAACAGTTCTCATACCTGTGAAGAGCTACAGCTAATTTTCTTAAATTGGCCTGTTTGGTTTGTGGTTGTGGAAGTATTTTGTCATCCTGTTTATGAATTCAAACTGTATTTATGCACAAGTGCTGACCCATGCCAGTGTAATTAAGAGCTGGAATACAGAATATTTTATCTGGATACCTGCGGGTGACCTTGAAGAAAGTTGCGGCTACTATTTCAAGGTGACATGAACTCTGGTACACATTACATTCATAGGAAAAACTTTTATATAACCCTTTCTATATAACTTTTATATAACCCTTTCTCCGTAGGATTTTCATCTGCCCCACATCAGGTCATTGTTATATGCTTTCAGGATTTCACTTGTCTGCTACCTGACTAATGACGCTTTGCTGAGTGTGCAGATTTACCTTTAGGCTACTTCTGGGATGGGGAATATGACAATTAAGGAAATGGTAGTATGACAAAATATTGCGCCCATCGATTTTCCATGATCTTTTATCTAGTGGTAGGTTGGTGCAGACTGGGAACCTGTTCCAGGAATTGCGAGGAAAGACGGACATTCTCTCGGCACAGTTCAGAGATCTTGTCTCTCTTCCCAATTTCCAAACCTTTAGGTGAAACCCGATCATTAGGAGGAAAACCATACAAACACCTGCAGAATATTTACGCTTTTAGCGAAGAATCATCCTTTTACCTCCATTACATGGGCATTATGTTACACGCGCCTTGATCTGGCACTTACTCAACAAAACGAATTCAGTCCGGGGTATAATCAGATAAACTCTTGTACTGGATGTCTACCCATGATGCATTGTAATGTCAGTCACGAAAGAATGTCAAGAAACCTGTCACTTGGTTGGCTGTGTTACCTTTTATCAAACAATGTGTTTCACAGATATGCTGATAAGATGTTGCTCACTTTCTGGTTTTATGGTAATCCTCAGTTTTCCATGCTCTGTGCCGTTGAAGGGTAAAAAAGAGATGAGATATGAATGGTACGAATATGCCAATTACTCTGCAGGAATAAACAATGCTGAATTTCCTACTTAATAAAACGAGTCTTCATTTTTGTTCTGCATGTTTTGTATAGTAATCAATATTTAGATTGACAAAATCAGGTTGAATTTTTCTCTTTGATTAAGCTTGCTCACACACTTTGTAGTAATTTGTAACTTTTTTTTTTTAAAGTGCTAACTCAATTTCCCTGACAGTTTATCATCCTCACTCCATATCTTATCTGATCCAACTGGTTAGAATTTGCCACAGGATCAAGAGATCTTTACGGGAACAGTTCCACCCCATACCTGTCTGCCAGCGAAACTGCCAGACTCTGTCAGGATAGACCGAAGCCAAAACCAGCCACCTTCTAGGGGTAATATTGTTCATTGAGATATATAATCATGTCAATCTCACGTGATCAAGTTTATTTTTTACTGAAGCACAGGTGTGGGAAAACGCGGGGCAGCAGATTCCCCTGTCTAGAGCTCTTACTGCCAGAAAGATGTTCATGAATGTGTTTAAGCACTATATGTAGGTCTATGATCTGTCTTCACAAAATTATATTTGTGTAGCAGGAAAATTTGTTGTAATGACAGTAATCAGTTTTGGTGTTGCCTGTAGTCCTTAATGTAAAATCAAGCGTCTTTTTGAGGAATATTTTGGAGATTTCGATTCAAACTGATTCGGGTGACACTTGGGGTGGGGGGGGAGGTTTGGAGATGGTTGACTGTGTGGGAGCTGGACTGTAATACTGCCTCGGGGGTCGGTCAGTCAGACCAGCGGAGTCTGTTTACCTTCCACGGTGCGAACCTCTCACGTACCTTTGGTATGTGGCCAGACCAGATCTTTCCTAATTGAAGCGTAGGGCATGGGAAAACTAAATTGAACGATCCTTACTTTGACGTTTGCACAAGGACGGGTGCATCGGAGTGCTGCTTTTCACATATCCTACCTTGCTCTCCTTTGAGACACGCACACAGACACACACACACAGCTTGAGAGGGAAACCTGGGGTTCGAATGCAGGTCAAGCCGCTTATCTAGCACCCCTGGAGAACTGTGGGGGATTAAGGGCCTTGGAGATGTAACTATTCTGCTGAGACCTGGGCTTGAACCTACAACCTTCTGATCACACACGCTGAGCCCCCACCCCAGGCCAATGACAATGGTCATGCCATGGAGAATTCTGTCCACCGTTAGACTGTGAAGTAGCGCATTTCCTTCTGCTGGTCTGTGCACTGTGTGAAATTACGTGTGATGGACTGGAATCCAATCCAAAGTGCATTCTGGGATTGGATCCAGGGTCACTGTGACCTTGTATTGCATAAGTGGGAAGCAAATGGGTGTCTGCATGAATAATGGTAATATTGCTTCTTTTGGAAAACAGTTACATTTTGCATTGTATTTTCAGGACATTTTATAGAACGGTTTTCCGTAGACCGGCGCTGAAAACACAGTCCCACTTCCTGCCGTTTCCCCTGCCCAGGGTGAGCTCAGACCTCCATTGCGGTTGTGATGCTTCGCGTCCCTAAATGGCAGGTCTGTTCAATGGGGATAATTTGTCGGGCATACTTCCCGCTGTATTCACGCGGCACCTGGGATGACGTGAACACCTCCCCGTCGAGCTATCAGAGTAACAGCTTTTGCTGGGATCGCATAATGGAAATGATGCATTTGCTCTACAGATCTTGCTGCCAGTCAATAACTGTTTGGAACGAGCCCACATCAGGCCTAGTTGTTAAAATTTAAGTATTTCAGCTAAAATAATTCGCTATAAAGATGCACTGCACATGTATGTGTTTACTTGTATGGATGGTTACACACTTGTGAGTGCCTTGGGGTGGACTGTGCTGTGAAAGACGCTATATAAAAATGAATTGAATTATGCTTCTGGGCCGAAGTGTTTCCTTCTGATTAATGATGGCATTGGCCTGGCTAAGTTACAGTTTCTGGTGCAGGGAAAGCTTGCATTTCCCCTCCAGTCAGCAGTAAAGACTTGGTCCTTCTGAGATTAACTTTGTGCACGGTCAGCTGCCGGCGTCTTTCGGACAGCTTGCGCTGACGCTGGCCGACTCGCCCCGGCTCCGTCGACGGCGTTTTAAGATTTGCTGCGCGGACCACGGGGGGAGAAGCCCGTTGGCTGAACTCGGTCGTTCTCCTGTCGACCCTAGTCCCGTTCTTGCTTTTCTCGTTAGCGATGACAATCGTTATTTCGCTCTCGGCTGTGACGAGTCCGTCTTCACGGCCAGGGACTGAGACACAGCTTGGGTCCGACTCGCGTCGCCTTGAAGCAAGGAATTTTAAATGCAGCGTTAAGAAGGCAGAAGACGGCAGAATTGTTGGCTTGTTTTCCCCTCCGATTAAAAACGCGAGCATGTCGCGTTTTGATCAAATCCAGTTTCAAGCCCGTTTTACCTTTTTATGTTCCATGTTAATGTGCTAACAACGTCTGGTTTCTTCTGAAACTGCTGAAACACTTTTTCTCCCCTGCTTTCTGGCAGAGGAGTTGCCTGCTTTGCTTAGCTCTTCTCTCGGCGCGACCCCGTGAAATAAACTGCCTTGGTATCTACTAAACGTCTGATACTGTAATTTACAGCTGAAGTACAGTCCCACAATGTTCCCCTGCCGGTTGAAATGGTAGTATCCATGGAGACGGCAGTCTTGATATACAGCGTGTTCGTTGACAGAGCATCATGAAATTATTTTAATGTGCCAGGGTTACGTTTTACATAATACTGTAAATGATTATGGCATTTTATAGGTCTGCGTTTAAAAATAATGAGTCATTTTCTACTGGTGCATAAAAGGAGGAAATGTTGTTTGGTGTAAGTAATATTGTGAGTAGTAAGGAATCAAATCGTGTGCGACTTAAGTCCTTTATGATATATAGGTCTCGATATTTGGAGCTACCCAGGGTGTCCTTGTGATACTTGCTAATCATTGTGATGACGGATATCAAAACTATTATCAAACTATGGTGAACGTATTCCCCTTGCTGGTTTACCCTACAACGTGGATGAGTATAGATCAGGTTTCAGCTTCTGACCCCTTAAAAATTTATGTGGATTCACTCACAAGGAAGCCAATCCAAGGCAATGCACAGCGATTCTGGTTCTTTTATCATTTCTGTGGTGTTTTCATTTTGTTTCTAATCCTTGGTTGATCAGAAGAGTTTTCTTTCCTGAGGAGTTATAGTATAGCTGGGTGAGCAGTGCTGGGGATTGGAAGCTCACCTCCGCTCCTTGTGTATGCAGGGTTTTGTGTGTTCATCCAGTTACGCAGGTTTCCTCTTGCTACTCCGGTTTCCTCTTAACAGGCTAATTGGCATCTATAATTCAGTTTAATTAATTTTTATATAGCACCTTTCACAATAATGGCCCTAAGGCACTTAATTGACAAGAGTGTGAAGCAATCCATTACTATATCGTTTACAAAAAAAATAAAATAAATAAATCTAGGCATTGTCTATAATGGAGTGATCATGAGTATGTAGTGCCCCCATCCATGTCCAGGATAGGACTTTGGAAGATGGATGGATGCATGCATGAATGAGTGTTAAAGATCACATAAATCACTTGGTGGTTTTTGCCCCCTGTCACGCTGCTAGTTAGCGTCGTCTCACTATTTCATCACCGCGACAAGATGAGGCAGATCGAACAACATGCAGCGTCTCGTTGGGTTATTTTCAAATGACACATCCATCGCTGCAGGTCCTGCGCCTGTTTGTTGCGAACAGCACAGACACTTGTCTGCAAACATCTACTGTAGCTGCACGAACGCGGCCATGAAGAATCTCCGCCGGCGACGGCTGACGGCGCCGCGATGTCGTGCCTGCAGCATCTGTCCGGGCCGCTAATGTCTCTTCCCATAACCATCTTCTGATCGTAAGGGTCGCCCTGCGTGCGGACAGCTGCGTAGCCTCAGGTATAACAGCTGCCCGCGAATCGCAGTTTGAACACGTCCAGTTTCACCGCCGTCTCTTCAAGTTCAATTAAAAGCGATTTCGTGGGTGTGGTGAAACGGCAAAAATATGCGCTATGGGAATGAGAATATTATCACAGAGGTCACCAGAGGCATGGGCGTAAATTCTGGGGGGAGGAGAGGGGTTGAACCCTCCGTATAATCAGCAAATACAACCACCTGGACCCCTGATAATTTATTATTATTATTCCGCTTTTTATGTTATGTTTCATGGCCAGGAGTCAAGATATTTTTTAAATAAAATATTTCTGTTATGCTCTAGCTAGTTTATAAAAAATATTGCTGTGGTGTCAATAAAAACACATTAATGTCCCATGTAAGAAAGTTGAATTAGCATGAAATCAAGCTCAGTCCTTCAGTGAAGATGCTGAGAAAATGTTTTATGGTCCTTTAATTTTTCCTTTGCTGGCTCCTTTATGCTCTAGACCTGGGGTCAAGACCGTGGTGGATTGTAAAGGATATTTTGATCTAAATGCAAATTTTACCACGGACATGGTATTTAAAAACTTAGCCTTTTTTCCTCATTCAAAACATTTTACCGCGACACGTCTGTCCAAATACTGATAGGTTCACGATCCCTGCTTCAGGCAGTTAACTATCGTGGAGGCTGCACACCTCTCTCTCTTTGACCGAGGGCATCAGCCTTTCAGTCAGTTCAGCGAGGCTAACATTTTGCCAGTTGTGTGGCTGCATTCACTTGCTTGTGGGCATGCATTTCACATGATGACCTTTGACCCTTTTGCCAGCAGGAGTTGCATGTTAAAGGCACCTGAAGTCTGGCGCCGGTTTAATTTCGGCGACTGGGTGTGGGGGTTCCATTTCTCCAAGGCTGTTCTAACAGACAGCGGGTGGTGGGCCCGTCCCACATGAAGCCATCATGTCGTATTTGCCGCGTGATGGGGCGGGGCCTGTTGCCATCTCATTATCAGGCTCCTCCCACTGGGCATTACAGCGAGGTCCACCACGGTTCAGCGCGTCTGCCCCAGCTAAATTGCTGACCACAGTGCGTTAAACTCGCCCACCTGAAGCGTGGTCCCCCAGCTCCTGTATACGATTCCCGCTGGCCTTGAAACAGCGGCTCACCTGAACAGCTGTATATTTATGGTATGTCTAGACAAGGAAGGCTGGAATAAACAGAAAATGTACAGAACATTACAATAAGTACAGGGAGTTATTTGCAACAGCCTGGTGTTGCTTGTGTTGTGCGATTTTAGGATGGAAAAGTGTTTCTGTGTTTTTCTTGGGATGTTTGTAAATATGGGATGTTTCTCACAGGATCAATAAGGCTTATCTCTTATAATTGAAATGCGTGTTGTTAATAGGCTCCTATGCCTCTCTCGCTTCTCCTGCTCGTAATCCCCTAGTTTCTCTACACCGTACGGTACACTCCTCCACCCCAGCCCACCCCCTCGTTCACTTACACTCCATTTCTTCTTTCCTGACCTCAATCTTTCAGTCTGGGTTAAATGGGCCATTCGGAAGGGCCCGATCCAGCCGAGGGCTCGCTGATGAGATGCTGGCGCCCAGAACAGCGAGGGGCAGGTTTGGGCTGGAGGTGGCAGACCAGATTTTTGTCTAACTACCGCTGAACCCCCCTCACCTCCTACCCCCGACCTGACCTGACAAATTCCTGACCGGTTTAGGGGAGAAACGTGAGCCCTTGAGAGGAAAGGATTACCCGATAAAGGGTGTGAATTCATGGCCCAGGGAAATTTGCTGTATTTCATGTGGAGTTGTACCCCTGTGGCAGATGGCATCAGTGGGCTTTCATTCATTTTTAGATCAAATGATATTGCCTGATAATGATGTATCTTCTGAGGAGATAAAAGCCTTTCAGACCTGTCTGCTTAACCTGCCCCCCCCCCCCCCCCCTATTTGCCAGGTGGATGTGATTTTGGGGGGTGGGGGGGGAGCAGGGTGACATCTACCAGACACAGACATCAATTTTAAACCCTATAGCAAGATATTTAACAACAAGATTTATGTAGGCTATGACTGGCGCATTGCATATGTCAGACCTAAGTGAGTAAATGATGCATTATGATGTATTTTGGCTGTGTATAGGCCTAGGGGTAGAGTAGACCGCTTCATCTCCCAGACAGGCTCGCACAAAGTAGGGTGCAAAGCTAAGCTATGCTGCTTCATACCTGTCAGAGGTATATTTGCATAGAGCAGTGTCTCTCAATCCAGTCCTGGAGGATCCCCAGACAATCCACATTTTTGCTGTGGAAAAAATGATTGGTTCTCTCTCTGAACCAATCAGATTGCAGAGGAGGTGGGTCCAACTAATCGGATGCCTAGGTCCCACATCCTCTAGTTGCTTGGACCCACCTCCTCTGTAATCTGATTGGTTATCTCTCTGAATTGATCATTTTTCCTTCTGCCCTCGGAACATTTTTGTGCAAGTAAAATTCCCATGAGTACTTGTACTAGGTATTCAGTGTTCTTTACTGGCTGTGGTCTGGGAGGGAGCAAAAGTGTAGACTGTCTGGGGATTCCTGAGAACTGGGTAGAGAAACTCTGATATAGAGCATTATACAGTGTGACCGAATGTGACGCTGGTTTCTGGGGGTTTGTCATCTTGAAGTTACTGTTGATACAGAATTCAGTTACGTTCAGTTTCGGAGGTAATTTTCGCTGGAAAAGCAGACTTTGACGCCACTGAAACGCGTTTCTTCAATGCGAGTTACAACTTGCCCCCATGCCGGAAATAATGGGACGATCATGTTATAAGGTTGTTACTATTAATGCATTTACTTATTTTTAAAAATATGAGAAGGGTAGTAATTTGTCAAACATTAATTTTATTCTGTCATCGTTTTCCCTGAGGCTTTCCAACATGGCTTCATTTTCCGGAGCCTTTGGCAAGGCGTTCAGCTGGTGCGTCTGTGGTGAAGACTGTTCATTGGTGTGGTAACCTGAGCAAATTCGGGGTCAGGAAACCAAACCCTACCCTCCCAGGTTCATGGCTGCCAGTGGATGCTTAAACGGCCAAACATAAACAAACCCCGGGTAAGGTTGAGTGGGCCCTAAAGTTCCATTTAAGGATAAACGCCTTTTGGAAGTGAACGTGGCTGGAGTCCTCACTGTCTTTTTGCTTCGGCGAAGCCTATCCCGGCGCTCGCCCTGAGCTCAGCAGGGGACGCTGACGAGCAAGCGGTGTCTCTCCAAGCTTGCCAGTTCTACTGGCGACCCGATTCGGAATCGACCGCCGAGCTTCGCCTGTAGATTCTGGTAGCTTCTCTGGTCCCTGCCAGTGTCCTGGGGTGAGCGCTGCTGTTACCCTTGGCAGTGGTCCGACCTGGGAGAGGCGCAGTGCAGTTGGACAGTGCTGAGTTAGCAGATTGTCTCTGGAGGCCAGCAGGCACTGGTATCGTCCAGAACCTGTAAGGGGGAAAAAAAAAAACACAAAGAATTCTGGACAAACCTTGTGGCTTGCAAAGTACCATTTGTACAGACGTTAGAGTATACAGTGTTCCTTTTCCTCAATGGCAGCAAAAATGCTTGACCGCAATTCTAAAGAAGAAACCACAAGCGCCATCCAGAAATTTAAAAAAGTTTCAGCCATATTTATGAAACATTGTTCCAGTCTGCAGTGTGAATGCTGCATTCCACATTAATGTGTAAAAAGCATCTGGAATATGTGAAAAGTTATGTTTCGTTGTACATCAGCTGCCACTAAATTTGGCTTAAATGTTTTGTGCATAATGAATGGCTAAAATTTTTTACGAAACTCTTATATTACTACCTGAATTCCTGTGGTGATTCAGGGACAAGTTCTTCAAGAAGATTTGTGATGTCATTTAAAAAATTAGGTATAATTAATAATAATTAAGTAGGTGTGAATGTGCATATGCGCTGTGATTGGTCGGCTCGGTTGGGTTCGCGCACATATTCTGGAGTCGGCTTCGGACTATCTCGCAGTTGATTTAAAGTGGAATTTTCTTGTTGGGCCTTTGTCTTCTGATTCGAATAAAAGAATAAGTGAATGACTCAATAGCCCACAAGCCTGACCAGGTTTGATGGATGGATGGATGGATGGATGGATGGAAATGGCTGACTGCTGTTGTGCTGAGCTGGTATCATTGAACGCTGAAACATGCAGCCACAGGTTATAAGATCAAAGCAGGAAATCCTCCTGAGGTTCTTCAAAGCAGTGTTTCTTAACCTGGTCCTTAGGGACCCCCAGACATGCCGCATTTCTGTTCCGTCTCAGCTCCCAGAACACCTGAACCAAACAATCAAGCAATCAAGAACATGGAATCGCTGGGGCAGGTGTGTTGTGGACTGGCTGGGGGTCCCTCAGGACCGGGTGGAGAAGTGCTGCTTTAGTGAGGATCTGGCCCCCATTAATTACACATGACAGTCCTTGTATTGTGTAACTCTGTTATGTTTTGGTTCTTCCAAATGAAAGACTCCAGACGGCTTTCAGAGGTTTTGGTCGCTGCTATTTCATGCCTGACTCCGCTGTGTGGATTTTTAAGGGCAGGTTGGCGTCCTGAAGGTGGGTCGCGCTGCTGGTGCTCCTGGCCTGCTGAGGCGCTCGCTGTCTTACGGGCCGCCGGCTCACACAGCCGCTCATGGTGACGCCCCTAGGCTGGGCTGCTCCAGAGCAGGACACACCCAAGGTACCGATCTTAAGCAGGTGATATTTCAGAGGCCCTCAGGCACTGTGAGAAAGATGGCAGCTTTCACCAAAAGAAGTCTGGTGTGTGTGTGTGTGTGTGTGTGTGTGAATGGCTTTGGTTTCTTATGCATTTTTCTTTGGTGAGGTGCGGCTCAGTAGATCAGGTCTTTGTGCCTGTGATTGGAAGGTCACTGGTTCAAATGCCATCCTCTCGCCGTTGAGCAAGACCCTTAAAACCCAAATAAATGCTCATCCGCTGCTGCAGAAATTGCTGATCCTGCGGACTGTACTTTCTTGCCATGAAAAAGGATATGCGAAACCTTTCCAATGAACATGTGCAAATGGAAAATAAAGTATTGTTTATTTATTTTGTTTTATTTCAAGTTCACAACAGATTCCTTCTGGTTGTGGGAGCTGCCCTTTCTAGTATGTAACTCAGATCTATGTTTACTTGGAAGATTACGCTAATATGGTATACAACACCAGGTATAGGGAATGGTGCGATGCACCGTATTACTCTTCATTTTATTTGTCTCTAAAGTTGCACACTATTTGATACTGTGTTACATAGTTACTATTTTTTTCCAGTTGCACTGTTAGTTTCTGGTGTTGTGAGACTTGTATGCAAGTGTTTCACTCACCTGCACTCTACCAAGTGTCAAGTTATGTGACAAATACAGTGATTTGATTTGATTATATCACGATGGCATATTGAACGGTCACACAAGTTTTAAACGTTTATAATCCGAACCAGTGCTCCAGTGAGAGAGGAAGTGGGATTGTGACCAAGATGCATGAGTCACTTTCGTTCCAGCCGTGAACGAATGTCCAGAGGTTAATGCACAGAGCTGTAATCTCTGCCGGGCTTCAGATGAATGGAGATACCTGCACGGTGCAGGCAGAAGGGGATAGCCTTCTTCATTCCACCTGCTGCCATCCTCGTCTTTCTCTAAGTTGATCCTAGTCAGCCACTTTCTTTCGCCCATCATCTGGGTCTTTTGAAACCCAAATCTTAATGCATCGAGTCCTTCCAGCACCAAAAGTATGATGTGCAAGTTCTGGCTTTGCTGTGACTCACCAGTCAGCCAGCTGTAGAAGTCAGTTTGCGTTTTTGAGGCATTATATACAAAATCTTTCCAGGCACAGAGTAGGGTTTCTTAAATAGTGTGTACAGAGGATAAGGTTCTCCAGATCTGTCCTCAAAGACAGATCTATTTCACACTGTGCTGTTTTCTTCTTTTGTCATTATAATTTGGACAACACACTGCATTTAAAAGTGCCACAACTTGGTTTTCATGACGGAAGGGTGGTATTATGTCACAGTTCTAGAACTTTCTCCCTCACGCACACAAATTTCAATAAGAGATTGAAGCTGTATGTCCCAAAGTCATCTATGAATAGTACCACGCCACTCGTGCAATACGCTTACTGTTGGGTTAAAAATGTTGCATTTTTAGATTTAAACATGCAAAATTCTTGGTGTAATTTCGCTGTACGCGCATGCATAATTTACACAGACGCCGAATGGTTTATGACATGCACAGAGAAATATTCCTGGTCCAGAGTGTCTAATGCTGGCACTGCGGCCTTGGTGTGTGAAAGACGTAAATGCAGTCAAAGCGGCGAGCAGGTTTTCGGGTCGATCCGTGGATGTCCATGAGAGAGGATTTACCCGTCGCAAGAGCCTTTGGAGACGAAAGCCGCAGGTGATCATCGATTTCATGATTTCTCCGGGACCGGGAACAAAATCAGCTGCCTGACACCCAGTGCGACATCAGACTTGCATCTCCAGTGTGAACAAGACTCAGCGAAGAGGAAGAGGGCCCCAGCATGGCATGGGATGAATACAATATTCCTTATCTGTCTTTCGTAATTGCCCCCCCCCCATAATAAGCCAGAGACTCTGAACCTAGCGAAATTACACCAAGAACACGTTTTTCATACTTCAATCTAAAAAAAAAAATTTAACCCAACAGTAAGTATATTGGGTGATTATGCTACATCCAGGTGAACCCCCCGCCCCCCCCCCCAAACCTTTAGATAATGCCGGCACGGGCCTGGCCAGCAGGCGTGACACAGACTGGTATCCCGAACGCCCCAGCTGGGCTGGAAGCATGATCTCGGCGCTGCAGTGGCGGGGGGAGCCATCCGGGTGTGAAATTCCCTTAAACACGCAGCCTGCCTGGCCACTCTGCGCCTCGAACCCGAGCCGTGACAGCGCACCGATACACCTTTATTTCTAAACCAGCCAAAATCCGATCACACGCCTGTAACCCTGTCCAGGGTTCGTGGTGTAGAGATAGATAATCCAAAGGCAGTTTCCATGTTGCATACAAATCTTTTGTTTAATTATACTCATATTTCTGAATTGCCTGTTGAACAGCACTTTAACTGTGTGAATTGAAGAATATTAAAGCAGATACAGAACCAGCAGTAAAATAACAACATATATATATTTTTTTTTATGCATTAAACGAGGCCTGAGGCTAACAGTGTGGATGATGTAGTGAAGCAGCCCCCCCCAGCCCCCTATCCCTGTCTGGATCTCTCGCCTCTGTCTGGGTGTGAGAAACCTCAGGGCAAATCGAGGACGGCAACAGCTAAGACCCACTGAGGCGATGGGCGGCGTGATATTTTAGGAGCGGCGGGCAGATGCGGACGTCTCCAGCAGTCGCCACCACGCTAACGAAGCGGATCTCCGTGTCCGTACCGCTCCTGCCCGACTTGGGAACACCACATTTAAATATAAGCATGTGCTGTATTACTCTAGCGTTTAATTTGAGGTGGGGGCATTTATTTCCAGTAAGTGTGGGAAAAACGAGTGAAGAATTCTCCGGTAGTGTACTCCTTGTAATCAGACATGGTCGGGGTATAATGGATCATTTCTGGACAGGCGTTTGAAAAAGGCAGCTAATGGCACTGTCAGGCCCCCCGATGAAGGAGCCTGGGCATGATGGGCGAACATGAAAGGCTCTTTGACATCACAGGGCCCAGGAAAAATAAAGCAGACCCCGACTTAATGCTTCTTAATTTAAAACATGGCACGTAATCCTTAACCCTGTTGTACCAAATCCCCACCCCACTCCAACGCCGTTGTACATAGATATAGGAAGAGCATTGAATTCATTCATGTTTATTTATTTTTATTGTAAAAGTGTTTGCTGTAACTGACAAAAGGCTCAGGCGTGAGACAAAAAGAGAGGGAAGAAATAAATAGAAAAGGCAGACATTTTATTTGAGGGCTGTATTTGTTGAACACTTTGTTCAGTCATCTGGCCAGCGTGGGGTGACACCATTTCACGTCGGATTGTGATTGGCTGCCTTCCTTTGTGGAGTACTCTTGTTTTTGTCATGCCCCGTTTTCACCAGCAGATGGCAGACTTGAGGGGGGGTCAACCCATAGGCATTATTTATATAAATGAATCTTTTGAATGCTGGTTTTTAAGTCTGAATTAACCTAGTCACGTTGCTCCGTTTGACATCAGATGTTTTAATGTTCTGTGTTTATAAAGCGGTGTTTGATTTTAGATTTATGTTTACCTGACCCACCCCAGTACTTTTGAAAAATGATTATTGGAACAAGAAATCTGAAATCAAACGTCAGAATTCTAGAATCTTGTGGCGATTCTGTGGTTTATAGTTTCATCATTTATGCACAGATCTGAAGTTTCTCTTCCATCTGGCATTTAAAGTGACAGGCATGTCTATATTATACTTCACTGTTAAATGTAGCCAGGTTCAGCTAAAGCTAAATTATCATCTTTCGCAATTCAGTGATAAAATAAAACCTTTTGAGTGCTAGCCCCTTTTAAAATGTAATCATTTATGGCGTAATGTATTTGTTATCGGAAAATGGCAAACCACACAGGCTAATTTTGATGTCATAACGGAGAGCTGTCAAAGGGTAAAACGTGTCGTCCACAAGACACGGGGCAGAAGGTGGCGGGGGCAAATGGGCGGGCGTCTGTGTGGCACGGCGCCCGGCTCGTGCATTATTACTGTCCTCGCACGATGGCCCCCTGGACCGCCAGGCGTGACCGCTCCCCTGTTGCCGTTAGCGGGGAGCCAGATCCGCTGTCATCGTTGTGGGCACCCCTGAATAGGGGCGGGGGGGTGGGGACCAGCCACTCGCCGTTCAGTAATTGCGAGCTGCTATTGTGTCTCCGATAAAGGGCTGGGTGCCAGTGGGCTGCTTAACTGAAGACTGCCTCGTTTGTTACGTGCCGGGGGGGGGAGGAGGCGGTTGCAGGCGACAGACACGGTAGCCCCCGGCCCCATTGCCACCTCCTTGTGTTATTTGGCATTTTTGTTGCCGTCGTCGTCGTCGTCTTCCCTTCTGGTGGGAGGGGTTTTCTTCAAGATCTAGTAATCTGATCTTGCTAAGAGGTACACCCAGAGACTTCCTTTTCTGGAAGGATCTGGTGCATCTCGCTAATAGGCAGGTCTGGGGATCACATTTAACACCAGCCAGCACCCAGGAACCGGCTGATCCTAGCTCAGGGGGACAGTTGAGGGTTTTAACCTATCTGTCATTAAATTCATTTTCTCAGTCTATTCCTCCCTCTCTCTTTCCCAGTTACACTCTCTCTCTTTCTCCCTCCCAGTTTCTCTCTCTCTCTTGCTCTCTCTCTTTCTCTCTCCCTCCCTCTCTCTGTGTCTCTCCATCAGCACCATTTAGAGAGAAGGGAAAAGCCCACCAGTACCAGGGTGGCAAGCAGTGTCTGACTTCAGCAGAAGCGACCAGATCCGCTCTGCAAGCTGGATATCTATTTGCAGCGAGAGATCTGTTGGCTTTGACTCTCCCATTTCTCCGTGCGTGTAGGCGAGGGGCCGCTGGGCTTGGCGGACGTGTCGGTGGACGTGGGGTGGCGGGGGGGGGGGACGCACAGCTGGGAAAGTGAGTGGTGCCGAGCGTGTGTCAAGAGCATCCTCCGCCCCCACCGCTCACTCTGGTCGCCCAGAGGCCGCCTCATGTGGGAATAAGGAGCTGAGGCAAGACTCCGCGACCCCAAGATGAGCGAGGAGGCCAAGGAGAAGGGCAGCGGCAAGCCAGCTCACCGCAAGAAGAAAGGCAAGAAGGTAAAGGGCCGTCGGAACGTGCCGGCACGCCCCGTCGCACTTTTCCCGTGCTCTCGTGTCTCGTTCCACAGATGGTCTCGGGAATGAATGCTTTAAAAACACCAGAGTTGGTGGGGGGGTCTGGATGCGGGGTGCTGTGTGGCTTCGATGGCTGGTACCGTGTGGCGCCGTGGCCCCCGAGCCTCGCGAAGGGGGCGCCGCGAAGCCGGCGTGTGACTGCCGCTCGGAACAGCGGCTCGCTTTGTTCGCTGGCGCTTC
The DNA here is from genome assembly GCA_026781145.1 of Hippopotamyrus pictus. Lineage (NCBI taxonomy): Eukaryota > Metazoa > Chordata > Actinopteri > Osteoglossiformes > Mormyridae > Hippopotamyrus > Hippopotamyrus pictus. The sequence goes on along the minus strand of JAODLC010000045.1, from coordinate 10,931,764 downwards.
CATGGAAGTTTCTACCCGGTACTTCCCCAGCGGAGTCTCCCTCCCACGTAAGGGCGCGCGGTCAGAGACGCGTCTCCCGTTTGCCGGGGTTCGAGCCTGTCAGTAAGTACGCCCCGCCACCTCCTGTTGGAGGGGGGGGGTGGTAAACATTCTTTGTGATCGAGAGAGCCGCGTTCCCTCTTGAAGCCTGAGCGTCTCTGTCGGGCGCTGGGGTCCTGATCCAGGGGCGCCAGCCGCCGTCTCCTGTCACCCGTCCTCGCTCGCCGCTCTCCTTTGTCTCACCCCGGTAGGGGAGGTGGACCTCTCGGCGCGGGCTGTCGCCACGGCGTTCCTCCAACCTGTTGCTAGGCGCGCGGAACATCAGCTCTGGCGACAACGCCGTGGCTGTCCTGTGCCCAGATGGGGGCGCCGGTTCAGCTCGGCTGCCAGGCTAGTGCGTTTAATATTATAAATGTATAGGAAGACACGGATATATCACAGTGTCTCTCTCTAATAAAGGAATTAACTTCATGTGTACTGTAGATGTATCTCATAAGAAACTGTTGCAATCATTGTCTTACTTTTGTTTTTGCCGTTGTAACTGATTTTCAGGAATAATGTGGTTTGTGGAAAATGTAATTAGGCATGGTATAAGTGGTGGTGTTTGTCTTGTTTTTAAGTACGCGGGTGCAATTTAAATTTTTTTGAATACTGAATAATCCATTTGGGTCTGGATGGATCCCCTGTTTGGGGGCTTTTTTTGGGGGTACAGGGGGGTGGCGGTGTTGGGGGTGGGGGGGGGAGCTTCTGGATTCTTTGTGACAACGGGAGAAGACATTTTAGTAACAGGAAGCTGGGGCACTAAAAGGGCACTTATGATTAATCACATGCTAAATCTGTCTTATTTAATGAAGAGCCATTAGGTTCCTCAGCTCTAGCATCGTCACATTTAGTGAATTTTTATTTCCCTGGAGGATTTGGGATTTTGACGACCCTGTTTGTATTTGTAAATGAAGCCTCCATTAAACAATTTTGTTTACGTTAATTGCTCTCTCCCCCCGTGGAATCGATGAAAACCATCGATCAGGGCGCACATATGCCGCCCCCTCGTCCCACCCAGCCCCAAAGCCAAGCCGAGCCTGGGGCCCCCTCCCCAATGGAGCAGGATTTCTGTCTCCTGGATCTGTAACGCACGTCGCGGCCACCTCTTGCACGGTGTAGGAGATGGCGAATGTGATTCCC
>JAODLC010000045.1:10907682-10919355 GCA_026781145.1 Hippopotamyrus pictus | reverse complement strand
GGATGCGTTTTTTTCTTTCTTTTTTTTTTTTTGGGGGGGGGGGGGTGGGTTTGGGTTATATCGCATTCAACAGCTATTTCCTTCCTGGTGGGGAGACATGCTGATCAGGCTGGCATCTGGAACATTTCCTGGGGGCTATTTTACAGACTTGGGGGGGGGGGGGGAGCAGGGAATGAACAGGAGCTCCTAATTCTTTTACAGTGGGATGCAGACTGACTCCCCCTGCCCCTTGCTTGTAAGAGGGTGGAATCTGTTTTCGTCGCATTCATTTCCATGGTCCATTGGACAGGCTCACAAATGCCCCCGTCCCTACCTGGCTTGTATACAGGACAGGGGAGGTGCCACCATAATGCAGCTGCTCAGGTAATACAAGCGCAGTTTGGGAAAACCAAAACGTTCTGAGCTTTGGGGTTAAAATGTGCCTGGACAGTGGGTGTTTTGGCTCCAAAGCTGCATATATTATTTTAAGATTCCTATTTACAGTGAATTTAAACTGTGCCTAATGAATGTAGTGGAAATGACATCACTGTGCAATGAACCTGTGCCAATGGAAGACGACCGTGAACTACATCTAAGATGGTCTCCACGGTGTCTGATCTTCGCCGGCATTCGGTGCGGCGACAGCGCGACACCCCCCCCAACCCCACCCCGGCCACACTTGTGCACGGATGACCATGTATGTGATGGCTTGTGTCCGGGGGAGGGGCCCTGCTGCTTTGAGTGGCATCTCTGGTAGGAGGGCAGCGCCCCGAGGGAGCGGCGCTATGGGATGGGAGGCGAGGTGGGGTGGGCAGGAAGAGGTGCGGGATGCATGGCGCTCTATTTGCGGCTCCAGTCGGTTGCCTAGGAGACCGGTAGCTGAGTCCCGCCAGGGAGCGGCTCTGACCTCGCTTGCGGAGGCGGGCACTCACAGCGGAGGTGCTCGCATCCATTTCGTGTTTTTGTTTTGTCAGAGAGCCGCCCTCTCACCGGCTCCCCAGCGCTCTGTCCCTGTCGAACATCGGTATGTCGGCAGGCTTGGCGGCTGAAACGGATGGATTCGTTCCTCTGGTGCCCCGCCTCTTGTTGTCATGGTTACCACACAGCCCCTTCCTCGCTCTGCTACCGGACTTGCTTAATCGCTTCGGTGTCCTCTGAGCATTTTTACAGACCATAAACCCTTGCTCTAGACACAGGAGCAAGGGAGACCCTGTACTCATCCCTGTGTTTGGTCTTTGTGATTCCTTTTTTTTTCCCTTTTATGATCCTCACTCACACTAGGTGGAGTTGTTTCTCCAGAGTAAAACGCACGACGCGCAATGGCCATAAGGCCATAAGGCACCATGGTCACACTGGCGAAGTCCGGCCCCTATGTAGTATCCCAGAAAGCCTTGCTACAAAGCTGCCATTGCCTTGTCACTAACATTGTGGGCACTGAGGGATTCCCAAAGCGCTGTCAGCGAGAAGACGGGTACAGCCAAACGCCCTTTATTGACACTCTGGAATCCCTCTGGGTTGTGATTTGTAATGTTTTAACGTAGACGATTTCCCCCTTAATTTTCACAATATAGCTTTAATGTGGAGGGTGTGGTGGCTCAGTGGGTAGCAATGAGGTGTGTAAACTGTGATGGACTTCCACCCCCCCAGGGTGTTCACTGCCTCGTGTCCTGTGCTTCCGAGCCGCGTGACCCTGCAACGATTAAGTGGTGATGCAAGCTGCGCGGATGAGAGGATGTGTATTTAGAGGGAACTTTGCAGTCCACAAAGACAAAGAGCTATCCATAATTCTGCAGGTGGTGATGTAAAGAAAACAAAACAATTACAAGCACCCCATGTGACTATAGTCATTGTTTGGGACAATTTTCAGCAGATACACCTTCTATGGTTTCATATCCCAAACTTTTCATCCCATGACCCCCAAAATATCCAGAGGCTTGCAACCCCCCCTGGTAGAGTTCACTTACTGGGTGGGAGGGGTTCCCTCAGTACATCATCTCAATCGACCGATTGAAATAATGGTTGAAGTTGAATATGTTTTTCAGAAATGATCTCGCGAGCCCCACTTTGCGAAGCACTTGTTTATTGTTCCTAAACCATCTATGCATATTTAATGTACTTAAGTCAATATTAACTCATGTCCTTCATTACTTATACTCCAAGAGCTATGATTCACTAGACATTAACAGATACCATCATTGGTGAGTTTTTTTTTTTTTTTGCCATGCGTGAGCCGTTTGTTCGACGTGGGCAGTTAAAACGTCAAGGCGTGTAGCATTATTGCGAAGTCACTTTTAAAGATAACTGCAGACCAGAGACGTTTTGCGTAATGTCAGTAGAGACAATGACAAAGAATGGCTGGTAATTCATGAGCTAGCCGCAAGACCAAATGGATTTAGAAAGCCGACTGAGGTCGGATGCTTTTCAGCAAGTGATTCTGAGAAGCATGAATCTCTTCTGTCGGCTGTCACGTTCAGAATCCGGACTTTTCCGTGGTCAGCTAGCTAACAGCCACGGCCCAGGCTTGGTTACCTTTGCCACACGGCTGACTAGCTGTCGTGAAAAATGCCATCGCTAGCCAGGGTCTCCTTCAGTATTTATCAGTAGAGTGCTGTTTATGAGAGAGATTTCAAAACACTGAAGCCGACCGAGCGACTGTGGGGGCGGTGCTTAAACAGTGTTTATTTCTCTCTCTCCTTCAACTAATTCGCCTTCATCTCAACAACAGATGCGGTTGCACCCCTTTGTCAGACACGAGGCGGAACGGTGTGTATTTCATTACTTCCCGAAACAACATCCCCGATTCCCACTTGCTGAGTGCTGAGAGCCCTACACTCTTACTGCTTTTTCAGATTTGATGGCATCGAGTTGGGAAATATGGACGTCCGACAGCTGGACAGGCAACATGAAATGAAATCAGTCGCAGAGCAATGAAGCCACTTTTCCGAACCTCTGAACAAATGTTGTTTAAGCCGTGAGATGCAGACAGGTTTTGCAAACAGCAGTTAGCCGTTGTGCCTGTGTCTGTGGTTTGGGCCCCTGATAGGTTGATGGTTCTTGGAATAGTTATCTGGGATGGGAACGGCATGTTGACAGTTCAGGGTTCAACAATGTGGAATGGGTAATAGGACGTAAAAGACGTCTCTTAATACAAGACACAACATTTCACCAGGGGAAGTGCCAAAGTTTGAGGAACGTCTAGGGGTCATCACTTCTTTAGTAGATAATCTGCCATAAGTTGCAACCATTATAGAAAAGCCACCCACTATTAGTAAACAGGCAGAAGATGGTCATTCACTCAAAAGACAGTTTGATATGTTGGACCCTATCATAAAGTCAACATTAATGCCTTAAGTCTTGCTTGGTATGATTCATATGTTAAGCTTGACTGTCGTCATGTTACATTAATTGCCTGAGGTATTTATTCAGTTTAAGTGGGGCTTGTGAAGCACCATTAGCAAGCTGGCCAAACGCTCGGCCGTTATTAACGGCGACTTGTTTTGGCCTGTTTTGGAGGGTCCTTTGCTGCGCTCCGTGAGTGGGTGGGCAAAATTTCTGCAGATTTACCGCTCTTCACGTCGAATGATTACTGCAGGGACGAAGATAAGTGCTCACGTCACGCTGGCACCCCGTGTTTCGGCAACAGCGGTGCTGTACGCACGTGTGGTGCTTGCCGGCACGGGCACTGCGTACGCTGACGTTATTTTCCGAGAGCCGCGTTGGCGCATAGCGTTTGGATTGATGAATATCACTTGCTGCTAAGTGACGTGACCGTGGGGAACGCCTGCGATGTGGAGCTGTCTGGAAGCCACAACGGCGGTGATCTTCTCAAGCACGTATCCATGTATGGGATTGTTTTTCTCTAGGGTTGGAGAGAGACCGAAAGGGGCTGATGTGGTGACGGTCCTGCAGTGTCTGGAGGGTGCCCTGTTTTTGTCACTGGACAGTTCCCGTGTTTCGTCTCCAAGACGTCCAGACAATGGACCCCACCGTTTGTTTGTTACGAGCTCTTCCATGCCAACCATCGCAGAAACAGAAGAATTAACAGGGACTTAACATTTTATTTACTCTTAAACCAGGCGATTCGTCCAAATTCAATTCATTAAATTGGCCAGTACAGCCAATAAATCGTTTTTTGTTCTTGGTTATTTGTTGTTATGAAACGAATGGATTTCATTGTTCTATGAGCTCACTATATTTTGTTTTGAAAGGATGAGTAGCTTTTGTTTAAGCTGGATTTTCTGTTTGTTTGAGAAGCGTAAAAGATATAACCTTAAATTGCAAATAAAAATTAGAGCATGACACACAGAGCTGGCTTGTACAAATATTTTTTATTGATTCAAAACTGCTGCACACATAATCAGCAGTACAACTGAACCTATGTTTAATGTTTAAAATAGATTTGACATACGCAACGCCATTAGTAAACATTTGGGATGATGGTATTTACATATATGTTATCTGTCACCCTTTTGTCATTTGATATTTCTGTATGTCTAAATTGTTTTTGTATCCCTGAGATATACAATGAAAAAGTATATGCTTAGAGTGCTTTAAAGGTTTTTTAAAATAATCTGGACTTTGTTATACCTCAAAGTAGCACCAAGTCATTTAAAAATGAAGTGAAAATTAAGTACAAGATACTGATATTTAATATTCCTTCAAGATTGTTGTTGTGAATTTTTGTCCAAATTCTGATCAGAATAAAACAGAATCTTCCATTTTTTATTTGTTGTCCTTTTGTGCCAGAGATGGTTGCATGTTTTTTACCCCCTCAGGCTCGCTGTGTTGTAACAAACTTCCTCTCGATCTATGGCTTCTGACGGGGGCTCTTTAGACAGGGAGACATCTCAGAATCGATGGTTCTGCTCCCACCAGCACGGCATCGTGAGACTGGGAAATGGCTTGTGTCAGCAGGCGTGATGGTATGATTGTGTAGGGCGCTACCTGTAGGTCTGAGGTTGTCTTCGCATCCTTATTCCGTTCGTCGTCCACACCTGTGTGTTGGAAACTGGTGGAGCAGGAGGAGCTGCAGACATTCTGGAAATGGCAGAACGCTATAGGGGTGACCTTTAAGCCGTTACTAATACAGTGCATTGAGATAATTAGGGGAAGCTGCTCTATGGATTCCAGAACTGACTCAAACTCTCCATGGAAACCAGATCCATTTGACTTTCTGTGGGTGGGCCCACAAGCCCCGCCCATGCAGCCATCCACTTTACCACGCCGATCAAACACCACAGCGGTAACTATGGAGAAAGTGTAACACCAGAATACCCCTGGAAGACTGTACTTGCACTGAATATGACACTCAGCAGGGGTCCTGTCCGAGCGCCACGAGAAAGTGAAGACTGAACGTGCAACATATTTAAATTTAAACACGTGAGATTTAAATAGCCCTCAGAGTGTAAACTTACCCCCAGCGTGACTCTGTTACTCCTCGACTTACCTTTACAGCCGCCTTAAACTCCTACTGGAATTTTTTTTTTAGGATTTTAAGTCTCAAAACCTTGCTTTAACGCAGACCGGTGTGTAGGAGAACAGGCAGGCAGCAGTCAGGGCGCATAACCTGAAGGTGAATGGAGCGTGGCATGGATGGAGAGACCTGACTGGGGTTTGACTGCGTACCGTCTTATCAGGCTCCTCCTGCTGCCTGGCTGACCAGCTGTAGGAAAATGGCCGCTTACCCATCACCCCTCTGTGGCGTGTTATAAATCCGGGTGACACTCGGGAGTCCCTGGATCTGCACGGAACTGGCAAACCAAGTGTGCTACTTCCATAATGCCAGGCTGTGCTCCCCCATTTCAGTACCCCCACGGGGTTCAGTAGCCCTTCCACCACCCACCAGGCCAACTGAATGGCAGCGCTGTGGAATAAGTCCCACTCCCTGCCGCTTCACTTCCTTCCCTCGTCTTGCCCTTCTCTTGTGGCGTTGCTAATGACCATTGGCTCTGTGTGACGCGTTGTGGTTCCCCGTTACCCACAATGCCAGCATGCGGCTGACATTGTCTCATCTCTTTGTGCTCTTTTGGGGGATCAAGATGTCTTCCCCCTCACACGTTACCAATGAGCTGCTTGCTGTTGCCAGGGTTACTTTCATTACTTGCTGTCCGTCAGTTTTCATCGCTACTTCCGTTTGAGGGTGACCCATGAAAACAGCCTGCAGTTTTAATTTTAATAGTAAATAATGCTCCATAAACACATCTAATCTCTTACAAAGCACAAAGCTCCATTTTGACTGCAAATAGAAATCTTCCTAACTCATAAATTCATCTTGTATTGTAAGATTTTAATAATATGTAGTAGAATGAGTCAACTAATTATAAAATAAAATCAAACACAAGGTAGCTAATGAATTGCATACGGTAACGTGACGTATAACGACATAGACGTTCTCATCCTGTATCAATATTTAAGATATAGTGTCTTAAGCAGATAGGTCACTGTAACACTGGAGAGTCACTCGTGTCTGACGATGGCGTATATTTATTTAAGAGAATAAACGGATAGATAAACGAATTAGCAGCCCCGATTAACAACCTCTCTTCTCTTCTCACCATGCATATAAACAGACGTCTTGCCCGAGACTCATCTGTCAGGTTTTCCGTAACTTAACTAGATATCAGAGCAAAATTGTTAAATCAATGTCCCGGAAAGGCGGCGTTTTTAAAAATCATCTTACCAATTGCATGTTAAGACACTCTTATCACGGGCTGGCGTCCAGTCCAGTGTGCAGCTTGTCCTGCATTGCGTTCCCAACAGCCAGCTTGGCGTTATTGAAAATCCCATAGGTGACATTTAATTTACGTTAAATCGTTTTTAAATGTATAAACTGCATCAATATGGACGGAGCATATTAAAAGCCTTATATTTGACCTGTGGTATTGTTATCGACAGTCAAGCTATGTCTTGATTTTAATAGCAAACCATAGATTAAAATACATGATCATATATATTACAGTGCCCCTGGTTCATTGATATTAAATGTGGTGCCGTGTTATCTATGCTGATATGATTACTGTGCCACTTCAATGACATATACAGTGCATGAAATTCAACCCACGACGTTAGTTTTACGGCACTGCAATCAGCCGCCGGCCTGTTTGTCTTTCGCTCCGGCGTATGGAAAGGCCGATGCATGCCCCTCACTGCGCGATCGCCCGGCGCGATGCTCCGGACTGAGCCCCGCTCGTGCGGCGAGGCTTTGAGGAGGGATGTTTTTCAGCCCAAGCATATCTCACCTGCTCCCCGGGAACTCGCAGCGGATGTCTGGCTAAATATAGATCAGAAGGCGCCCACTGTTGCTGCCTGATTAGGGGAAGACTAGACGTGTCGCTGTCTGAGTTCACGCTATTCTGTAAAATTGTCCTTAGGATAAAATTCATCATAGGTGCAAAATGCATGCATCGTCTGTGCAAAACATGTTTGGTGACGCATGTAATATAAATCTTATAGGTTATAGCAAGTATTTGAAATGTTTTAATCTGACAATAATTTTAGAATTGGTTTGCGTTGCACTTCTTAAATTTTGCATTGATCTATTCGTGAAGCCGTTAATTATAGTTAGCATTCAGATCTTCGATCTACGGCGAATTGCATTGATATACGAGCCATGAAATTGTATGTGATTCGTATGTGATACGAGGGATTCTGTTATTCAGGCATAAGCGTCAAAGCATAAATCACACGAAATAGGGGGGCGTGTTCTTTCCTGCCTGCCTTAGACTCACACGTTACATACCGACCTCATTATTCGTGATCAAGTGTACAAGGAAAGGTGAAAATCGCACTAGCGCCACAACTAACGCCATGTGTTTTGACATTACTGAGATGCCGTTAAGCCTACCATTACGTGCATCTGTTAGCAAACTGAATTTTGTTAAAAATACAAGCTGTTGCTTCGTGCACATGGTACGTGAGGTTTCCCTGTTGGCTCTTGACTGCCCCACAGTGGGGAAATGGAGTTATTACACTTTGATCTAATTTTGTTATGATGAATAATAATGAATAAATATGAATAATAAATCGTTTTATAAAACTAAAGGTCGACGCCTTAAATGATATCCTTCTAACGTGGTTATGACTGAACACAAGCCATACTCAACAAATACGCGATTGTTATTTTTTTTCGTTAGGAGTGCGTTGTGTGGGCATATACAGTGATTATGCAAGAGAAGAGTTTAACATATAATTATAAATTAACACCACATGCGAACTGCATTGATTTGGAGATAAGGAACTCGGAAAACATTTTTGAATTGTGTTAGACATGTCATTTCGATGTTGATCTGTTCTGCATGTGGTCTCATGTCGAAGTTCTGCTTCGCTCCACTCTTTGACCCTGTTTGAGCCACATTCCTACATTTCTTCAGTGTCAGCTTGCTGTGGTGAGTTAGAAGATGGAGACAACTGTTACCAGAGGAAATGTGAATGTAATTATTAAGTATAGCATAGAATATTTTATGATAGTGTGCAGTTTTAGATGTCTTGTATTCATTGAAATATATTTACCCATGAAACCATTAAAATATTTTAATATTCGACATTTAAAAAAATCATGACGATCAATGTAGAGAAAGAGAAAATAATTTTATTTTACATGGTCTGGCCACGGGAGGGCAGCAGAGTGTAATTTAAAAAAAATTGCAGTCTGTAAACTGGGGGTGTAATTGTGAAGACGCAACACAACGGGCATTTGTGTGAAAACTATAATTAATCTAATTGGGCGCAGCTTCAAAATAATTTATGCTTAGCTATTGCCGTACTTCACAGTAAAAATCGTGGCGGCAGATGAAGTTGGTCATATGAGCGGTATACAGCAGCACATCCGAGTTCCTTTGTAAATACCATCTATTCAATGGGAACCGTGTTAATAGATAATGGCTGGATAAATGGATGGATGCATGAATGTAGCTTAAAATGTCTCAGTTTTGTTGATCAAACTAATTTTGCCACATTGGAATACATAAAACCTAACGTCCGTAGATCATATAGAAATTGCATTCGGTGTCTGAAACGGCAAATTTCTAGATGATCGGTGGATTTATTAGCTGGTCTGCGAAGCATCATGAGAAGAAGTGTCGCTGAACGGTATTGGTCTGTTGGTACTGCCTTGCAATGTAGGATGCGTAGCAGGCAATTGTATTGTTTTGCAAGGTAGATGTCGCAATTGCATGCACATTTTTCTGGTGTAAATGGTAGCCTTTAAGCTGGACTTTTAAAAGTATGTTTGCAGGTCTATATTTACTACAAGCGCTTAACTGGCCGCCTACATGATTAGATTATTTTTCTATTTGGCTGCCAGGACTCAAGAGAATCCAATAGAAGATTTCCTGCTTTTTCCAATTACTCGGTTTGGCTGCGACACTTTCTATTTTGAGAGGCCTTTCTCATTTCAGCTGGGCGTATTTTTAGCTCGCAATCTTCATCTCCTCTCGATCCAAAGAGGCGATGCAGGGCGAGCTGGTGCTCCGTGTTTACGCGTCAGATATGGTGTGCGGAGGTCGCTGGGAGTCGGTACAGTGTCAGCTCCCCTTACACCCCCGGGTGCATGTGCTGCATTCAGGATGGGGGGGCACGTGGGTTATACAATCCTTTACAACATACTTGGCAGCTGCTGTTTTTAAGGGATTTTCCCTCACATTGCATAACTGTATCTATATTTTTGCTTTTATTATGTAGCGATATAGGTTGTTCCCAGTATGTAGAAGAATTTAGAATTTGAAATCCACTTAAATGTGTACTGTATTTATCATCTAGGCTCTTTCATGCATGCAGTTTTGCTATAAACAACACAAACCTAGCACTGTAAGCTACCTGCAATCACTTTGAGGTATTCTGAGCCATCTGTCGCAGTGGCCAGTGACACGGAATAGCTGAGTGTGCCACCTTCTGGCAGGGGGCGGTAGGACAGCTGTAACACCAGAGGGCCAAATGGTCAACTACAGGGTCCACTAAGATATACACTCAGTGACCACAGTCTTCCGTAAAAAGATGCAAAAGTTCAGAAGTCCCCTGGCAAGGTGACAGCGTAACCGAAATCCCTCGTGGAAGCATGCCATTTTTGAGGGAGGGATGGATCCATTAAAAGTGCTTTGTGCCGTTTGTAAAACCGATTCGAGGTGGGATTTCTGGGCGTCCGCTTGGCAGTGCTCTCCAGACCTTCTCTTCGCGTCGAAGGAAATCGTATTTGTGTGCATTTACGTTATCGGCGATCCCCTCTCCCCTGTGGGACTGAGCGTTAATGGGTTTGCCGAGACGATGTCCTGGTCTGCATGGACCCAGTGCAGGTTAAATACTCAGACCTGGCTGGGATGTGCGAATGAAGACTGTAAACACTGACATGGGTACGAGGGGTGGGGGTACAGGATGCCCCCACCCAAAGGTCAGGGCCTTGATGTTCTTGCCTGGTGATTTCTGCCCGGAATCAGGCATACAAGGTTTATCTAATTCGCCTTCAGTGACTCACTCTAAGCCGTGGGCCTTGTGCTCAGAGTTACTGAATCCTGCCACGTTTTCATTGTCCCGTGGTCTTCTTGCAGCCTCGCTGGGCCGCTGTGGTTCATTGCCGGTGCCAGAACAAATCTGACGACTACATTCAAGATTTTCACTGGTGGATGGGTTCCATCCTGGGGGCGGGCAGTTGTCTATGTTGAGTGGGCAACCAGTGTTGTGTCAGAAGACTTGTGCCAGTTTCCTCTGATAGGCGGTCGTTGAATGGGGGGAGTGGCGGCAGTAAACGTTGTCGAACTGGCCTTCACCTGGTGCCAGCTCTATTGCAGTGGGGTTTCCTGCATGCAGGCAGGTCCCTCTTACCCTTCCCTCACGATGCAGCCTGCTAATCCCCTACAAGGACTTCCACATCAGTGGCTCGTCGGCGCCGCCCTGGTGTTGCTCCCCTCCCGTGGTGTTGATCCAGTTGGTGCACCATATCATAGGTGTGGGTTCTGAAATCGACAGGGTTTCCCCTTTCCGGACTGTCTGAGGTTCCGACGTCACAGTGAGCGTGTTAATAGTGCTCCTTATTAACCGCACGTGGTCCCAGTAGGCATCAGGACTGACGGTTCTCTCCAGGTTTCCCTTGTCCTGCTGGGGGGGGGGCTCTCTTTCAGCTTCTGTGTCCATGTGAGTTCAGTGTGCTTGCTGGGGAGGTGGGGGGTAAATCAGGAAGGGAGGGGCCTCATGGCTGAACCCCAGGGCATCCGAAAGACCGAGGCAGGCCGCCCTCCAGGTGCCCGCGCCCGTGACGCATTACCCCCCCCCCCCATCCACCAGGAGACAGGCTTTGGCTCCTGCTGGCTGAATCCGTTTCTCCATATTCTCTCCGGACAGGCCGGTCGTGGGCTGGATTTCTGCGTGTGTGCGCCCACTGGGAGGGCCGTCTGTCCTGCGCTAATGCCGCTGAATCCGCTCATTGGGGGGCGAGAGCGAGTCAAACAAAAGCCACTCCTTTCTTTCCGAAGACGGCCGGCATCCGTCCCGCAGCAGCGCCGTTTACACTGTCCCATCTCATCCATGGACTCAGATAGTGGGACGTGGATTTCTGGCTCCCAACCCCCCCCCCCCCCCACACACACACACACACACAGTTATTCAGAGTCCTCTGATCTATTTTCACTTTGAAAAGGACTTCTGGCAGTTTAATATTGGGACCCCCCCCCACATACAGAACGACCCATCTGGCGCCTGGCATCAACG
>JAODLC010000045.1:10884376-10897021 GCA_026781145.1 Hippopotamyrus pictus | reverse complement strand
CAAACGTGCTAGCCTGCTGCTGCTCACCACTTGTTAATGACTGTGATATGAGTATGCATAGGTGCTGCAAGGCCTGGGTATCAAAAAGGGGTCAGGTTCTCCTCCACAGGAACTCGATTTCTGAATGACTGACACTGAAGTGGAGTTATCGGAAGTTTGGGGCGTCTCCGAGGCAGAGCTTGTCCCCAGGTTTTTGACTGTCTCTGTGTTAGTTGGGATGTCGACCCCTGTTAGTCACATGACTGGAGCCGTGGAGGCCTGCCGGCCCGTGTTAGTCACATGACTGGAGCCCTGGAGGCCTGCCGGCCCGTGTTAGTCACATGACTGGAGCCCTGGAGGCCTGCCCACAGGTCTGCTCCAGGTAATGGGGCGGGGGGCTCATCTGGATGCACCCATGGCTCTGTCAGCTGGAAAGTGACAGATGGAGGAAAACAAGGCCAGTGGGGAGGGGGGGACAAACTCAGCATCTTGTGTTTTTGACAAAACACCCCCTTTCCATCCATGGAGAATGATGGTCTCTCAGCATTGCTGTTCTGGTGGGTGGGGGGCGGTGTAATGATTTTATATTTCAACATAGTTAAAAAAAAAAAAAACTCAAAAAAGGGTTTGAATTTAAGATAAGGTGTTTTACGAAGCCTGGAAATGTCGCCTTAACCCGTCATCCGTCTCTATCTGACCTGCACTTAATAGGAAATCATAATAAGCCGGCAGCAATCTGGTATACTTTAGTAAGCATTAACATTTGCTGATATCATTGCTAATGATTCTGTGTAAACACATAATTTAAGTGCTGGCATCCATTTGAACTTCCCTCGACATGTTGGGTGGCCTCTTAGGTCAGCTCACCATCGTACTGAGTGGTATTATGGACTGAATTAATGTGACGCATGGCAGGGGGGTGAGTCACACACCAGCCTTACGATGAATTAGTGAATTAGGGTGGGGGCTTTTTCTTGTTCTTTTTTTTTTTTTTTTATACAGTGCTGCTGGGGTCAGGGGTCATTGTGAATGAGGGGCGTGGTTGGAAGGGTGGGGGGAAGGAGCAAGGGTCAGGGCTAGGTCATCCTGAGATAAAGCGGGGAGGGTGTGGGGGAATCGCAGCCCACCCGCAGCACACGCCGTTAGCAACACGGCGTCGCTGTTATGCTAATAGCTGTCCAGTAGGGTTTGATGTAAGACTGGTGATTATCCGGTCTCCCCTGCCACTCCATTCCCCAGGGTGCATTGGGGCCATGCCACTGCCTGCACTGGCCCTGTGCTGGATCAGCGGTTGCATCTCTTTCCAGCCTCTAGAACGACTGTGAGACTCGGGGCTGCGTTAGCAATTAGCGATTAGCACGCTTGCAGCAGTCTTGCATTATGGGATAACAATTAAAGAGCGTGTCGGACGGAGTGTTGCGGCTGATCCTTTGAGAGAAACGCTCATACCCTGTTTAGCCTTAAGAGCAAAGGAGGCATGGCATCGGGGGTGGGTGGGTCGTGAGCCACCCGGTGCCTTTGTCTGCCTCGCAACGCATCCATCCGTCAAACCGCAAGATGTCTAGTTGCTTCTGAAATTCACACTTCTACACCGGCAATGTAAGTGGCAGACTCTCAGGCGATGGTCAGGGGTGGCTTAATTTGAGATAAAGGGGTCCCTCGGTAGCAGAGACTGGCTTCTGTGAGATGGAGAAACCTCCCCGTAGACAATCTGCTTCTTCACCTCTAGGTGGCGCTGTCTGGTCATGGCACATTGCTTTATTTCCGCTAATGCGACATTACGATCATCGCAAATCTACGGTGTCATTTATGGTGTCCCAGCACAGAAGGCTCACAGTGGGAGTCGTGTGTATGCTTTCGTCTTTTCTGATTGGCTGAAATTCAGCTGTTGGGTGTCTGTGTCCTGAGTTTGTGGTCTGGGAGCTCAGGGTTAGGTCTAGGTTTACACTGCTTGGATGTGCTTGAAAGCAGCTAGATGGTGTCAGTGCCACATGAAGACTTAGCTGTTTTTATCATTTCTAAGACATTCTATTTATATTGCTAAGATGTGTTCAATGTTCAAATTAGACCAACATATGTGTATGTTAATATGTGTATGTTCAATAAATTGAAATAATCACATGCCTCAAGTTTTGTTTCCTGTAACAGTAAAAATGTTTTAGTCCAACTTACTGAAGGTCTCCCCCAGTGGATTATCGCCGTCCTCCCGATGTGACAATTGCGTGCGCTTAACATGTGATTTCCATACTGACAATGCGCATTGTGCAAGCCCAAGAGGGTGGCACAGAGGGGCACTCCACCTCTTTGTGTGTGTTTGAGTTTATGCTGGATCCTCTGGCTTCCTCCCACCTTCCAAAATAATACACTAAGTGAATTGAAAGTGCGTAAATTGACCGTTTATGTGAGTGAGTGAGAGTGAGTGAGAGAGTGAGTGAGTGAGTGTGCACTCTGCAATGGGCTGGCACCCTGTCCAGGGTTGGTCCCTATGATGCTCCAATTGCATTATATATTATATTATATTATATTATATTATATTATATTATATTATATTATATTATATTATATACCAGACCCTAAATCCCAAGCTTGTACCATATGCCCTGATGCCCATGCCCATATCCCAGGCCCTGATGGTCATACCTGTATCCCAGGCCCTGATGTTCATGCCGTGTCCCAGCTCCTGATGCCCATGCCCATATCCCAGGCTCTGATGCTCATGCTCGTGTCCCAGGTCCTGATGCTCATGCTCGTATCCCAGGCCCTGATGTTCATGCCGTGTCCCAGGCCCTGATGCCCATGCCCGTATCCCAGGCCCTGATGCCCATACCCGTATCCCAGGCCCTGATGGTCATGCCCATATCCCAGGCCCTGATGCCCATGCTCATATCCCAGGCCATGATGCCCATGCCCGTATCCCAGGCCCTGATGGTCATGCCCATATCCCAGGCCCTGATGGTCATACCCGTATCCCAGGCCCTGATGCTCATGCTCGTGTCCCAGGCCCTGATGGTCATGCCCATATCCCAGGCCCTGATGCTCATGCTCGTGTCCCAGGCCCTGATGCCCATGCCCGTATCCCAGGCCCTGATGCTCATGCTCGTGTCCCAGGCCCTGATGCCCATGCCCGTATCCCAGGCCCTGATGGTCATGCCCGTATCCCAAGCCCTGATGTTCATGCCCATATCCCAGGCCCCGATGCCCATTTCCTATCATAGCCCCATTCCACCCCACATCGCCTGCTTTGTTTTGTTTGTCGTTTGCTGACATCAGAATGCCACTCATTCATTTTTCTTCTTCCCTCAGTTTTTTCTAACCTCCTCTTAATGAAGCCCCCTCCCTTCTGTCTCTGTCGGTTCTCTTGCCCACACGGGTCTTGCAGGGTGCAGCGTGTCGCAGAGCTGCTCCTGCTCACTGTTATGTTATCCACATGCTTCCCTCGTGCCATTATGGAACATTCCAGCATCATCTAAAATGAATTTAGGAGTGCTGTCCAGAGTCTCTGGAGATAGGGGGTCGGCCACACTGTACAGTGGCGTAGAACCCCAGGCCATTATCCCACCGTTTTCACTGCGACGGCATCACGAACGGCTCACATTCCGGAATTGCGACTACAGCTCCCGACCCGGAGCTCCCATTTCCACTGCGGTAAGGGCTGCTGTTGCCATGGTTACACTACACTTCAGGAAGGATCGGAAATCCAGCGTTCCGCTGCTCACGTGTCCTGCGGAATCTCTTAATGATCTTGCCGTTGTGCAGACTGTTTCTAAGCCAGACCGTAGGAAAATACCCTCCTGTAGCGCAGTCCCAGGGTGCTTGTGACAGATTCAAATCTAGACATGCTCCTTTACTTAACAGATTACGGGACTGATTCCCGTGCTTTCCATATATTGTATTGTGGACCTCAGATCTACCGATTAGCCGATCGTAAATTAACAATGCTCTTAATGCTTTGCATAGGCTTTGAATTCCACATAGCAGCATGAAAACCTGGTAATTTTTATGAGATAATGTGTTTAAATATTTTCTCACCTTTGCAGCATAACCATATAGGAAGGAAATGTCCACCTGAAAAACTGATTCAGAGGGGAGGGAAAAAAAAACACCTGTCATATCTTGAGACCAGGGGACTTGTGAGGTTTTATGGGAAAATGGTTGCTTTGCAGTCTGAGGCTGGGCTTGCACAGAGACGGCTGGTGAACTCAGTAGTGCATTAGTAGAGTTAGGTGGGGCTGGGTATTAGCAACCTGCTGCTTAAGTGGCCTGGACTGATGCTGCCAGAGTCTACGTCAATTCCAATCACTAAACTGCCAGCGCACGGGGAAAGTACTATTTATTCAGTGGGCGAAGAAGCTTCTGGAGGCTGCGGACCTGGTCGGGGGGCCAGCGGCCAGCGCTGCGGAGGGAGGGATAGCCCTGCGCCTTAATACCCGGGGACGAGCTCTGCGATCCAGTTAATCTGGGCTTGGGAGTGGGCCGGTTAGCGCTAGAAGCTTCAGCCGCTCGGAGGGAGCGCCCGGCTTGCAGCCCACATTGTGGGGAGAGAGGGAGGGGGAGAGAGAGCACGAGAGAGAGAAAAGAGAGAAAAAAAGCTGAAAAGCAGGATGACAACAAGGCATACGCAGGACGTGATCTGGGCAGGGGGGCCGGCTGGGCCTTTCACAAACCCTCTGACTGCCGCTCGGCTATTTTGGTCGCCCCTTCCGTGTATCATGGCCACACGTGTCCCGGCGGAGTAACTAGCACCTACAAATATGGTAAGTAGAGATAGTGACCCCCACCCCCCCCCCGTTCTGCCATGCCGCCTGAGTCGCCGTCGCTGGCGGGAGGCTAATTCTGGGCCAGGGGGTGGCATCCCGTTGCTTGCTTTCTGAGCAAAGATTATCTCCGGAACTTCTATTCACTTAGCCTCCGTGCAGGTATTTTTAGTCCTGGGGTATGCCGCTGCCCCCCCCCCCCCCCAGCCCTGCAGCCGTTAATTGAATCCTCGGGTTTCACTCCGGACTGCGGCGAAAATGGCAGTGGAGGAAGGAGCGGATTTGCCAGGAGCTGTGAGTGTCCCCGGTCCCCTTGGCGCGACCCGCCGTTTTTCCGATATGCGCAGAGCATCCTGGACGGGATCGCGGCGGGAGGAGCAGGGCACGCAGGACGTGCCGTGGCGGCTTGTTTACGCGGTGGGGGTGTAACATGACTGTGCTCACATAGCACAAGTCCGGGAGGGGGGCCGTCCCGGACAGGGGAATGGCTTCGCCGCCGGCCGACGGAGGTGCGCGGAACTTTTTGCCTCTTTGCTTTTTGCAGCGCCTGTTCTTCCGCTCGGCTGAGATTTCCAAGGTAAAGGATCGGTCTGCGTCTTACGAAAGCAGGGTGCCTGACCTTGGTGTCACGAGTGCCGGGAATTTTGGGGCAGACCTGCCGCGCATCCGTGGCGATCCAGCAGTCGGGGGGTGAGGACAGCTTTCCGTCGTTTCGGGGTCGGCCTGTGGCAGGGGCTTCGGTGGGGAAGAGCTGCCGTCGTTTTTTGGCACGCCGCCGGTGTAACCGGCATCAGAGCAAGCCGACCTTCAGAGCAAGCCGACCAAAGTCGGGTCCTTCACCGGACCGCACTGCAACCTCGGGACCTTAACTGGTCCAGCTGATTCTTAGGCATTATTGTAGATGGTCGTGTTTCGGTCTCATCTGGCGCTCGTTTGAGAAAACACAGATACAGTTGCAGTTTCTGTTGCGTGGTGGTAATTCTGTGTTGCAGTTACTGCATTGTGCTTACAAAGTCATAGTAAGGAGGAGGGACGACGGAGTAATAACAAGAAAAATGTGCATATTATAATCATATCTGAGGCCTGAATGTATGTATCTTTTTATGCTCAGTATATCTCGCTTCTGGCATGTCGAAATGCAATGCTAGCAAAAGTTATAAAATATGTATATGTCGTATTATTTGCGTGTATACATCACGTCATTCTTGTAAGTTCCGGGCCTTCTTCCTCATGCGCCTGTAGTGTTAGTGTTAAAGTCTGTGTATGTATTGTGAACCTGAATGGTGTTTAAGGTTTTTCCTGAAAAGTAACACATCCCCATTTAGGAAGTGCGTGCTCTAGGGCTATTGGATAAAATAATGACACGCCTCTTTTACTCGCCTCCTTCTGCATGCATGACTTCAAGGGAACGCAGGAATGCTTTGTTAAAATTAGCACTGTAGCCCTTGTCAAAAAAAAAAAAGAAACACCGCAAAGTGCCCCTTAAGAGAGAGATACACCTTAGATCCGGGTTAGTTGCCCGCAATGCCTCGCCTGTCCAGCAGGAGGCGCAGGGATGATTGGCCAGTAGGACGGGATGATAGCTTATCAATGGAAACAGAAGATATCTGTCATTATTATGCCAGGCTTTTACCAAGAAATCATACTGCCAGTGCGTGGAGGTCCATGGCACTGACTGGTGCAGATGTAGCGGCCGCTAGGCTAACCGGCTGTCTTAGCATTGTCACGCCAAGCAGATTAGGGGGCAAACATGCAGTGTGCTGTGTCAGGCAGCACCTCTTCATTCTGGATGCACGTCTGGCAAAACAAAGCACCCCCCCCCCACCCTGCTAGACCATTGTTGCCTCCCCCCTCGTAACCTCTGGATTTGGAATCCTGGTGCGTCAACAAGATGATGGTCTGAAACGGCCAAAATGTCTTGGGTGGGGTCAAGGGAAGCATTCAGGGAGTACGGTTTGGTTCATCATAGCTTGTAAGGTTAGTAAGCAGGCAGAGGGGGACCTGGAGGTGCTTCCTCGCACCAGGGTGCCACCAATGGCCCAATGAACCTACATTCAGTGAGGCTTAAGCTTTTGAGAATCTCTGTTACTCTGAATATTGCCTTTACCAGACCTCAGATGCCTGACGGGTCTTTGGTTTCACCTTGCGGTACGGCTGTATGGTAGGGTATGAAAAAAAAAATCACCTTTCACTTCGTATCCGGGCAGTGGGTCCGTCTTTGCTGTGAGGCCACTGGGCCCAGTTCAGAACCATATTTACACTGCAAGGTTGAGACCAGACCTTAGGAATTTATGTGTGTAGAGTGGGAAGTACTGTTTTGAATTATCAGGTTATACTCAAATAATGCAAAATCAAAAATATATACAGTACCGTGCAGAAGTATTAGGCAGTCAAAGAAAATGATGTTTAAATGATCTTCATGTTGGTGTAAAACGATGACATTTTGTTTATCGAAGCATGTCATCATAGCCATTTCAGCACATCTCCTAGAGTCACCCCAGTATTTGCAGCCACCCTCCAAAACTCAATTAATTATTTGAACAGGTGGTGAAATTTAACAAATACATGGGATGACTGAGGTGCCCCTGAGGAGAAGTTTGGAAACTGAAGTGGTCTAGCCATCCAGCAAGATATCAGTAACTTTCTGGGGAATAGAAGAAATTCCTGTTAGTTTTTATTGCGCTACTCTTAATTTACAAATGTTCTAATGTTAAATAGTTCCATAAGTTCCAAGCAAATATACACTTACTACCCAGATAAATAGCTTTAAACAATTTCTTTGACTGCATCAGACTTTTGCATGGTGCTGTTATGTGGAATTAGTGAAGAGTGGTAACAGAATGGAATTCTACAACTGATTTTGCTTATTAGGGACATTATGGTGGTGGGGGGGGGGCAGTATGCCTTTGGACTAAAATACTTGTTCTGATAAATAGACCTTAAATGAAGTGTTTTATTCCACGGCACTTTATCGTGCACAAACCAGAATGCTGCTGTTGGAGTGAATGCCGTGGTACCATTGTGCCGGGATCAGGTTACATTGTTCTCGAAAAGCCCAGGTCGCGTCATTCCTCATTCCTGTTCGCCATGGTCACGGTCTGCTGCCTCTCCGGACGAGGCCGGTAAGCCCCGGAGCGGGCCTAGGATGGGGGACGCCGATGGGGACTGGCGATAAACGTCATATTAGGTGTATTAGGATGGTGTCCAAGCTGGGGGGGAGGCATTATTGGGGGCTGGGGGAGGTGCAGAGTAGTGGATGTGATGCTGGTTCAACCATGTCAGTCATCGGAGTGGGGGTGGGAGCAGGGGGGAGGAAGGGGTGAGCAGAGGGTGGGAGTGCTGATCAACAGCTACCTCCATTGAATTGCAAAGAAATGCAATAGAACAATATTAAAAAGCAATTAAATTGCACTTCAGGATAGCACACAACATGACACAAAGTGCATTATGGGGGAAAGACAAAAAAAAAAAAAACGCATAACCGTATAGCAGACATCGGTAAACATTTGTATAAGTTGCAGGCATATTTCTCTCGAAACGGTGAAAGATACGTTGTTGTCAAATCTTTGCTTTAGGTTAATGACTTTGCTTTAGGTTTCCATGCCTTCAGATTAAAACAGTCAAAATATTCTAAGTGGCTTGTGTGACATTCAAACAAAGTTGAAGTTAAAAGCTCAGCGTCATTATTATTTAGATGTTTCCAAGGATGCTGTCGTGGCTATACTCTTTAAGCAGACTTAAATACATCAGACTAATAACAACAAGAAGAAACAGCTGGTAAACACAGGGAATCCACACGAGGTTAATGAGGGGGACATGGCACATGGAAGGAGCAGTTAGCGCTGTCAGCCTCACATCTCCAACACTGGGGGTTCGAGTCCTGCCTCTGTGTGTGCACTTTGCATGTCTTTCTGGTTTTCATGCCAAATTGTGGCTCCTGGGGTTTCCAAAAATATTCAGTGAGATGATCCAGGGCAAAGGTAGATAGTTCAGGTTCAGAAAGGAAAAAATCCAGACCATGATTTTGTTTCAACCAACCAGCTGAGCACTCTGTGACTTTTTATATTCATCTGGTTGGTGGTCCAGATTTTTACTTTCTGGACCTGAACTATCCACCTCTGATCCATGTATTCTGTGATTCCTGGGACAGCCTCCAGGCTCATCGTGGCCCTGTACTGGATATATGGTGATGGATGGATGGATGGATGGATGGATAGATGGATGGATGGATGGATGGATGGATGGAATGAATGATGTTACAAAGGCATGACGCTGCTATCACTTTAAAATGTGGAACCGACATGATTGTGCTGAAATACAGAGCAATAGTACTGCTGATGTTATGGACTAAGTCCGAGCGTTGCGTTTTTTTTTTCCTAATCTAACATCCAGTCATTTAGTCTTTTATTGACTAGTCCTGACACATTGTTGATGATATGTGTGCGGATCTGCAGGGTAGCTAGAAGAACGACCTCGGTCTAGGCTGCCATTGGGCTCTGTTCTGGGGTCAGATGGGGGGGCACACCACATTATTTCCCCACAATGTGAACAACTTTTTACCTTGTGGGGATATTTTTTTTGCCCCCCACAAGGAAAACCTTAATTTTTATAAAAATCTGTCAATGCAATCGAAAAACTAAAAATGCTAAAAGTCTTGTATTTTGTTTGGTTACTTACAGTTAAGGTTAGGGCTGGGTAGGGGTTAGGGTCCTTGTTGGGATTAGGGTTTTGCCCATATAAATGAATCGGCGGGACCCATAACAATATGAATACTAACGTGTGTGTGTCTGTGTGTGTGTGTGTGTCTGTGTGTCGGAGATCCACACCACAGCTTTGCCGCCCCAGCTGCTACCCCCGCGCCCCCTGTGTCTCTCTCCTGCTGCATGATGGCCGTCCTCCCCGGCGGGGGGTGCACATTAACCCGCTGTGACCCCCATGAGCACCTTTCTCCCCCTGCTCAGGCGCCCGCTGAAGTATCTAGCTGCGCCCCGCCCTGCTTGAATAATTAGTTTCATATCTCGCATGTCTCTGTCAGGTCCTCTCCACCCGGCCGACTCTCATCCTGTTTTGCCGTCATTCATCTTTTTTTTTCTCTCTCAATTTGCAACATTAAATAGCTCTGTTGTATCTTGTTAATTTGCCAGCTCTGTGCAATTTGGGGCCTTTCTGCGTCCATGAAGGGCAGTCATGTGTTCAGTTAGGTATCTATTGGCCTGTCTGTTGGGGGGTCTGGGCGATTCAAGGTGTCTCAGTGACTTTAGTGAAGGTAACGTCCCTCCTGTTCACCGGTGTCTCCATATACAGCCTAATTCAGCAAGCCTCAGGTCCGTTTGCTCCTGAGGAGTGGATTTTTACTTTCACATGAATAAGGGTAGCTGTAGCTTTTGGTGGGACGTCAGCCTCTTCTGGTGAGGCGTAGTAACACCCCCCGGAACCAGCTCACGTGTGATTTGCCAAACCTGCTTTATTTTTCTCTTAGGGGGGGGGGCAAATTCAGATAATGAAAGTGAAGCAAGGTGGAATCAGCCAGGGGCGGTGCTGAAAAGCTCCCGGAATCATAGCACTGAGACTACAGGCTTGCGGCATCAACAATGGGCTCATGGTGTCAACGCGAGACTCACAGCATCAGCGACTGGCTCATGGTGTTAGCGACTAGTTCACGATGTTAGCAACTGGCTCACGGCGTTAGCGACTGGCTCACGGCGTCAGCCATGGGCTCAAGGTGTTAGCTATGGGCTCACTGTGTTAGCGACTAGTTCATGGCATTAGAAGCTGGCTCACAGCATCAGCGACGGGCTCACTGTGTTAGCGACTGGCTCACGGCGTCAGTGGCGGCCTCACTGTGTTAGTGGCGGCCTCAAAGTGTTGGCGACTGCCTCACGGTATCAGCGATGGGCTCACAATGTTAGCGACTGCCTCACGGCTTCAGCTACGGGCTGACGGTATCGGCTGCTGTTCGTACAGCCGGCGCAGTCGGTCTGACAGGCTGCAGCTCGTCATCCGTAGTGCTTTTCAGCGGATTTTTTTTTGTGCCTTTTTCCTGCTGAAATGTGTTTGTCCTGCACACCCCACCTGTGTTGCTATTGGGGAGATGAGGATCAGCTGCCAGGCAGGGGCGCCGTAAAGGGAGGGAAAGTTAGGATGGTTCCAAGGGTCCTTAAGTGACAGGGGCCCTAAAAAAATTGGAACACAATTGGATTGGTTTGGGTTGGGGGCCCAGTGTGATAGACTTTCATGGGGCCCAAAATCTTCAGAAGAGCCCCTGGGCCAGCGTATCGAAGATAAGCCCCTTCTGACTTAGTCTGCTCCCCCAATTCAGCCTCTGTAGAACTTTCCGGAACACTAAGTGAAAGTTGACCAGGCTGCGTACAGCAGGTTAGAAAATAACTAATGATAATTAAACATGAGTTTGGCTCCGAGCTCACTGTGTCTGGCTGATGTTGAACCTCATGCACATTCCCTTTTTGGGGATTGGGCCAAGGACGGGGCAGTGGGGTGCTCGTCGATTAAAAGAACAAAAAAGCAAAAACACAAACGCCGTTGCCATGTGACTGGAAAAACAGACAATAATACACACAGCGCTCACTCTGAGACAGAATCCCCGTGCATGAGTGTGGTTCTTGTCACCGGGAGCGAAACGAAACCAAACACACTGATGTTTAAACCAGTCCATAATAGTTACACCAATCATGAGCCCTCTGCAGTGCCCCCTCTTGCTAAATGTCAGTACTGCAGGAAGTCATAGCGAATGTACAGTTCAGTGTTTTACAGTGACCAGCATGCCTTCACGCCCCCACATGAACAATGAATGTTCCGTCTACATCTTAAGTCCTGTAATTCAAAGGTGACTGGGCCGTGTGGTGAAACGACGCGTTCATGTTGTGAATTAGAATCAGTTTGGTGATTCTCATCCGGTGGACTGGCTTACCGTCAGTCAGAGAATGGTATATACATCTACACTGGTTCCTTTCTTTGATATGGTATATGGTAACACCTTATTAACTAATGTGTATTTTGCTATTACTTACGTATTAATTAACCACAAACTAAGTCCTAGTTACTTACTGATCTTTTAATCGTTCATCATTAATGAATTGTGCCGCATCTTTTACTCCAAGCAGTTAGTATATTTGTTGCTACGCCTGTTAATTCTGTAAATCTTTATGAACAAGTCATGAATAACATGTGAAGTACTGATCTCATGCTTGTTCATCATTAATGAATCGTGATGCATCTTTTATCTGAAGTAGTTACTATTTGTGTTTATGGTTCGTACTTCAGTAGTAACTGATTTTAGTATTTGCACCCCCCGTCAAGTAAAGCGTTACCGACAGTATGGTGTAACGATGGTGATAAATGGGCGGGCTTTCACGCTGACGCAACACCAGCGTCTTTGTCTTGCGGAGAAAAGTGATTTTAAGGTACGTCTCCCACTGGTGGAGTTACGCCGGACGTGGAGTGCGGGGGGCGCAAGTGGACTGATCCGGCCTTTTCTCCTTGCAGTCGGACAGCAATGCCAGCTATCTGAGAGCGGCACGGGCTGGCAACTTGGAGAAGGCCCTCGATTACCTGAAGACGGGGGTCGACATCAACATCTGCAACCAGGTGCTACCAGTGTGACGTTTCGAATGAGGGGAAATCTGTGTAGCTAAGGTGAAATTGCCTGTTGTTGTGTGATAACAGTTGTTCTCTTGGACGTCTCTCTCTTTCTCTCTCTCTCTTTCTCTCTCTCTTTCTCCGTGTCTCCACAGAATGGCCTGAACGCTCTCCATCTTGCCTCCAAAGAAGGTCACGTGGAGGTCGTGGCAGAGCTGATTAAGCTCGGAGCCAACGTCGATGCAGCGACGAAGGTCAGCCTCCTCCCTCCACTCGATTAGAGAGGCATGCAGATCCGAGGAAGGCGCCATCCGTT
>JAODLC010000045.1:10866910-10884047 GCA_026781145.1 Hippopotamyrus pictus | reverse complement strand
AAAATATGCTGCATAAAACAATTGCATCATTCGGTAAAATAAGGGAGCCCTATTCTCTCTTTCATCTTTCTGGCACCCCCGCAGTTCACAGACTGATGGTTCAGTCCAGCTCTTTGTCTTTATTCGCTGCCATGTGGAAATCCTGCGGAATTATATATATCGTTCCACTGTGATGCTCAGGTTGTATCACTTTACAGTCCCAGACAATTTTACAATAAAAAAAAAGCCTGCATTTTCACTGTCTGTCATTACTTTGGTTACATTAACATACACAAATCTGGCAGTGATATTTCTCTGGAAATAATATTTTTGTGTATCTAACGTTTTTTAATCTTTAAGAAAGATGATGCGGTGATTGTAATATGAAGTACTGGGAGAAGAATACTATCACCAAAACATTATTTAGTGGAATTTTTAGATCCCCAGTATTGATTTCATTTTAACCACTATAATAATAAGTTAAATGTTATGAGAATATGGGTCGATTTTCTTTTAAAGCAATGTTTTTTTGTCTCCGATGGCATGCGGTGGGTGGTTTAGGTATTACTGCGCCATGACAACAGAGAGCTGTGAAAATAACGGGGGGGTTTTCAGCTACACTCCCTGATGCCATTACCTAACACTCCCTTACCCATTCCTGGGGGGGGAGGGGGTCTCGCTAAGTTGGGGTTGCCCAAAGAAAATGTGAATACATTTGCAGTAAATTAAATTATTGATATGACTAACAGGCCATATTTTCAAATAAGTTAAATAAGTTAAGTTTGCAAATAAGTTAGTAAGTTTATAAAAAATAATTTTGTTGAACTTTATATGTTCAGATAGAATTTTCATTTGACCAGTAGGGGGGCAGCTGCACCTCCTGTACCCCCTGGTAAAATCGTCTCTGCCCCAAAGAGTGTGCCAAGGCAGGCAGGGGCCTCCGGTATCAGCCGGGGAAACGGGACAGAGCCGACGCTGTGACCTGAACGTGCGGCCGGTTTATAAAAAGCCGGGGGGGGCGGCGCTAACAGCCGGTGACGTCCCCGGAATGCGAGGCGTCTAAATGAGGTCGGAAGTGGCCACTCCGGGGCTGGGGGGCTGGGCTGCAGCCTCGGCGTTAATCTGCGCCTCTCTCCTTTATCCAGAAAGGAAACACTGCCCTGCATATATCGTCGCTCGCCGGCCAGGCGGATGTGGTGAAGGAGCTGGTTAACAACAGCGCCAATGTCAACGCGCAGTCCCAGGTAGGCCCTCCCTCTGCTGACCGCTCACTGGCTAAGTGCGTCCGCGTCCACGTGGACAGGGGTTTTGTGAGGACACATGTAGAGACGATCTCCCCACAAATCACCACACAAGTTACCCCAACCCCACTTCCCCGCAACACGAAGGTCTAAACGAGACCCTTTTTACTGCATCTCTCACTTTCTGGGGTTAGTCCAAAGGATCGAAGACAAACCAGAAAGGTCTGTATTGTGCTGTAGAGCAAACCTGTCCCTCTTAAAGCTCCCAGCAAACTTGCTCCTTCACTATGGTCTCAGTCTAGGTCTCCTACACCAGCGTTTATCAGGTCTATGTGCCTTTGACAGGCAAAAGTGGTTTGGGGCAGAACAGGCTGCTGCACGGGCACAGACTGGATGGATCGGGGAAATTTAGGGCTGGATAAAATTCCCCGGTCAGCGAAATGTAATGACGGGACCCACCCCCCACCCCTCTGGTCGGCAGAATTTTGGAACTGGGGCACCCTGCTGACATGATGAATGATGAATGGACAGGCCTTGTGATTGGAAAGGTTGAGAGATCCTGTCCCAGACAGGCGATTTTGGCAGGGGGTGTCACCACAGCACCTACCAGTGACTTCCATAACGCCTCTTGCCCTCTATACCTTGGTGCTGGGCACAAGATTTTTAAATGAGTCAAAATCATCCATCCATCCATCCATCCATCTTCCATGTTTGCTTATCTAGTGCAGGTTTGTTTCCGGGGGAACTCCTTGTATGTCTGCTTCTCCATCTTAACAGTTAATTTGATTCCATCGGGTCTCTTCGGAGTTTAACTCTGACTCAGACGCTGTTTTAAGAATACACTGTGATTAGATGTCTTTGCGACGTCCGCGCGTAGCGAACCTCACGTGACACCGTGTGGCGCTGACTCTGCAGTAATGCCTACCTGGATGCCCCCCCCCCCGCCCCCCCCCGGTGGCCGCCGCGTGAGTCAGCCATGCCGTTAAGCTGTCGTGCCTGCCCCCCCATGAGGCACCCTCCTGCAACACAGCACCCCCCCCCCGTGGGAGGGTGGCAGGCATCGCCTTCAGGGTGTCAGACAGCTACAAAGGGTACACCCCCCCCCACCAGACAAGCAGGCCTCTATCTTCAAACCTCAGGCACACTTCGGGGGGGGGGTGCTTTGTCTGCCTCATGAAAAAGAATAACAATTGCCCCCCGCCCCCCCCGTTTGGGGCATAGCAGCTGCCTCATTTATGTATCTGCATACCTTGGATTGCATTTCTGCAGCGTTAAACCCTCATGAATATTCAGGGAGTTTTCTAGACGCTCTCTGCATGCATTTGGACCGGATGATCCTCTGCTAATAGCATTAGCACGCCGCGTGGGTCAGCGTGGGGTCAGAGACGCGGCCGGGCCCCGGAAACGCTCGCGGCGGCGTTAATCAGCGCGGCTTCCCGCTCGTCGGCGGCCGGGAGAGAGCGCCGCCCAGGAGCCGACCCCCAGCCCGGAATTCTCCAAGCGGGATTGTGCTGCCTGTGCGTTTTAAGGTCCAGCTGGAAGCATCGCAAAGAAGCGCGCAGATGTGCTGTATTTCTGTCGCCCCCGGGAGGAATGCAGCAAGCCGCAGAAATGTCCCTAATATTAATGGGGGGGGGGGTCTCTGTCAGGCTGCACACGCACAGCATTCCCTCCCCCTCCAGTCTTGCTGCAGTATCTCATACCGTCACCCTGCCCTCCTCTCCTCACCTCACAGACCGCCACCTATAACCTATAAATAATAAAATCAGACCCCCCCCCGTAAAGCCTCCCCGCTGCCCGTCTCCCTGTGACCTTCCCCTGACGCTCCATGTCACGCTGTCTCTGTCTCTGCAGAATGGATTCACGCCGCTCTACATGGCCGCCCAGGAGAACCATCTGGAGGTGGTCCGGTTTCTCCTGGACAACAATGCCAGCCAGAGCATCGCCACTGAGGTGGGTGGCTCTCGATCCCCCCCCCGCAGACCTCATCGCTGGCCTCTTTCCCTCTGCACTAGGTGCTCTTCCGTTCCCCCACTGGTTTATATTTAAAAGGCCTGTCTGGAATATTTGTGTAAATGCCAGAATTAGCAGGTATTAGTGTCGTTAGGGCATATAACCAGAGAGGGTGTATTTCAGTGTGCCACTCCGGGGCACAAGATGGCGCCGTCTCCAAGCCCCGGGGGGTGACCTTGACACATTCCATGAGGGGAATGTTATCGAACAGCCCCACACTTGTCACGATTTGCACAAGGAGGGGCAATGAGATGCCACGCGGTGGGGGTGACAGATGCAAAGCCACGCCCCCCCCCTCGGGCAGGCTTGGCAGGCTGGGTGTGGGTCGCTTAGCTCAGAAGCCGCCCTTGAGAGCGAGCTGGACTGCAGCGGCCATATTGAAGCCATATTGAATTATGCATCAGCGGGAATATATCCACGTTTGAAGTTACCCTAGCTGCTTAATTATTCATTGGCGCTGCTCTGAGTTGTAACGAAATTGCAGCCCTGTGACGTAAAAAAAAACAAAAAACGCCAAAATAAGGATTGATTCAGCTGGGTATAGATTTTGGAAGCTAACGTATAGTCACACCCCATCGGGGGTAGCAATATCTTAAGAAAAGTAGAGAATGTCTTGCTCTGAAGCAATCACATAATTTCACTGGAAAAGCCCTAAAGACAACAAAAGGAGCCTTTTTCCTTTGAATATCTTCCAAAATTTCCTGATGAAAGTACAGACAGTTGCTCTGCCCTTCAGAATCTAATTTGCGGAACATTCCTAATATGCGGCCGTCCATCTTTATAAGTTTCTTATTTGCGATCCTGCATAATGAGGGTTCTCACTGCCTGTTCTGCAGTTACTATGAATATTTATGCTGAGTCGTAAAAGTAAAAAATGAAATTACATTAAAGCCATATATTAAAAAAAAAAATCAAGATATATAACAATGAAGGATGCAGATATGCAATCCCTACAGCTGATCCCTACAAAGGAGAGGGCCCTAAAGTGCGGTTGGGATGGATCTATGTGGGCTGTAGATATTTTGGATTATCACCAGTGCGTGATAGAGAGGGAGCATCAAGAGACAAGGGACCAGAAATGTTTTTTCCCCCGATACCGACTGTGAATGTTCCTCGTGCGCACGCCCACCGAGTTCTGGGGAACTCGCCTGGCCTCCCCAGTGACCTCTGACCCCCCCCGCAGGATGGCTTCACACCCCTGGCGGTGGCACTGCAGCAGGGCCACGACCAGGTGGTGTCACTGCTGCTGGAGAACGACACGAAGGGCAAGGTGCGTCTGCCGGCGCTGCACATCGCCGCCCGCAAGGACGACACCAAGGCGGCGGCCCTGCTGCTGCAGAACGACCACAACGCCGACGTGGAGTCCAAGGTACCCGGCCGGCCTCCGGCCTCCGGAACCGCGTCGCGGCATGCCGTCTCCACGGTAACCGTGGCTGTGTCAGACCCACGCCTCACGCCTATGTATCGGGCCCGTGCAGTCACCCCCGCGGCAGGCTTGTCTCTGCTCTTTCGAACCCGGTCCTCGAGACCTTAGAATGCTGTGACGTAACTGGTTGGCGGTAAGAGACGGCGCAGACGCTGATTCCACCCTCAGCGGTTCGCTGCGGTCTTTAAACTGTCCTGGCTCCGCTCAGTTCGGCTCGGTTCACCCAGAGGAGCGAGGCTAGCAGTCTTAATTAAGTCCAGACCCCCCGCCTCCCCCCCCCCCCCGTCAGTTCCTCGCTGCTCCCATTGTGTCCTTGTGTACACTAACCGTCCGTTCTCTCTTCTCTTCGCTGGTATTCCCCTTCCTTCTGTCCCCCTTTTCTTCTTTTCTGTTCTGTTCTCTCTCTTTTTTTTGTTGCTGTTGTTTTTGCGCCCGTAGATGATGGTGAATAGAACGACGGAGGTATACACGAATAAAACTCGACACTCCGTGCAACCCCCCCCCCCGCCCCAAGGCTGCCGCCACCTCATCCCTCTCCTTTGTTTATGCATCGCTTTTCTTTCCTGTTTAATTGTTATCTCTTTTTATGTTTTTTTTTTTTCTTTTTTTACTTTATGTAGACTTTTGATTTCGGTCAGAGTTTGACATGAGGAGCATGCATTAGCCGCAGGCAAACACTGACGATTTCTGCAGCTGAGAGATGGGCTTCCTGGTTTCCGGGTGGCAATCAGGCCGACGCCCGAACTGCCCGGTGATGTAGCTGTTTGGGATGGGGGGGGGGATGGGGGGGCAGAGGCGGGACTTGACGGGTGACGAGGCCGACTGTTAAGGTTGGTTAGGGTGCCCGGCCACCCAGCTGCAGAGAGATGCTGGTTTTGCTAGTCACTAGTTTGCATCTAGGCTTCAGACTTGTGCATGACACTTAACCCCATGGTGTCGACCGGGTGACCAGGTCCTAATGACCGCCCCCTCCCCGCATGCCTACTAGACTCACGCCGGCATTTTTGGCAAACGCAACATTTTTTCTTTTCCCTCCCGGAAGAGCCCAAAGGAGGCCTTGGGCCCGACAGTAACTGCATGTCATCCCACAAGACTAATTATTAACAATTAACGATAAAACAAAAAAGCTAACAGACTATTATAAACCTAAAGGAACACATTGAAAAAATGTGCTAGATTTGCATGTTCTTGACATAATAATAGTGTTATGTCAATGCGAGATTTCTAGTAGCTTAGCGTATTTCTATACTGTCTGTGCTCTAGAGGTTTATAATAATTATTTACTAATTCCTGGCAAAGTGGGTCGTGTCCACCTGCCCGTTAACAGTGTGGCCACGTGCTGGGAGTGCACGGGGCCTGGAGGCCACCTGCTTTGTACCAGTTTGACAGCTGCTCCCAGTTAAGCCATTCAGCTGGTGGGGGCAAACACCTGGGCCGTCCCGGGTCAACCGGGATGAATCTCCGGGGTCTCTCTTGGGATTTTTTGGGCACCAGTGAAGCACTAGTTAACCACTGGAGTCGATGGGTCCGTCCCAGCTGTCAGTTTGCTCCACCTATTGCTCGTGAAACAGGATTAGCTGCTAACAAAATGGACAAAAATGACGGCTAAAAAAAAATGCGTGCCATCATTGTGAGAAATGGTGTGGAAATTGGTGATTTGAGTCTCTCCCCATTCGCTGATCT
Organism: Hippopotamyrus pictus; assembly: GCA_026781145.1. Classification (NCBI taxonomy): domain Eukaryota; kingdom Metazoa; phylum Chordata; class Actinopteri; order Osteoglossiformes; family Mormyridae; genus Hippopotamyrus; species Hippopotamyrus pictus. Next base: position 10,877,705 of record JAODLC010000045.1, on the reverse strand, counting down.
GCCACGGGATGGACGTGGTAACGCATGAGTCTCGATTGACTCTTCTTGTGAGCTTATCCTGTGTCTCTGGTGGGGCCTGGTGGATGGAGAGCCGGCCAAGGAGCTCATCTCCTCGGGGTAGGAGGGCGCCCCCCTCTGGAGTCCGCAGACGTCGCAGGTCGTCTGCTGATCTCCCATAATGCTCCTGGCCCTGCCCCTAAGGATGTGACGCTCCCGTGGGCGGGTGCCGGTGGCGGCGGTGGTGGTTAGTGCTTGCTGGCGGAGGGTTTGCTGGTGTTTTCGGGCTCGGTGAAGGACGGCCCGTTCCCCCCGGGCCCTTGACTCACCGCCACGGTGGCGTCTGGTCTGTCCCGTACCCCCCACCCACCCCCCTTACAGAGTGGCTTCACCCCGTTGCACATCGCGGCGCACTACGGCAACATCAATGTGGCTACTCTGCTGCTGAACCGGGGCGCCGCCGTGGACTTCAAGGCAAGGGTAAGACCCCATATCCATGTGGCGTGGGGCGGGTCCTTCACAGGTCCCGAATGCTCACAGACATACCCCCTTCAACTCAGGAAACCATGGTTTTAAAAAAAAAAAAAAAAAAAAAAAAAAACAGTTGGCGTGTGGTTGTAGGCTTAGGCTTGGGGCGCCACACCAGAAGGTCGCTGGTTCAAATCCCAGGGTCAGCACTGGATAAAAGAAACTGCTAATTGAATAAAATGACAAGGTTCTCAAATATGTGCAGTTTTAGTATTCAGTCCCCTTGAACCCCGGGCCAGGGGTCGCTGCTAAAGCAGACACAAACACACAGGCATGTACTCATGCATTTATGTCCGAATGCCATGGGGCTCCAGCTGGCACAGTTCCCCCCTGACTTCCTGTCATGCCCCTCTACTAAATGAAATACGACCGTAAGGATTAGAGCAACTTCCCCCAGACTGTAGGTCACAGCGACACGCCTCAGCTGCTCTGTGCCGCCTGGGCGACCGTCCTGCTGATGCCAAACAGGAAGGCCGTGGGATAAACGCGTGGTCAGGCCTCATGCAGGTGACCAGGCTCTGAATGGATCCTGAAAAGCCCCTCCCTTACCTCTGAAACGTATTCACTGACCTTAATGGACTCCTGTATTCTGATTATGCCCAAATTTAGTACGCAGCAATGCATTCATTCTTGTAATTTGTTGCTCTGCATCAGCATTGTGAAGCATAATGTGTAATATTTCAATGTATCTTCTAGGGTAAACAAAGGATTTCAAAATGGCAGACAGATACAGTCTGTGGCCACTAGAGGGCAGTGCAACTCAATTCCCATATGCAGATCTACTCATTTTCTTCTCTGTATCCAAATATAAACTAAGATTAGAAACTGGCACAATGAATCTACCACTTATGAGTCCTCTGATTGGAAAAAAGGAAGCAATAATTTTTGCTGTTATTAACATGAATATGATCTGGTTTGCTATGTTTGTTGCTGATGGAGCTTGGGTGGGTGAGATGTTTATAAGGTACTAATTGGGTCAGCGTAGCAGGGCAGTGGGTGAACAGGCATGTAGCGACTGCAGAGGTGGTTAGGGGATCGCTGTAGGATTTTTTTCTAGGGAGGGAACTACTGCTGGACTCCCCAGCTCTGATCTCTGTTAGCGTTAGCATAGCTAGCATTAGCCAGGCGCTAGCGGCACCGTCGACGCAGTTCTCAGCGGCGTGACGCTCTCGACCCTCACAGAATGACATCACACCCCTACACGTGGCGTCGAAGAGGGGAAACGGAAACATGGTGAAGCTGCTGCTGGAACGCGGGGCCAAGATCGACGCCAAAACCAAGGTGAGATCCTGGGGACAGGTACGCTTGGTGGGCACACAGAAGAGGGAAAGGAGCCGTACACTCGCATATCGCAGCTCTGAAAGGTCAAAATCCTGCTAACTTACTTTTAGCATCAGCTACAGTTCAGCCAAGTCCTGGGAAGCGGTCTGTATGACATCGATATGTAACCGACGCCCCTTAATCCTGTACGTCCAAGATTGAAATGTGCTGAAATGGACACAGCCATCCTCTGTGACTTTGAGGGTCCTCGGCTGCAAGAAACATCTCGAATCTGCATCCGAGGCCGAGTCACGCCCCGCTTGCCAAATCTCTGGGTCGAGAATGGCGTTGTGAAATCTCTCTGACAAAAATAGGCAAAATGCACACTGTTAGGTAACCCCACCAGCCTGGCCAATCGGATAAGCCCAACAGCCTGGCCAATCGGATAAGCCCACCAGCCTGGCCAATCGGATAAGCCCACCAGAGCCATGCCACCGCTGCAGCCTGAACATCAAGGCGTCCGTGTAGCATGACGCAGTTCAGCGTGTTCCCTGTGTGCTGTTTTTCAGTAACAGCATGTGGGTAATATTACATCTGCTGATGTGGTTTGGAACAGATGTTCTGAGGCTCTACTTTCCCCACATAATATTTTTTGAATGATTGTCTGGGTCAGTTTCTTTTTTCTTTCTGCTGCAGTTAAGAGGAACTTGTAGCTAATTATCCCCTCTGTTATACTTTTCGCATGTGGCACTGTATGTGTGTAGTATATGAAATACAGATATACCTAGAACTTAGTGTCTCTTCCTCTCCATCAGTACGTAGCTCGATGTTTGTTAGTGTAGCATTTATACAGCAAATGCATTTGCCTCATAGCAACACTGCAACTGAAATGTCATTCAATCACTAACACGTCCGGTCTTGGTTTACTTCACGTGGAAAATGAAATATCACCGGATGTGCTTTAAGGCTATGTGAACGGCAAGACCTTTGCGCGGCCAGGCAACTTCAGAATTCTGGGTTATGATGTCAGGGCGAAAGCGGAGGCTAACCATGCTTTGACTCCCAGGATGGGCTGACCCCGTTACACTGTGGAGCACGGAGTGGACACGAGCAGGTGGTAGAGATGCTGCTTGACCGGGGAGCCCCAATTCTGTCCAAAACCAAGGTACCGTCCTGACGCCCATATGCCGAAGATGAACGCCATGTGATGCTTCCGCCATATGCGCTAATGTCGACGAGCAGATCGTATTTCTCTTCCGATGACTGTATCTTGATGTATTTGTTTGCCATGTGCATTTTATACATGCGGTGCTCATTGTATTAGGTGCACCTGCTCGTTAACGCCAGCGTTCCGCTCCTCCAAGCAGCCAATCATGTGGCTGCAACTGGATACAGCAGGCAGACAGGATCAAAAGGTTCACTTACCATTTGGCTGACTATTAGGGCGGCTCAGACCAGTAATTTAAGTGATTTCAGGTGCAGTATGATTGCTGGTGCCAGACACGGTGGTTCCGGCACCTCAGAAACGGCCGTCCTCCTGGGATTTTCACACTACGGCGTCTAGAGTTTGTCGAGAATGCTGCGATAAACGAAAAAAAGTGCCTGGTTAGCGGCGGTTCTGTTGCTGCAAACACCTCGTTAACGAGAGGGGTGGGAGGTGAAGGGCCAGAGTTGTTTAAAGCTAACTGGAAGACCAGAAGTGCAAAAATATCAGCTCTACACAACAGCACACAGCAGGATGACTTCTCTAAACTATGTTTTGCTTTGGAAAAAAACTCTTTTATTTAAAAAAAAAAAACATGGATATGAATTAAGACTTTCATTCATAAATACCTTTTTCAGTTTGCATGAATTTATCTGTAGGTAATTTTTTTGTGAAGCTTTCAAAATGACCTGAATGCCCCCCCCCCCCCCAGTTCACCCGTGGTTATTTATCATGAGGGGTCATTTTGATGGTGCTGTTGGTGTCCGCAGAACGGCCTGTCGCCCCTCCACATGGCCACGCAAGGGGACCACCTGAACTGCGTGCAACTGCTGCTCCACCACGACGTGCCCGTGGACGACGTCACCAACGACTACCTGACGGCGTTGCACGTGGCTGCGCACTGCGGTCACTACAAGGTCGCCAAGGTCATCGTGGACAAGAAGGCCAACCCCAACGCCAAGGCGCTGGTGAGTCCTCCCCCCAGCATCAGTGCCTTTAAGGCTGCGCAAGAGTGAAAGGGAGTGAGCAGAACTGGGAGGGGGCCAACCCACACACAAGCCCCAGGGCCTGTGATGTTCGCATCGGCTCCAAGCGGCTGCGTTGAAAGAACGTTCCAGAACACGATTCCCTAAACGCTTCTCGAGTTACCCGCAGATGCGTGGAGGTCAATAAAAAGAAAAGCCCACTCTGGCCCAGACCATGAGTATACAAAACGGGTGTGTCTCTGCAGTTTATTGGAGAGGGCGGGAAAAAAAACTGGGAAGAGTCAGAGAGGAAAGAGTGAAGAAAGCCAGCTTTGCCGAACCCCCTCAGACGCGCCCCCCGCCGCACCCCCCCCCCCCCCCCCCCCCCCCCCCCCCCCCCCCCCGCCCCGCTCCTGCGGGCTGTGCTCCCCTGCCTTCTATCTGGTGTTCCGCGCTGGCGGAGTGCGTGACTCCGTGTGTCTCGCTCCGTCCTTAGAATGGTTTCACGCCGCTGCACATCGCCTGTAAGAAGAACCGCATCAAAGTGATGGAGCTGCTTCTGAGGCACGGGGCGTCGATCCAGGCCGTGACCGAGGTGAGAGCGGCAGGCGGGACGCTCGCTTTGTTCCCCAGATTCTCGTGCTCCTTTGTGTGTCACGCTCAAGAATGTGTCTCGCTGCTTTTAGATGTTTATAAGTAAAGCTGCCCGTGTGTCACTAGCATTATGTTATGGACATGAGTAACAAATTTGCGCCGAAGTCAGATGGATACTGACACACCATCGGAAAGTTCCGGGAAAGTTCCATATACTTTATTTGGTAATAAGCGGGGCACCTTCGCTTGTGATCGATCGTTTGTGGTGATGTTCTCCAGCAGGAGGTGAATGTGTTTTTTTTTTTTTCTGGCCTCATTTCAGTCCGGTCTAACCCCGATCCATGTGGCCGCCTTTATGGGACATGAGAACATCGTGACCCAGCTGATAAATCACGGAGCCTCGCCGAACGCCACCAACGTGGTGAGTCCTGGAACTCGTTTCCCAGCTTGTTCCGGCGCTGGGACGTAGCCAGATGTGCAGGAGACCATGTCGATAATGTGAAAGCGTGGAAGAAGAGCGATTTCGCAAATTCCACCCCCCCCCCCCCTTTTTCTGAAGATGCGTCCCCTTATGTAGACCCCGGAGTAATGACAGGACCGCTGTTTGTGTCTGTGAACTTCAGCTCTTTCAGTCACTGTTCCCGAGGTAATTACCGGGGCATTCTGCCTTTGGTAACATTATAATCATGCCGCTCCCGAACACGTCGTGCTTTGGCGGGGTTTAACTACACCGTTAGTGCCATAAAAGTATGACTTCAGCCCCGGCCCAGAGGCTCCAGCTCTACCTCCCACCCCGGCAGTCATAACAAAGCCGCCGGACGGAGCCGGTGGGACCAGCCACATGGAGGAATCCGTGGCGTCCCCAAAAACTCCCGCTTTCTGTGTTCCAGAGGGGAGAGACGGCCCTCCACATGGCAGCTCGGGCCGGCCAGGCGGAGGTGGTCAAATTCCTGGTGCAGAACGGGGCGCAGGTGGAGGCCAAAGCCAAGGTGAGGTTGCCGACGGGTGCATGGGGTTACAAGCCAGAGGCCAGAACCGATTGGCCACGTGGCTTATAGTGAAACATGACGTCTGCAGTTCACTCTGACGTCCAGCAGGGGGTGCCACTGAGCATTTCGCTTGATTGTCACACTACCACTATATTAGTAAAGAACAGGACCTTCGTCATCAGTGCCAGTGTTGTTAGACTTTGTTTCTTTGTTTCCGCGTTGCCTTACCACTTATTAACAAATTGAATACGGAGCAGCCTTCAGACCGGATGGCCTCGTGACCTATGATTGCGGGCCTTGCAGGACGACCAGACCCCGCTGCACATCGCCAGCCGGCTCGGCAAGGCAGACATCGTCCAGCAGCTCCTGCAGAACGGGGCGTCGCCCGACGCCACCACGTCCTCGATGTACACGCCCCTGCACCTGGCGGCCCGCGAGGGGCACGAAGACGTGGCCTCGGTGCTGCTGGAGCAAGGCGCCTCGCTGTCCATCACCACCAAGGTACCCGTCGTCGCCTTCTTGTTCCCATGCCGACACCAGTGTTCCGCTTGGGCAGCCTTAGACAGTCAGGCTACTGAAACACTGCATTCATACTGGCTATAGGCCAATAACCAATAACAGCTGCATTTTGCCAAAATTCCATGGCAACAATTGTAACAGTCTGCCACAACAGAGCATCTTTTACTGCCTCCTGCTTGCTACTACTACTACAAAAACAACAATAATAATCATAATGATAATAATATAATTATCTGCTATTGTACATGCTTCCTGAAAAATTCTATTCACTGTTTAGTTGTTTACTGGCCAGCGTCAAAGAACAATATCTAGGTTAATCAATCCACTGGAACACTGCTGACTCAAACTGGCTCACTGACTCCTAGAGTGGAAAGTTGAGAGCAAAGACCGTAAGCTTCTGTGTGGTTAGGTGAGGTTGGTTGCCCCTCCGGTTGCCTGCCCGTCTGTCTGTCTTGCCTGTCTGTTTGCAGCACAGATATATTATGTGTTGTGTTTGTACCTGAGTGTTTGACAGTCCTGGGACTCAGTGTGTGGCCGGGCAGGTGACCAGTAGGTCACCAGGTGGATGTGCAAGCAGACATACTGGTGTGCAGGTTAGCCAGTATCCTGCTTTGGAGCTAAAATAAGATAACTGTCTGTCTTCGGGAGGCGTGGCACTATGGACATGGGAGACGTATGAAGTTGTTCAGGACGCTCCGGGTGCCCCGGTCGCCTGCTGACGCTCCTCTGCAGCGCGTCGTCTGTTTAGCCCTGGTCCAGACATCTGGAAAGGCGCTCGTCTCATCTAAGATGTCGTCATTAAAAGCATTGGCTGCCCGCGATTGCTGGCCTGGCCCAGCCAATTCGCCCTCGGTGGGAATGAGCTGCACGAGCCAGATTGATTTGTAATGTATTTCCTGCAAAGAGGAAAAAAAAAAAAGAAATGACGTAATCCCTCTTTCCATCGTAAAAGAGGCTTACACTCACGGTCCAAGTATCAATGCATTCACTGTACATTTTTCTTAGGAAATGGAACTATATAAAATAAATAGACTGCATATAATGACTATATATAATTTATATTAATCTGGTAGTATGAAATGCAGTCTTCAGTGTATCCACCAACCTACTATTTGCTTATTCTCTAATTGCTGGCACAGGGCTGGGGTCACACACACACACACACACAGACACACGGAGGTTTGTATTCATATCTTTGTGGGGACTGTCCATTCATTTCTATGGGAAAAATAATCCTAGCATTGACAACCTTAACCCCTACCCAGCCCTAACCTTAACCATAAGCAACCAACCAGAATACAAGACTTTTGACATTTCTATTATTCTTATTGCAGTTACAAATTGTTATATAAGAGTTTCCCCTTGTGGGGACTGAAAAAATGGCAGGTTTTTATCACATTTTGGGTCCCCACAATGTAATATATACCTGACCACACACACTGTAGACATGCCAGTTAGCCTGACTGCAAGAGGAAACCTGCATGACCCATGGACAAGATGTAGAATTCGAACCCCCAATGCTTGTGGTGTGAGGCAACAGTGCAACCCACTGAACCACCCTTGCAATAATCAATGCATTGTCAAACTAGGCTATCACTTGCAGTGGTTGCAATTTTGAATGAATGAATTTTAAAATATATTGTTTAATCACGATACAATGGAAAGGAATTACTGTTTTTATATTTGTGTATTCAGAGATCAGATTACTCTGACCAAAAGCACCTGACTTGGCTCTTAGTCCTCAGGAATGAGTCTCATGGTGATGCCCGTCTTGTCAGGATGGCAGTTTAACATCGACACTGTCTGGTAAATTATTTGCCGGCACCCCTGTTCACTTTCCCGGGTCTGTCTGTGACTCTACAGAAAGGATTCACCCCGTTACACGTGGCTGCTAAATATGGGAAGATCGAGGTGGCCAATCTACTCCTTCAGAAGCGCGCGGCCCCGGATGCTTCTGGAAAGGTAGGCGATCCTGCTTATACTGGCATTGCATAGAGCCGCATCCATGATCCTATGAATGACGCTGGTGGACGGAGCAGGCTGTGATCTGGATCTACTCGCAGCTCCCGTTTATAATCCTTTTTTTGTTGTTTGTTTTGGAGCCGTTTTTTATATTTTGAGCACTGAAATAGACCTATTTTCGAGAAGGGGGTGTATTCCGCTGGGGCGGGTAGATGATGTGTCTCATCTTACTAGCAGTTTTGAGAAGATTGTTTAGCTGCTCTCGGGAGTTTACAACTGAAAGCCGGCAACATGAGCTAACTGCTACAAGCTAAACGCATTGTCACATTGTAAAGAAAATCTACCCTCTTTATTTTCTTTTTTTGCGGTATAAACATTCTTTCCTGTTTTGTCTGGGTTTGCTACAAAAGGCTGCGGGCCTCACTGTTCACATTTCATTGTGCTAATTTGCAAAAAAAAAATAAAAAATCAATAAAATCCAGTGTAATGTAGCGGGATGCATATCAGCTCACAGCTAATTGTAATGCGCATGTTATTACGATCCGTTTCCAGCATGAGCGAGACGGGTTAGCGGCTGACTTTCAAAGGTCCTTATAAATGGGGCTTTTGTTCTTGAGCAGTCAGATGGCCCCTCCCTTTCTGGCCAGAGGTGACAATGTACAGTTGAGCCTCGTAACAGCTGTGTCTCCGCCCCTTAAAGGGCCGGTAGCTCCTCAGGAGGATGACTGTATCTCCAGCAAGACTCCAGTTTCTGTACACCAGGAGTGGCCATTCTTACCCGTAAAAGGCTGGTGTGTATGCGGGTTTTTGGGATAACCTGTAGGTCAGCTGTTGAAACCCAGGTGTGAGGACTCTTCAGCCAATCAGTCCTCTAATTAGTGATCTAATTAGGGAGTTGCAGTGAAAACCTGCATACGCACCGTCCCTTTGCGGATAAGATTGGCCACCCCTGATGTAAGCCCTGTTGTATTTTCTGTGTGCCCCTAGCACAAGCAGCTATTCACCATCACTTTCTAACATTTCGCAATGTTCAACAGCTGGACCCTGGCTCCAAGTCGATATTATTACAGTATGTCTGATGCTTACCTTGCTAGTTGGGCCACCAGTGACCGAGACGTGGCTACCCAGTCGTGTCCTTGGATGGTCGACAGCACCTGTGGATCTCTGTTGTGCCCCAGTGAATAATTAAAGGCTACATTTACGTGGAAAATTACTTTACCATAGCAAAGTACATCTACAAAGCATGAAAAGTAGCCCAATCAGTTAATGATTCACGTGCAGAAAAGCCGTCTGGACCATCCTGGACCTGGATGTTCCTCACCTTGGTTCTCCCGCCATGCTCTTCGCACACTCATGGGGTCTCCGCATGTGTTTTAGAGTGGTCTAACCCCCCTGCATGTAGCCGTACACTACGATAACCAGAAGGTGGCCCTTCTTCTGCTGGACCAGGGAGCCTCCCCCCATGCAGCTGCCAAGGTACCTGTCACAGCCCACCCCCCCCCACTCCTTCCCACGTCCTCCACTATGTCGTTCACGTTCCCCCGACCAACCAGCTGCTGGGCCCCAGACTCCTTCATCTCCCTTCATCTCACCAGTCATCCTTCTTCTGTCGCCCTTCGCTCATTCCTGTTTGTCTAACGCTGCCCCCCAGTGGTGCTGACTATAATAGGCCAATACTTCAAATAAGAGCCAGGTATTACTTCCAGTTAACGGATTCCTTGCAGTTTGTGTTTCTGACGCCTGTAGCTGCCTCCTTATGCAAAATGGCAGCATTTTGATTAAGGGGATAATTTAGAGTAATTGCAGAATTATTGGTCAGACCCGCAGTACTGGAGTGAGGGAGGGTTTGGGCTAGCAGGAGACTTGTGGGAGGTTTATTTATTCCTGTCACTGGGAATGATGTCGTTTGATTCTAAACCAGAGTTGAAATTTTAAATATATTATGGAATATTGCTTATGGTAGTCATTTATGGGCTTCAAACTGGACAATACAGAGCCAAAACCAAATTTTACTTTATGCTTGTCTAACAAAAAAATAAGCAGAAACAGACTGTGGATTAGCGGTCCTTTGCAGACAGTTGATTCTTATTAGTTTAGCAGAGAGAGAGGGGTGTTTGTGTGTGGGGTTTCATTTCATGTGTTTCGAGTGACAGGAAGGTGGTTTGCTGGAAGATCCCTGTTATTCCTTTTAACGGGATCTGCATCGTCTGGCTTGGTAATGATCCGCCAAAGCTGACATTTAGCGATATTTTGGCACGTTTCCCTCTGTGGCCACTTGGGGGGGCTGCGAAAGTGACAACACAGATGGTAGACGCCAAACGTTACTTCACACGCGGCTAAGAGGAGAAGGAATACGTGGAAACAGGTCGCTGGTGAAGTATTGTGGCCAGCCAGTTGAATCTTATTAGTTGAGCAGAGAGAGGGGACGGTACGTGTGCGGGTTTATCTTGCGTGTGTTTTTAGTGACTGGAAAGCAGATCTGTGCGATGCCTGAGCCAAAACAACGCCTCGAATACTGCCTTTGTTCCCTCTTGACGAGTTATTACTGGATGTTTCTTTTTTTCTCCCCGTGGCTGAACACGGGCGACGTTCAGACTACCAGGCTCATCTCCGGTGCCTGACATCACTGCTGGCGAGGTCCGGCCATTGGCCGGCACGTGGCAGTCACTCCCCTCCCTCCCGCTTCGCCTCCTTTCCCCCTGCCATGTGACTCGCGGCTCAGCCAATGCCAGTGTGCTTGCTTTGGCTTGTAGCCCCCCCCCCCCCCACTCCCAACC
>JAODLC010000045.1:10847210-10866810 GCA_026781145.1 Hippopotamyrus pictus | reverse complement strand
GTGTTGTAGCCCCCCCCCCCCCCACTCCCAACCCCCACATCGTTCTATTGGGCGTCCGAAGGAAGTTGCTCAAGGTAAGACGGTTGGCGGTGGCTTACTCAGTCCACCGGGGTGGTTGTGAAATTAGCCGTCTTAGCCGGCCCCCTTTACAACATTCTCCCCCCCCCCCAGGCTCTTGCACACCTCCCTCTCAGCTCCCCTTTAGTGCCATGACGAATCTGAGAATGGTGACACCCTCTCTCCATGCTCCAAATTCTCCTGCTTTTCTGGACCGGAAATAGAGTGAAAGCATCACTGAAGGTCCTTCTCATGACATGTTGCATATTTTTTTTCCCCCTCTTCTTTCTTTCTTTTGTCTTTCTTTTTTCACCATCCACTCATGACTGATCTTTCTGTGTTCCGTGTTTTCCGTTCTTTATTTGGTAAATTAGCATTTGGATTGTTCACCTACAGAGGGTGTGCAGAGTATTTGTAACATTTCAGCAACTTATTAGCTGAGATTCAACAATTCATGTAAGATCGGTTGAGTGAGCAGTCAAATTCAGCTAAATTACTCTAAGAATACGCAGGTATGTTCATGAATCGTTACATGTACTCTATATACTGTCTATTCTATGAAACACCTACAAACACAAACACTGAATTATTGAATCTCAATTAAGTTGTTTAAATTTAACAAATACACTACTAATTTTCTGTAGGTGGACTATCCAAATAAAGTGTTACTTTGTATTTCATTAAATCTGGACCTGAACTCTCTGAATAATGGGACATTTAAAGTATTAAACAGAAGTTACAGTGACTTTAGGGTCACTTGCACTGAGAAGCCTTTTGTAAGTCAGCTAGCTGAGGTACCTTAAAACCGTAGAGTGCAGCCAGGCAGTGAGCTCACCCCGCTTCCCTTCCAGAATGGCTACACTCCGCTGCACATCGCTGCCAAGAAGAATCAGATGGACATCGCCACCACCTTGCTGGAGTACGGCGCGGACACCAACGCCATAACCCGGCAGGGCATCAGCCCTGTGCACCTGGCCGCGCAGGAAGGCCATGTCGACATGGAGTCCCTGCTGCTGTCCAGGAATGCCAACGTCAACCTGTCCAATAAGGTCGGCTGCTTACAGACCCGCCCACATCACCTGATTGGATGAGGGAGGGCTTTTAACATAGCCTCAGCCAACTGTAGACCCACCTCACCCAAAACGGCTGGTGGAGGGCTTTTAACAGAGCTTGGACCACCTATAGACCCGCCTGCCTCACTCGATTGGCTGACGGAGTGGTATTAACAGAGCCTTGGCCATGCGTAGACCCACCCAGCTCACCTGATTGGCCGACAGAGGGCTTTTAATGGCGCATCAAGATTACACGGCTAGGCTGACACATTTTTCTTCATTTCATTTCTACCCACTTGTGCAGCTGTGTATTTTATGCAATCACTTATGTTTCTTGCTGAAGCATGATCCATCAAGGCCCCTGCTAAGACGTAAATGGGATTCTTTGTCGGTTTAGAGTCCATTTGCTTAACTGCTACACTACCTGCTGGATTTAATTAAAAGGGAGTCTGGCAGAAAATTTGGGGATCGTTAGCTTACAGGGTCAATTTATGCAGCCCCTTAAGATCCAAGTATCTTTAGATACATGTCAGTAGGCATCGCTGTTGTTCTTGGGGCCTTTTCACTGCTACCGGGAGCCGAATTGCTGATCCACACCCCCGTACATTCAGCGAGAGAACATGACAGATCTGAAAGGGGCACAAAGGGGGCTTTGGTGCACCGTGGTAAAAGTGTCTCGGTGACTGTGTCGCTGTCCCCCCCCCCCCCATTTCAGAGCGGCCTGACGCCCCTGCATTTAGCGGCTCAGGAGGACAGAGTGAATGTGGCAGAGGTCCTGGTCAATCAGGGAGCGACAGTTGACCCTGAAACAAAGGTAAAGGTTGTGGGGTGGGGAGGGGAGGGTTGGTCAGGAAGCATCACAATGGCTTATGGGAGTTTTACTTACAGAAAAAAATGCTCTGAGGGCAGAAGGAAAAATGATTGGTTCAGTGAGATAACCAATCAGATTGTAGGGGAGGTGGGCCCAAGCAACCGGAGGAGGCAGGAACAAGGAACTGATCTTCTCCATCCCGCTCCGGCTTCAGTTTAATCCGAACAAGCCCTGAATGATTTGTTTAGCCCAGATATATTAATGACCATGCATGACAACAGCCCCAAGTCCTAGACTATGTGTCCCAAAAGCTTCGTAATGCTATGATCATCGAAACTTCAGGGTGGGGTCAGGAGGGTAGGTCCTAGTAACCCCCCCCCCCCCGACCCCCCCCCGCTGGCAGTTCTCTCCACCACACACCCATCAAATAAACTTAACGGGTTGAATTAATCAATTGGAAAGTGCATAGATGGGAAAGCCTCACGTCGCCATGACAACCGGGGCGCGGGTCATGCAGTATTTATACCTCTGACCATAAATAGCCATCGGCGGCGGAGGGAAGGCCACACGTCTCGGTCCGTCTAACTTTTTCCATCCCAACAGATGGGATACACTCCTCTGCATGTGGCCTGTCACTATGGAAACATCAAGATGGTGAACTTTCTCCTCCAGAACCAGGCGAAGGTCAATGGCAAGACAAAGGTACTGGTTCACGCTCTGCTTTCCGGCGCGGGCCCCTTTCTGCACATGCGTGTGTAGGCGTGTCAGTGTACGTCGTCTCGGCGCATGCGGTCGCGCGTGTGTTTGTCTGGGAGCGCGCCTCCACCCTGACCGCTTCCTCTCCCATGCGGCAGAACGGCTACACGCCCCTCCACCAGGCGGCGCAGCAGGGCCACACCCACATCATCAACCTGCTGCTCCAGCACGGCGCCTTGCCCAACGAACTGACGGTGGTGAGCGCACCCTAACCCTACCTCTACTTACTCCCCCAGGCACCGAATGCCGGGCGATATACATGCAACAGTGATGTCGCTAATTTTAAAAGAACACTACTAATCTTAGTGTTATCGCAGTCACATTTATCCTGCTCAGGATTACGGTGGGGGGTGGGGGGGGTTGTGTAGGTCTGGTGCAGGGCACATACTGTATATATGCACACACAGCCACTCACTAAGGACAGCGTAGGGACACCAGTTAGCCTATTTGCGGGAGGATATCAGAATATCCGAAAGAAACCCACTTAGCACAGAGTGGGAGGTGGGATTTGAACCCCCAGCGCTAAAGGTGTGAGGCACTCTGCCCACTTTTATACACTCTAGTGATATCTGGCAAGCGCACACCGTTAGCCGCTGCTACCATTAGCTTGACGCTGTATGTAACTGTCAGCCTTACACTTTCTCACGTCGGAGATGTTTTAATCGGTTAGTTAAGCAGCGAAACCTGCTTCGGTATACTTTGCTGCTACGCGTCTTGATACGAGTGATCATGGCGTGTCTGGCACTGCCGTCCATATTTAGGTTTCACTTTGAGATTATGTGTTAGGTTTACCATCCCTGGCGCCACACAGAAACCTTCGCTTAATCCTGCCCATCTGTCTGTGTTAGATTTTAACCACTTGACTTGAAACGGTTAAATTGTTGCTATGTGACATGACAACTGTGTAAGTTGGCTGAATGCCTTTGTGCATAAAAAAAAAAATGATCTTTTCCTGGATATTTAAAGATAGCTGACGCTTTACAGTAGTTACAGTATCCTTTTCTCCTTGGCGGGGTGGGGGGGCTTTCCACAGTTTGAACACTGGTGCTTCTGTCGAGGTTGAGCATTTTTGCTGTGAGATATGGGTTGCCCCCTACAGCACTGCATTCTGGGTAAGCGACCCTTCTTTTGCCCACTTTCAGAACGGCAACACTGCCTTGTCCATCGCCAGGCGGCTGGGCTACATCTCCGTCGTAGACACGCTGAAGGTGGTGACGGAGGAAACCTTGACTGCCTTGGTAAGGCCGTCCTTCCCGCCGGATATTGGCCGGGGTGTGACTTTTGTGGGGTCAGACGCACAAAAGATGGCGGACTCCATCATCATCGATTCGAATGCCGTGTCTGTAATGGTGTCATTACATCCATGACAATGATGTAAACCTCCCACGTCTTATGTAAGATTTAACTTTCATTTCAAATGTTCCAGGACCTCAAATACCGGCCTGGCCCTGAGGAAACATTGGATGGAGCATTAAAACCTTTTGATATAAACCCTTCTCTTTACTCACAGACAGTGACAGAAAAACACAAAATGAACGTCCCCGAAACAATGAATGAGGTCTTGGACATGTCAGATGATGAAGGTAAGGAGAAAGTGTCCAAGTCTCTCCCTTTTCCCAATTCCCATCACAAATTATCCTAAGTCATGCAATTCTCAAACTTTTCAGTTTTTTTTATTTCTGTGTTGTATTCATGATCTTTTTGGTATGCCCTTAACATTCTATCTATTCAAATTACACAGTTCATAAAGCCAATGTACCTGAAATTCTCAGTGAGGACTATATTTCAGATGTTGATGAAGGTATTTTTTCAATTTTGTGGCCATTTGCAGGCACATTAAACCCCCTGTCGTCTTAACTACAAAACTAACTTTGTGTTCTGTTGTCACGGATCCCTCCCTCTCTCGCTTAAGTGTCTGTGAAATATGCCTTAATACTGGTTGCTAAGCAGCATCCTGAAGATGAAATACTTCGATTCGCTAAGTTCAACTTTCGCTTTTGTTTGCGTGCCGTTCTTTTCTCCAGGCCTCCGTTGTCTGGCATACTGTAAACATTGTTTGATTGGTTAATCCATGCATGAAATGATGTCTGTACAGTTCAACAGCCAATCTGACACATATATCCACAGAGTCTGAGGCAATGAAAGAACCTGGATTTGAACAGCTGTGTGTGTTTTTTGCTGAATTGCACACCTGTCACGTCAGAACCATAACACTGCTACAAAAGACTCTGTCGCGGTCTGAAGCGGAGGGTATACAGACCCATGTCTCCAGTGTTTTTCGGACATTGTAAAATGTTAATTTTAGCCTGATTCTTAAAAATATATCATTGTATATTGGAATATTCACTCAACAAACACAAAAATAGAACACATTGTTTTAGAACGTGACATGCAAAGCATTCTGGGTAATTCTCTAGTAATTCAAAGTGTGACACTCCTAGCTGTAAAAAAAAATATGTATGATTGTACTTGGGACATATGGTTGGCAATATAAAACTGGAAACCACAACGTCAGAGGGTCGTTATTGGTTGTGTTTACTCTTTAGCTGGCTCGCCGTGTCGCCAAGGTAACGTTAGAGGTTGGTGTGGAGTTACTTTGTCAGTCGATGCCCTGGAACATTGGAACATTAGATTGCACAAACTTAGCGCGCTCACAAGACCTCCTTGGCACATGTGTGATTGCCATACTGTCTGGAGTCCACTGTCCTTCTCATTTGGTTTATGAATAAGTATTTTCTTTTTAATGTGTCTTCTGGGCCGTTGTTGATAGAGTCCAGCCATTTACAGGCTGTGCATTGTCTGTTAGTATCGGGGTGCTATAGACTATGTGTCATACCTGACCCTCGTCTTTTTTTCCGTATGGAACCTGAATCTGGTTTCGCGTGGCTGGACTTCCTAGGGAACGACAGCCAGAAGCTTCCTTGTGCTTGCCGGACGTGAACGAATTCTGTCACGCATGTTTCCTGTCTGCCCTTAGATACGTCTAGGTCTCTGTTGTGAAAGACAGCAGAATGTCGATTTGCTGAAGTGAAAAAAGTGCTTCGTTTACAGTGTTGAACATTGTGTATATACTGCGTTTAGTCTTCTGTCGAGAAACGCACAGAGAGTTATAATTGTTACTGTTAATGTTCAGTAGCAAATAACCACAATTTTGATTATCCCAGGGGTGTACAGCTCCTGCCTCTTAGAAACATACAGGCCTCCTTCCTCCTACATAGCATTATTATTGACCAGCCTCTGGGGGGAGCTGTCTTTGTCGAACCACGTGGTGCCGAAGCTTGCGGCGCGCACCTAAGAATGACCCGCATTAGCATATGAGTGGGTCTTGCCCTGTCTTTGTGTTACCACCTAGCTGGGTTTCCAGGCAGCAGTGTCTGGGGAAACACCCCCCCCCACCCTGGTCCAATCAGAGGGGGGCCCAGTGTGGGCTACCCAACACGTTACCCCCATTCAGTCTCAACCTGGGCCGGCTTGTGTCAACGCTGTTTGAACTCTGCTCGCAGCGAGGAGCGTGTGCATTCAGCAGCCGGCGGCGGTGGCGCATGGACCAGGGCGCGCTGGATGCCGCGGCATTGTTGGAGCGAGGTCCTCCTCCCCCCTCTGCCTCTTCTGCTGTCCTTGAGGGATTAGACTTTCCTTGCGTTGCGTCCAAATCAGGCCCAGAGGAGCTACCTCGGTGACAGACTCCAGACGAAGGAAATCGGGGGGGGGGAACGGCGATCTTAATAACCAAAAACGGAGGGGCGGGCCCGGCCGCGTCAGAGGTCACCGCGCTTCCACGATGCGCTATTCTGGTCGCGAGTCGTCGCATGGCATGCGCCGGCTGCTCGGTTAGTGCAGCTGGAGAGCCGCTGCCCGAAATGCGAATCGTGCTCCCCAGGCGGCGGCGGGGGCGGGAGAAAGCTGATCTGTTTGCAAGCGCGCCGAGGGAGAGTCATCAGCTCCAGAGAGTCATCAGCTCGGGAGAGTCGCGAGCACGGCAGAGTCGCATCTGAGGGGAAGTGGACGCGGGCCGGAAAAAAGTTTGTTGCCCCGGCGTAACGCGGGCGCTTTCTTGGGGGACGGCAGGAACGCTTCTGAATGGAGACGCTCATGAGGAATGCGATGGGATTAGGTTGGTGAGAGTGCTGTGGGGTTCTGGAGATGGTGTGTGGGGGGCGGGGGTGCAGTGGTAGGGAGGGGAGAGACTATGGTTTCGCCGTGCTGGTTTTGGGGGGAGGGTTTGCAGAGGAGGGGAGCGGCAGGGGGACGGGGGACAGGGAGTGGGCGCTGCTTTGTTGTTGCTGGAATGCTGCCCCCCCCCCCCGCCATTTTTTTAGCTTGTTCTCTGTTCAGCTTATTTAACCCCTTATGCTTCTGCAACTTCCCTCACAAGTGAACATTAACATCTCCCTTGTGTTTTTGTGGAAAGAAAGATAACAAAAGCAGATTTAGGGTACTTGTGCTTGTATGTGTGTGTGTGTGTGTGTGTGTGTTTGGATGCTTGGGTCTTTTAAAACTGCTGAGATCTCATTCTCATGCTCTGAAATTAGTCTCATCCAGCTGCTATCTGGTGGCAAAGCCCCTGGGTGCGGCAAGGGGGTGTCAGTTGCAGGGTTGGAAAGAGTCCATTTGGGTGGGGGGGCGGCTTGTAGGATTTTAGATGACACTGAGTCTGTAAGCGGGGCTTGCTACCGGACAGGAGTCCAGCGGAGGGCCCGCACCTGCCGAACATCCCCCAGCTAACTCCACCTGTCTTTCACTCAGGTGAGGATGCGATGACCGGTGACACGGACAAGTACCTGGGCCCTCAGGATCTGCGGGAGTTAGGGGACGATTCACTCCCGCAGGAGGGCTACATGGGCTTCAGCATTGGAGCCCGCTCAGCAAGGTAAGGCAGCGCCGCCCCCCCTCCCCGCGTCCATTAGGGTGGACGTGTTTCAGCTGTCATCATGTGCACGCACACACACACACACACACACACACACACACACACACGCACCACAGTATGCAAAAATATTTCACTGATAATCATCAAATTACTTATGCCATAATCATAATTTACTAATTATCTTAATTATAAATCAGGCTATTTCTAAATTACTTCAGGGCAAGTTCAAATGTAGCAATTTTTTATTTTTTTTTAGCTTGACTTTAAATATATACCTTTAATATTAGTGCCAATCTGAAAAGATATGTGAAATATCATGTGATATAAGGGCCATGTAAACAGACACGGCATGCGAACATGGAAACGCCGGACAGACGTGTCACACGTCCATCTGTGCCACACACGGTACCCGCTGCTGAATAATAAACACGCATGAATTAATCAGAACAACCGCAGAGGGCACAAAACACTGGGGATCTGCTGAGCTGATTAGTGATCATGTTCCGCCGAGGTACTGAAAAGTGTCCTTTGTTAGCTAAGTAACTAGCTACTTTGTCAGCTCTCATTCTTACTGCGGGTTAACCACAAATCGTGACCTGACGTTGAACCTGATGTTGAACTTCGCGCCCAAGGTAGATGGGGTGGGAACCATCTGGACATCCCCGTGTACTTCTGGCCTACTGGACAGCCACCCACTGCTCCACTGTTCAGTGCTAGTGGAGTTGCTCCAAGCATCAAATGACGTAATCTATGGCTGTTGGGTTTTGAGGTCATGTTCTGAAGCACAACATATCGGGAAGCGGTCATTACCTACACCATACAGGCCAACTACATACACAGTTTGTATATAGTTTAGCCTAACGGAGTGTTGCAATGACTGCTCAGAATGGTCAAGTTCTCCGAGGCGGCGGGCTGACGTGAACTTGTCTCCCAAGTATGTCTGGAAAGGTTCCATGACCCGGTTGATTTTTTTGATCGAGCCATTGCTGTTTGATGCTGAGCAAACCTTCTTTTGCATTCCTTCCACTCCTGGCATCCATCCAGTCTCCCCCGCATGTCTTACGCTCTTGGGCGGGGTCTATATTTCCCCCGAAGCCGAGGCACGTTTTTGCGCCTCCCAGGGAATAACGCATGCGAGGCCGGCACCTTCGTGCTGGTATCATCACACCCTTTTCTGCTCCATCCTCTTCTGATTCGTTGCTTTCAATATATTCTGTTTTCTTTCTTCTCCGCTTAATTTCTCACCATAGTCCTAAAGTCAGGTAAGAGGGCATGACGCTGTTAGCAGTAGCGACTCACTTGGCTCCATGACACCCCCATCCATTGGTGTTGTCCCGTGGTGTGCTACGTGTGTTCTAGTCCATTTTGTAGTGTAATATTATTTGCTTGCTACTTTTTTCCCCCATCACCTTCAGATTGTCAGATTCCCCCCCCACTGTTGAGTGAGTAATCGGAATTGATACTAAATGTAGTCAACACGAGTGTTTGTGGGAACGACCTAGCTATGTGATATGTGTGAGCACTATGTTGATGCTTCTAATACCGTTGCTGTTGTCATAGTTGTCGTTTGTTGTCGTTGATGTTGTTGTTGTTATTGTTTTCGTTGTTAAATTATACTTGATGTAGCTTCCAGGGATTGATCAACCAGTTGAGCTGATCAATCGGTTAATCAGTGGCTTTGAGAAAACCTGTCGTTAAGATGACTGGTAATCACTGACTGACTCACTGACTCACTGACGGATCTGAACGTCACTGGGATAAATTATTCATGGCGCATGCTCTTGTATGGCGGGATGACAACAGGTGATGTTTAACAAAGAGCCGGTGTTGCATTGACTCGACATCAGACTGTCTGGAGTCTCTGATGAAAGCTCACTGTGAAGATCCCAAAATGGACCATGCTTCCACCGGCGATGCATCACCTTTGTAAGTCCTGGTCTCAGATCTGAGACTGAAGGGAAGGCTAAACTAGTAGCCGTGAATCTAGCGACCCGCCGCAGTTTAGCAGCTACCTTAACGCTGTTGGGAAGCCTTTAGCAGCCTACTAACCCTCTTGTGTTTACTTCCTACTGAAGGTGTAGACTTTGCCGTTTTCACTTAACACGTGCCTGCGGCATGGTTTGGGAGCAGCTAAACATCGAACGGGAATGAGCCACTTGACTGTCTCTTCCATTAAACCGCGCGACAAACGCTAAAGCTAATTTCAGACAGTTTACCGAGTCTCTTCATGCATGTCTTTCCCTGTCGCCTCGATTTCCTGGACTTTCCTTCTTTCTTTTTCCCCTGCAACTCTTTGAGGCGTTGGGTAAAAAACGAAATCATTAAACAATGCTAAGAAGCGTCTCACAGCCACGCACACGTCGCACATCAGAGTATTTTTTCGTTTGTCTTTTTGTTTGTGTAACTTCAGTAACAATTCACGCACGTGCTGCCGTCGGTCTTGGGACCTCGGCAAAGCCCAGACACGTGCCCAGCATCCATCAACCGACATTCCAGAGAGATGCTCTCACTGTCCATCTCCCGGCTCTCATTTCCGGATAACCTGTGCCATGTATTTTGTTTTTTGAATTATGCAACGGTTCCCTGGAAGCTGCATGCAGTAATCAGTTTCTTTTCCCCCTCCCTGTTCATTTCATCATCACACCCCTATTGTGTGGTAACTTGTAAATACACCAGCCTCCGCTCCTTCAGTTCGGATAGGTCCAACACCCTGAATAGAAGCTCCTTTACCCGGGACAGCATGATGATCGAGGAGATTCTCGCTCCTTCCAAAGAGACGGTGAGTCTTGCTGCGTTTTCCTCTTACCATGTGGCAGGCCCTAGTGATGACGCTTTGCGTTCTACTTTTTTGCAGGAATTACTTCACTTACAAAGTAATACGTCGGGGGGGGGGGGAAGCAAAAGGTGCATAGTAGCAAATTTTTACCGTTATGCAACCATTTAAAAAATGAAACCTAGCACCTAATCAAATGGTTAATAAAATAATGTCGTCTTGTCTTTCTGCCTTCAAAATCTGAGATGTAACTTTTTTTTTTTTTTTTTTTTAAAAAAAAGCATATAATTCAGGCTATTATTAATGAAGTTTTATCGGTTTGCATTATTTGTAGGTAATTTTTTCGTAATTGTTCATTACTGCATTCTTAATTATGATTCAAAAGTCACCACGCGGTGAAAAACTTTGTTTGATGCAATGTGTGATTTTTTTTGGAGTTGAAACAGCGGCAGTAAAAGACACACCGGAACGCTGTCGCATAAACTGTTATCTATGTGTGCGTTATGCATTTCTCTAAATTTATATGCGCTGTTTTTGATTAAAAAATGTTTACAGTGTAACACTATGTACTTGGTATCATGTTCCACGTACGTGCTTTGAAATGGTACACCCCAACAGCGGTGAGCCCTGTTTACGGTAGAGAGTCTTTACCCAGGACTGAGTCAGTTGTGGATGTGAGGAAGGCCGTTAAAGTCTCTGATGACCCCCGTCATGCAGATGAAGCCACTGGCACGTTAGCACCACCTGCAGGACATCAATAGCACTACAGCCTAGTGTCCAAGCGGTGACCTGTGCTTCACAACATGGGAGCCAGAAGCTAAAATGTGATTTCAGTGTTTCTGACAGGACACTCAGAGGCATGGACTAAAGCTGCTTCTTGGGATTTTAAGACTTGAGAAATAACATGTTAGAAATGACTCTTTGGATGGTTATGAGGGACTGGCGATAGCTATATTTGTCTGTAGATGGGAGTTTAATGACCCTTGATGAGTGTTCCACAAATTCAGAAAGCTATTTTTTTCCAAAACACAGTTTTGGATTTCAGACTGAATGCAAACTGTTTACCAGGGAATTATTTTTGGAGTCTGAGCTGATCTCAAATATTTCCTGTTGACTGCACTTTAATATTATAGACTGTCTAGAAGTAATTTATGACCATAGGGTGACATGTTTTTTGTTTTTTTCTGTGAAGGGAAGTCATTTATTTGTAGATAAGTGTTGCTTCAGTGTCTTGGAGGCAGTTAAAATGAAAGATAACCTGAATCATTGCTGCCGTCAGAAAATATTTTCTTGTGTAATGAAATATTTATCTTTTTCCTTCAATCATTTCAGAGTGACTGTAAAGACCATTCTGTTGTCGTTGAGACCCAGAATAAGGTACAAGACACGTTAAACACGCAAGGCATCGCTTCTTTGCTTTTCCGTTCAGTGGTTTAGATGCAGTTACTGCTTTCTGCTATATTTTCTGGGTTTTTTGCATTTATCCCCAAACACTTCCCTCTCCAGCCATTACAGAAACAGGTGGTCACTTATTAAATGGGACCTCAACTTCCCCAAGAGATACCTGGCTGCTTTAAGCTACTGGACTTTAATTTCTACTTACGCGCCTTTGATTGTATTATTTTGTTACTTTATTATTGTTTGTTTTGTTTTGTTTTTGGAGGGAAATCTTGCTTCGTTTTTTACGCTTTGCCCGCTGCCATCAATTGCAAGTTTGTGGTTGGGTACTGGGTGCCGAAAATGCTCCCATGATGCCGTTGGGTGTTGATTTGCTCCTGCGGAGAGACGGCATAGCGTGCTTGCAGGGTGATGGATTTTGTGAAGGGGTGGGGGGGCGCTATACATGTATTGCGCTGACCGTGGCCTCGTTTTCCCAGCACCTGGCGGCAACCAGGGAGTGCGACTCAGACTCCCTGAGGAGGTACAGCTGGGCCGCGGACGCCCTGGACAATGTGCACCTGGTCTCCAGCCCCATCCACTCGGGGTGAGTGACGGTGCATAGGGGCAGCGTGCAACCCACGCTCGATCGAGCACTGACCACTGGGATCTCACAACTACCCTCGTCCAGTTAGACTCTGAAGCACAAGAGTCTCCATACTGTAGTACTTTCTCTCTTGAATGCAGTTGAACCGAATGCAAAACTATAATTTGTCTTGTTCATTTTTGCAGAATTTTGTTCTGTCTTGCTGCCTTGTGAATATTAATGTACTTTAAACATGTGTGTTGAGTTCTTATGCTGCGTAGTTCTGATATTTTGAATCTGGTATCTTTTTTCCCCCCTTCTTTTTTCTTCCCCAGTACCCTGTGGCACATTCCTGTTGTTTTCTCTTGTTCTTCCTCTCTATAACTTGCTTCCAGTGTCCCTCAGAATGAAAACGGTGGATTTAACAGTGTAGAGTGTGGCGTTTAATAGATCTCTTGGATATTTTTGCCTTTCTCTACATTCTTCCATTTTATTTTGCAGCTTTCCTTCTCCACTACCCCAGTATGACTCCAGGTGATAAATGTGTCCTGTGATCTCAGTTCCTCTTCCTTTTCTGTGTTTGCTTCATCTGTGCAGTACCGCGCCCCACCTAGATTAACTGCCCGTCGGTTGCGTAGCTCCGTCTGACACCTAGCCATAGTCTTCTCTGAAACGTACCAGAGTTTCGAACATCTAAGGCAATCGATCCTTGGGGACCCACAGACAGTTCTCAACTGTCTATCATGTAGCTGGGGGGGGGGGGAAGCAAAAATGTGGACTGTTTTCCAGGTAGCTGGGAGGGTGCAAAAACATGGGCCGTCTGTGGGTCCTCGGGGACCGGGTTGGGAAACGCTAAAGGATCTAAGGGCGCGGCAGAGACTAGCTGCGTCGGCGCCCGTTTAGGAGCACTGCTGACGTTCCGTCTGTGGTTTGTCACATGCCGTGCTCGACGTTAAACAGAGATGGCTATGTGGGCGAGATGTGTGTCGCTGCATATATTACTTACACAAGGTCTGCTTTCAATTCGCCAGTCCTGGTTCACCAGCCAGGACCACAGCACACTTTGGCCACGTGGTTTTGTGATCATTAACCCCACTCGGGACCGGCCTGAATCTTACCGCGAACGGATGAGCGGGGCTCGCCTCGTTCCCGAAAGTGTCAGCCCTGAACACTGAACGACTGCATCCCGTTTGTGTTAAGGCACATTCCGTCTGTAACGGAGGACTGTCTGATACTTACAGTACGCTGAGCGCTTTTCCGTGGCAGTATTCCTTATCGAACCAAAATCTTGGGATTCAGTTCGGTTCCTTTGAATTAAGACAGTTAACTTGCCTGTATGCTGTACTTAATTAGTTAAATAGTTCCAATTACCATGTGAATAATGAAAGGTCTCTTGAGCCTAAGGCCTGGATCATGGGGAATATCTGCCAGGGAAGAAGAGTCAGAGCACCATCCCTTTCTCATACTATCCTTTCCTCCTCTTAGAGTTACGTGTGTGGGTTTTTGGTCACAGCATGGGAAAACTCACTGGTGTCATCTTCACTGATGTCATTGGACCACGTGCTCCGTCAGCCCCACCCCTCACCGCTCTGTGTGTCGTCCCCCCCCTCCTCCCATCCCCCCGCTCAGGTTCCTGGTCAGCTTCATGGTGGATGCCCGCGGGGGCTCCATGAGGGGCAGCCGGCACAACGGCATGCGCATCATCATCCCCCCGCGCAAGTGCACGGCCCCCACGCGCATCACCTGCCGTCTAGTCAAGAGACACAAGCTGGCCTGCCCCCCACCCATGGTGGAAGGAGAGGGCCTGGCTAGCCGGCTGGTGGAGGTCGGCCCTGCGGGAGCCCATTTCCTGGGGTAAGTGCTTTTTGCCGGCTCTGTATTCCTGCTCTTTTACTTTCACTTTCACTTCATTCCCCTACTGTGAGGAGGGCGTGTGTAGGAGATATTCCACCATCGTCGTTTCACACCAGTAGCGTAAGTCCATCGGTTTATGTGAGCAGACTGTGAACCTGCTTTAAATTAAAGGGGAATTCCACCCAGAACTAATATTAAGGCTTAATTCCTCCCCCCCCATCCCCAAAGAAATTCATTTCACATCCAGAACGGACTCAGTTACAAACACCTCGATGAGCAAATTGGGTTCTTTGATGATTCTCTGTTCGTGCTTGTTGAAAAATGTCAGCATTTTTTGGTACCAACACATATTCCTAAACGTCTTGTTTTTTTGGTGCATAAATCTGCATTCCCATAATGTCATATTCATGTTAATCCTACCTCTTTTTATTTTCAGTCTTTAATTTTGCTGTAAGATAAAGCATACTCACAGATAAGGTCAATGTCCTGTAGATATGTCATACATCTATACAGTTCACAATGTTGTTCGAGAAGTGGCGTTGACTTTTGGCCAAAATTTGAATGTCTCTGTTCCGTAAAAACTTGAATATACATGGAGATTCACGTAAAAAACCAATAACCAACCAACTTTATGAAAGCCATGGAATATGGGAGTCTGTCTGGTTGGCGTGAAACCATGAGATTGAGGCTCACATCTAATCTGCCGGATTTTGCGGTCCTTGGGTCATCGTGTCAAGTTATAATGGATTTTTATGGCGGGATCTGACCGCGGCAGACATGATCGGACTGTGGTGGACTTCCCCTTTGGTGCCCATTCGCTGGCACAGTTCTTTATCATCCAAACATCTGACCTGAATGGAGGTGAGCGACTGGGTACTGATGCGGAGTTTGTGGGACCTTAGAGCGCCTTCCTGGAGTGTGCTGAGGCTTTGGGTTTGCTCTGTGACCAGGCCAGCTCCCTGCGGGAATGACGCTCTCTTCTTCATGTTCCCCTTCTTTGTTTTTCTTCCCGCTGCACGGATGTTACTCAGTAAACTGCACCTCCCCAGCAATCTGCCCCCTCTTAACGAGGGCGAGAGCACGGTTAGCCGAATCCTGCAGCTCGGGCCCCGAGGAACAAAATTTATTGGGTAGGAGAATATATGTTAGGCCAGACTCGAACGACACGAGCGAACTCCTGCGAGTATGACGACTGTTGTTGTTATGATTTTGGTCAAGTTTCATTTCTTTTTGGTCATTCCCATACTTCTACCTGTCTTGCCGATGTTTTCAGTTGAGGGTGGCATCTCTGAAAGCAGATCATTTTGGCTGGACTCTCCTCCCCTCTCTGGATTGCCCCCCCCACCCCCCCCAAGTTTGTGCTAACGCCACCGCGCTTGTTACGCATGAGAAGCACCACGAGCATCCTGCCACAGTGGCTGGCCTTCGTCTCTCCATGTCGTCAAATACGATCTCCCACTGTGGCACCGCGCACGTTTGCCAGTGCGGAAGATGTGCCATTTGCACGGATCACGGAGAAGGTATCTGTGCTGACTGCCCCAGGGAATGCTGGGAAATAGTGGGAGCCACTTCCACATGAAGCCAACTTAAAACTATTGCCACTTCCATGTAAAGCTATATCCTCAGCAATAACTTCATATTTGTGGAGATCTTTTTCAAATAATTCATCTTCGAATCAGTTTTAATATATTATGTAATAAAATGTTAAGTGGGTGTTTAACTTACCATTTAAAACAATTCTGAGAAGTTCTTTACCTATGCATATTTCTCTGGTACCTTCTCTAAACATTGTTGTTTTGTTTTACTTTAAGCATCATGCACAACACCGTAAAATGATGTCTATACTCAATGTAGGCAGTATCAGTTCTGTTACTACACAGATTGCATTATGCATTATGCTTGTCAAACATGCTAAAGACCAAATTTTCTTTACGATATATTTTCTTTAGGCATTGATCTTCCGTATCTATTGCTAAATAAAATTTTTATACATACGAAATTTATTTTTAAAAGATCAACTCAATTTAGGGATTCCAGAATTCTAGTATCCAATTAGTTACTTGCCATCGAGGGTGATTTATACTGACCTGCCTTACTGCCGTGATGACTTGTAAGGCAGTGTCATGGAATTTACTGGAATGTTCTCTTAGCAACCTGCGTAGGAAAACAAAGATACTGTCTATGTGATTCTGTTTAAAAGCTGCAGAGTCCCAGTGAAAACTGGTTGGTAAAGGCCTCTCAACTTACATTTAGAGAGATTAGCTTTCGTACTCACAATGCAGTTTTACGGTCCAGCAAGATTTGCAGGTATTTTTTTCAGAAACGTTTATAACTTCAAGCGTCACCAAATTCATCCGCAAAACTCTGTAAAATCCCAAATAGCCACTATTTATGCACATACTCTGATTTTCTTAAGCCTCCTCATCCATAAGCTGTATTTCATCTTGACTTACAAGTAATTATACAGTGAAAGCAATACTGCTTGTAGCAGTCATTAAATATTATTGTAATTATTACAAGGATGCAGAACCATTAGTAGATATTAAAGTACAAAAAAAATTATCTGACAAAATCACTGCATTTCATTGAATAAATCTAGTTTTTTTCTTAATTTTTAAAGAATAAATTATTTTTTATTCTTGACTAACTCTGTTGCCCAGACAGGATTATTAATGAAAACTCTTGAATTGACAACAGAAAAAGGTCTTGCACTAGGAGGATTGTGCAGCTTTGCTGGTGTTTAATCCAGTGCCCGCTGTAAATGTCGTCTCTGTCTGTCGTTTGCAGTGTTTCACACTTTAATGTTTATGCTGAAATAGAAGGGCTGTGAGTTAATTCACACATGTCATCAACTTGTACTTGTTTTTCATTGTCACCCATATTAGAAACAAAAAGTACAAAGGAATCAGGTGACTTGATCTGTTGACCTCTGACCTCTAACCCCTGCCTTCTGCCGCTTTCGGCAGGAGTGGGCTGTTAGGTACAGCCGGCCCGCATCAGCACGGCACGGTGCCGCCGTTGGAATCCTCTGTTGACATTCCGTGTTCCTTCCAGCCCAGTGATAGTGGAAATCCCCCATTTCGGCTCCATGCGTGGGAACGAGCGGGAGCTGATTGTGCTGCGGAGCGAGAACGGGGACACGTGGAAGGAGCACCAGTACGACAGCAAAAGCGAGGACCTCAACGAGCTCCTCGGTGGGATGGATGAGGGTGGGTAGCCCAGTCCTCACAGAGTGGTTGCCCTATTGTTAGGGAGCCTCTTCCGGCTCTGGAGGGTCACACCTCAATACTATCAAGCTAGCTAACGGTTTCCTTGATGTTTTCAGGAGATACGAGAATTTTCTCATTTGCCAAATGATCATTGTCTGGTAAATAATACACTGACTACTTTCCCTAACCTCAACAACTTTGTGGTGAACCTTTCAGCTGAGCAGAACAGACCACAGCAACATGTTCCTATCATGTATTTGTGGCTGACTGTAAACAGAGCTAGAACGTAGGCTTGCCCACTTGCCTGAAGTGAGTAATTTAGACCAAGAGCAAGTACAAAAAAAACAAACAGTAGCATGCTGATTAGTAAAGAAATTGTATGCCAGACCAGGGTTCAACACCATGGCGAATTCTGACAGACATTTTGATTAAAATGAAGTTTTTACCACGGAAGTGGAATTTAAGTGCTGTGGTGGCTTAATGGGTAGGGAAGTGCACTTATAATCAAAAGGTTGCTGGTTCAAATCCCGACCAGCAAAGTACCACTGAGGCTCCCTGAGCAAGGTACCACCCCCAAGCACTGCTCCCTGAGTACTGAATTAGCTGTCCCCTGCTATGTCATGATGTCACATATGGGTTAAATATGATGTCACATATGGGCTTCCTCAATCAAAACACTTTGCCACTCAGAGGCGAGCTCGACACGGTCATTTGTGTACGGACAGGCTGACGATCCCTGTGTCGGATTACATTGTTTTTTTTACTGAACTAGCCCAGTTGGCTATAGCAAAAATTCCACCCCTGATGCTGTGAGTTGCCTCCTTCATATGAAGATGCAGCTTTGTGGTCGAAAAGCATCTGAGAGTTGAGCTCGTTTGTTTCTTGCAGAACTGGACAGCCCAGACGAGCTTGAGAAGAAACGCATTTGCCGGATCATGACCAAGGATTTCCCGCAGTACTTTGCGGTCGTGTCTCGGATCAAGCAGGAGAGCAACCAGATGGGTCCCGAAGGGGGGCTTCTGTCCAGCATGACTGTGCCTCTGGTCCAAGCTTCCTTCCCAGAAGGGGCGTTGACAAAGAAGATTAGAGTCGGCCTACAGGTGCGTGTCCTGGTAACACTGACAGCGAAACCACATGCTACCAAGCAAGCAGTTATCTGCATTAGCAAATATGAAATAGGTATTAGGCCTGGGGGGTTAGGAAATAAAAAACTAGGTGTCCAAGAAAGCATCGCTGAGAGATGTACATTTTCAATGTTAATTTGTAATCCTCCTTTAATAAAAAAATGGCTTTTTTTGCTTTAAGTGCAAATCAATAAAGAGCAGGTGCGTGTACATAGGGGCTCTGACTCCAGCTAACAGCTGATTGGCCCCCTCCCCTGTCACTCACCAATTCAAAACATATCACTGGCTGATAAGGTTGGCCCCTCTGTATGAATTATGGGCCCATTTCCCCCCTCAAAAGAAAAATCTAGAATTGCCCTGATAAAGAGTGCCTGTCATTTCTAAGTATACCTTTCAACTAACTATAATAGTTGTTTTCCTTTTTAATGGTTTAAGTCTGACGAACTGCTCCCCCTGCACTCTGCCCCCCTCACCACTCAGGCTCAGCCTGTCCCAGATGAAACTGTCAAGAAGATCTTGGGGAATAGGGCAACCTTCAGCCCCATCGTGACCGTGGAGCCCCGGAGGAGGAAGTTCCACAAGCCCATCACCATGACGATCCCTGTCCCGCCCCTTTCCGGGGAAGGGGTGACCAATGGTTACAAGGGAGACACGACCCCCTGTCTGAGACTCCTGTGCAGCATAACAGGTACGTGAAAATCACTGGTTTCCATGATCTCCAAACTGGGATCAATAGTCATCTTAATAGTCAATCTTAATCTTAATGTGATAACACTTTACTTAAACCAGTCATCATAATCCATTATAGATACCTTCATAATGCATTGTAATGCATTCATAAAGTTTTATAAGAACGGCTATATCTATTCATAAAAAGGCATAACTCATTTTAGCCTTCTTTATTATGCATTATGAATGCTCTTTGAAGCTATAATCTATATCTCATCTATAATGCATTATAATGGCCAGTAAGGTATTTATAATGCATTATAGATTAGAGCTCCATAGATCATTTATAATGCATAATAAACACGGCTACCATGTGGGTAACACCTTACTTAAAGTCTGTATGCGTAACGCATTATAGATACCTTCATAATGCATTATAATGCATTCATAAAGTATTATAAA
>JAODLC010000045.1:10813226-10847110 GCA_026781145.1 Hippopotamyrus pictus | reverse complement strand
ATGAATGCATTATAATGCATTATGAAGGTATCTATAATGCGTTACGCATACAGACTTTAAGTAAAGTCTTACCATAATGGGTTATGCCTTTTTTATAAATAGTTATAGCTGTGTTTATAATGCTTTATGAATGCATTATAATGTATTATGAAGGTATCTATAATGCACTATACATGAGTGCTTTATGTAAACTGTTGCCCTTAATTGTAACCCTGTAGGGTTAAATAAAGATTTCGTTTATGTTCTGTGTTTCCTCTTTGGAATGCTTTCAGATTCTTAATCTGCTATAAAGCAAGATGTGTCAATAAGGGCAATACTTGAAAACTTGCTTTCGCGATGGCCCACTTAATTGTACATTGCTTAAATGGTACAATTGCAGGAGGCACTTCTCCAGCGCAGTGGGAAGACATCACAGGAACCACCCCACTCACCTTTGTAAACGACTGTGTGTCCTTTACCACCAACGTGTCTGCTAGGTAAGGCACGCCAACAACATACTGCTCTAGGTGATCTGTGTGCTTTCACTGGAATCGCAAATGAGGGTACATCCCCTCTTGTAAATTCTTCCTTATGAAGCTCACCTGGATAGATTTGTATTGCGGTTGATATTTATTCACTGCTAAGCCCTCAAGCATGTATTGAAAAGACATATCAGAGTCATTTAAACTTAAGATTTTTTTGTCATCTGCATGTTCTTGCAGAATTTGACTTTGGGTTTGGTTTTCTGACTGAAATGCTGTGATCCATTTTCAGGTTCTGGCTCGCCGACTGCCACCAGATTCCAGAGACTGTGGGCTTGGCCTCGCAGCTCTACAGGGAGCTGATCTGCGTTCCATATATGGCCAAGTTTGTGGTGTTTGCCAAAATGACGGATCCTGTTGAATCCAGCTTGCGGTGCTTCTGCATGACCGACGACAAAGTGGACAAGACTCTGGAGCAGCAGGAGAACTTTGAAGAAGTGGCCAGGAGCAAAGACATTGAGGTCCGTTTGGATGTTCCTCGAAACATAGTCTGTACTTTTGCTTCTCATGTAAATAAGATGACAACATCGACCAGAAATGCTCGTCCAAGGTTATATTTTACGTCAACATTGCAAAAGTAAATAACATCCAACCCAAACTAAGAATTAAAAACAAACAAATATTTGTATGTTTTTATTAGGAATACATACTTGTAAGAATAGTGTTGCCAGTCTATTTTCGTACACACTCTTTGCTAAAACATGAATGATTGAAATTATTGTTTTTCAGTAAAAATGTCTCTTGTGTTTACGTGTTGGTTGCCCGAAGCCTACTGTTTGTAGTGTTTTAATTCAGTGGACATGCTGTTCTTTTGCAGGTCTTGGAGGGAAAGCCAATTTACGTGGACTGCTATGGTAACTTGACCCCTTTGACAAAAGCGGGACAGCAACTGGTCTTGAATTTTTACGCATTCAAGGAAAACAGGCTGCCTTTTAGCGTAAAGGTAACACTATAGCCTTTTACACTCTGGCCTTGCTGTCACTTCAGTGCCAGGAAGTCTCCGGTTTAGCGTAGATTTTCACATGCGTAGTTTTCAGGCACCTTATACCTTTGTTTGAATAAAATCCCTTATTTTTGTCACGCCAAATTGGATCAGAGGTTCCCTTGTAATTCAACCCAGTGTAGATCAGAACGGAGTCGTAAACATCTAAAGCATTCCTGTTTTGGGTTGATTGTTTTTTTTCCAGGATAAGAAAAATATGAGGGGAAGTAAGACCCTCTTAGCATATGCCAGCTTAAATCAACTGGCAAGCTTGCGCTCCTTTGCAGTCAGCTTAGGACACGGTAAAAAAAAAAAAAAAAATTTTTTTACTTTGCAGGTCAGAGATAATAGTCAAGAACCTTGTGGGCGGCTGTCGTTCCTCAAAGAGTCAAAGTCGACTAAAGGTCTTCCGCAGACTGCCGTCTGTAACTTAAACATCACGCTGCCCGCTCACAAGAAGGTAAGCTGGTGCTAGACTGGCTCACTCTCCGTCATGTCATGCCATCTTCATTTAAAAAGGAGACAGAGCAGCAACCACAGTGAAAAGGGTTCAGTTTGGCTGAGACTTGCCATATTGTGTCTTTTATCTGTTTTGAGCTTCTTTCTAGTCGTGTCCTTGCTGTTTCCTTTTCGAATCAGACCTTTTGGTTTGGGCCCCCCCCCCCCGCTTTGGCTGAAGGTGCACAGGCTTCTAATGCTTTGTGATGGCCTGTTTGGTTATTTTTTTTTTCTCTCTGTGCCATTCCGCAGTTCGCGTTGCCGTTTCCTTGTCTTCGGCTGGCTTCCGTGATGGCTCCTTTGGCTTATGTTGTGCGCTCTCAATCACCCTTTTCACATCACGGTGTTTCTTTCCCCTGCTGTCCATTGTATTATTCCCTGTTTCTGCAATGCATCTTGGGATCCTAAAGGAAATGGAGTCAGATCCAGATGAAGAGGTAATATATGTAAACTTCATCACAGTCGTGATGTGCCTTTGTTGTAGACTGAGGTAGTACATTCTGGTTCTCTCCATGATACCTTGCTTTAAAAAAAGCCGTACGATCAAAAGCTGACGTTAATAAATTGACTAACTCCCCAGGCCTTGTGTATTAAATTCTCCCAAGGCAGGCAATAACAAAGTTCCCCTACGCTTTGTTGTCTTTTTTTCTTTTTTTTTTTGCTTTATTTCTGCATTACTAATGCTTTGCTTTGAGAGGAAACACCCAGTTTTCTCGTAAAACTTGCTAAATTGCAAAACAGTGACACCAAATGACATAAACGTCCGTTTCAATAAGAATCGTGCTTGTGCTCCGCTTGTTGATAGGATGAATGCGTAACAAGGAGTTCAGTGTTTTCAACTGAAGTAGCATATTATGTTTCATATTATGATGAAAATTATAAAGTTTGATTCAACTTTGTAATCGTTTACAGAATTTGCATGATCAATGTTAATTCTAGAATATTTTCTTCATGTCTTTACAGCATAAATTTTTTAAATTGATATTTTAGGTCTGTTCTCTCATGCTTAACCGTAAAATCAAGACATAAATAGGACCTGCCAAACATTTCTAGACACAAATTGTATTCCCAGAGTTTACTATAGATCCTGTCCTATGTCCTATATTGTGTACACCTGTATGGGCAAAAAAGACCACCTTACAAAGAAGAACTTACCCCCTTCTATCATTAAAATTACGTAGTGGATAGATCATTAGACGGTAATCACACCTCTCGCATAGCTCATTTGCAGAAAATCCCGAACATGGGGTCGACGATAAACCTTACCTGATGCTAAAATCGACACCCACGCTACAGAAACAGTAGCTTTACTTCCAGGACTTCTGATCAGAACTGAAACAGACCACAGATATTCTCACAGGAGCATAGCATTTTAAATAGGAGGGCTTCTTAGGGGATTGATAGACGTTTTTTTTTTTTTTTGTTTGTTGCAGACTGAAAAACCAGACCGACGTCAAACCTTTGCATCTCTAGCCTTACGTAAGCGCTACAGCTATCTGACTGAGCCTGCGATGAGTGAGTGTGACATCTTCACTAACTTCTATTAATAAAAAAAAAAAACATACTACCTGGACGTTAAACCTGATATGTATCACTCCATATAATATACATTACAGATTATATATAAAAATATATTTGTGATTTTGACGTACTCCTACCATACATAACTTGTAACTCCACATGCTTGTTTTTGACATGGTGTACTTGCATGGGTTATTCTGACTTTTGAGTTGCTGTGCTGTGCTTGCCCACATTGTGAAGTATCGTTTCCCTTGTTAACTTTTTCTGTTTTAACCCATTTGTGCAATGGAACAACTTGAATTGCAAGATCCATATCGTTTCACTCTGATTTGACTAATGTGAGAACACAATGAGTTTTTTTTTTGTTTTTTTTTTTTTTATTTGCGTTCTCCATTATGTTTTCTGGAAATCCTCCTGCTCTTATTGGCTTTGTGATTGTGCAGCGTTTGGTTTCGTTCTTTAATCGGAATGCATGAAAGGTCGAAGGTCGACTTTCTTGTAGGCGCTTCACATTTTGCACTTCAGATGCCTGTCTCGAAAGGATACTGAGTCTGACATGCATGACGTGCATAATTCGAATGGATCATTTGGTCTGTGAACCGTTGTTTTCCTTTGGTATATTTTTGCTTTAAAACAGGTAAATAGGGCCTTTTGTAGTCTATACTTCTGTTTTGTCGGAACCCCAAAATTGATGAAAAGAAAACAAAAACAACAAAATGGACCTTCAGACCAAACAGATAAAAGGCACTTCAGAAAAGAGTGATAGACAGAGGAATGTAGCACATCGAAAGTCAAAAGAGTTAAGCTTTTTGTTAATCTGATTTCTCCGTGTTTGTCTCGCCATTGTTCTCTTTATTTTATCGCTGTCTTTGGCGTTGTGTTGCTGTATGTGCTTTACTGGCCGTTTTCCTCCATCATCGCATATTGTGGTTGGTGCCATGGATCATAAAGGACGACCATCTTTTTTGGTTCCATTTTATTACATTTCCCATTTCAAACCCCCATGAATGTACTGTTCTTCCTCCTTTGCTAATACAAGACTCACTGACCAATTTTTTTTTTCTCTGGTCTCTCTGTTTTCAACTATTTTTTGTTGATTTTATGTTGGATTTTGATTTACTTATTTAAGAAACAGTTGAACGAAGTACAACAAGAACACTGCCTCCTGGTCACGCTCACAAACCTGTCTTTTCAACAAGATCTTACCAGGCATGGTCGGCTGCTCCTATTACCGTCCCTGGCCAAGCAAAATCTGGATTGGGTTCCCTCTCCAGTTCGCCGTCCAACACGCCATCTGCTTCGCCACTAAAGTCGGTGTGGTCAATCGCCTCTGCTTCACCAATCAAGTCTACCATAGGAGCTTCAACTACATCCTCAGTCAAGTCAGTCAGTGATATCGCTTCTCCCATCAGACAAAACTATTACAGGACTATTTCCTCTCCAATAAAGACTGTAGCCCACCAACCCCAATATCAAGTTCAGGTACCCTCTTCACCATTGTCTTCAGCAAGTAAAAATGGGCTAAATTCTGGGTCCATTAAAGGACTTTCCCCATCACTAACTTCAAGGACTTCTTCTGGGACTGCAGGGTCTTTACTGGAAAGGTCTTCTATTTCAATGACGCCACCTGCATCTCCAAAATCCACAATAAACATGTATTCATCTAGTTTGCCATTCAAATCAGTCATTCCCTCTGCAACACCTGCAATATCTTCCCCTGTAAAAACAGTATCTGGCTTATCATCAGTTAAATCATCTGCAGATGCCAGTGTGACATCACAGGCAATGAAATCTACAATTGGCTCCATGGAAACTGTTCTACTTAATGGATCTGTCTCCCCTATTAAGTATCCTTCTTCCACAGCAGCACTTTTCTCCAGTGGTGCTCGTAGTCTGCAAGAAAGAATACAAGCAACTACACATGCAGCAACGAACAGCGTTAGCGCAGTTTTGGACGAAGCAGAGAAGACATTTAATGCTTGCTCTGCATCAGGCTATGGCACACTAAGATCATCAGGATCCTTGTCATACCAGTCTGTGAGGTCCCCTGCCTCAAGTTCTATTTACAGCACTTTGAGATCTCCCGCATCTTCTGCCACTTCCATAACATCCAGTACAATGACTGTTCCAGTGTATTCTCTTGTAAATGTTGTGCCAGATTCCCAGCTAAAGACTGTCTCCAATGGAATCCCTGTAAAAAAACCAGCAGCAGCTCCTCAGTCCTTTCTGCCATCAGATGCACACACTCAGTCTTCCTTTTCCAGGACACAGTCACCCGTTAAATCTCCTCTGTTCATTTCATCAGCTGCCATGAAAGCAGCTACTTCGTCCTCATTATCATCGAGTCAAGAAATACTTAAGGATGTGGCAGAAATGAAGGAGGACTTAATGAGAATGACAGCCATCTTGCAAACTGAAACTGGTGCAACGGCAAAGAGTTACCAGTCAGATACTTCAAAAGAGCCGAAAATAGATGACGAGGAGCCATTTAGCATTGTCGAGAAAGTCAAAGAAGATCTGGTTAAAGTTAGTGAAATACTAGCTAAAGATTCGCTTAGTGAAAGGAAAACCCCTAGTGCAGGTCATTCACCTGAGGAGGATTGGGTGGAGTTCTCAAAGGATGAGATCGAGGAAGCTCAGCAAAGTGCTCGGAAATATTCTCCAGTCTTTGAGAGAGAAAATGTCCCCAGCATCGCCAATGCAGATTTCAGTTTAACAAAGGTAGTTGACTACTTGACTAATGACATCGATCCCAGCATTCTTTCTAAAATTTCAGAGGTAAAGGAGAGATATGATGAGGTGAAGAAAGAGGGGGAGGAAAAACAGAAACGTATTCTCAAACCTGCCATGGCGTTACAAGATCACAAGCTTAAAATGCCACCATCGGGAATGCGCTCCTCCCCTTCAGAGAAGGATCTATGCAAATTAGGAGATTCTGCATTCGCAACTGATGCCATTTTAGAATCTCCAGAAGACTACTCGCATGACCAGGACAAGAGTCCTCTCTCAGATAGTGGCTTTGAAACAAGAAGTGAAAAGACACCTTCAGCCCCCCAAAGTGCGGAGAGCACAGGTCCAAAACCTCTCTTCCAAGATGTGCCCATTCCGCCGGTCATCACAGAGACACGCACAGAGGTGGTGCATGTCATAAGAAGTTATGAGCCAACCGAGGAAGCAAAGGAACCCATAATGGAAGATGCAGGGACAATAACATCACCAGCCTGTCTAGAGGCTGAGCAAGTTGGATCTATAAAAGACAAAGTCAAAGCATTTCAGATGAAAGTTAATACAGAGGAGGATTCCATGGTGAGCAAGGCTATGCGAGTTAAAGAAGAAACTCATATCACAACCACAACTCGAATGGTTTACCACAAGCCAACTACCAAAGAAGTTACCTCTGAAAGACTCGAAGAAACAATGTCAGTTCGGGATATAATGAAAGCCTTCCAGTCTGGTCGAGATCCCTCCAAGGAATTGGCTGGCTTGTTTGAGCACAGGACTGGTAGTGAAACTCCCAAAGGAAATGAAATCTCTCCAAGGTTTCTTGAAAAAGACATTAAACCAAAACCAAAAGTTGAAAGAATAATTGAGGTTCATATCGAAAAAGGCAATAAAGCTGAACCAACTGAAGTTATAATTCGCGAAACTAAAAAGCACCCAGATAAAGACATGTATATGTATAGGGATCGTGGAATAAAGGAACTACCAGATAGACTATATGGTGATGATGAGGGACAGCAAGAAGAGGAGGAACTTACTGCTGAGGAATCACTTCCCTCCTATTTGGAATCGTCCAGAGTTAATACCCCTGTGCCTCAGGAAGAGGATAGTCGTCCAAGTTCGGCACAACTAATCACTGATGACTCCTATAAAACCTTAAGGCTACTGAGTCAACACTCAGTTGAGTATCATGATGATGAGTTATCTGAATTAAGGGGAGAATCTTACAGATTTGCAGAGAAAATGCTTCTTTCTGAGAAGCTAGATATCTCTCACTCAGACACAGAGGACTCTGACCAGCCTCATACGCTAAGCTCAGAGATGCAGGGTGGCAGAGGTTATTATAGTGAGAAAATGTCCAGTGGTCCAAGGAAGGAATTTATAATGAAGTCATCAAAGGATGCATCAGACAAATCAGGTAAAATTGGCCATAAGGATGAGCCATTTGACAAGTTGACCGTGTTGCATTACAGCACAGAACCTGGTAGTCCTAAACATGCTGTATGGATGCGATTCACGGACGACAGATTTGACAGGAGCAGAGAAAAGCTCATATACGAAGACAGAGTAGATCGAACTGTAAAGGAGGCTGAGGAAAAACTGAGTGAGGTCTCTCAGTTTTTTCGTGACAAAACAGAGAAGCTAAACGACGAACTCCAGTCTCCAGAGAAGAAACCTCGGAAACGAGACCCCAGGGAAACTCGATCTGGACCTAGCTCTACTTGTAGTAGTCCTGAGAAAACACAACATAAGAATGCAGGAAACAGTGAGGAGTGGGGTAAAAGCAGGCTAAGGGAGCCCTCTGTAGGAAAATTGTTTGGCAGCTCCACTGACAGAAAATGCGCCAGCTTGCCCAACAGCCCTGAAAGGCATGTACTTTCCCGATTTAATGATGAGAAAGCAAAACAGGGAGACAGTGTGACACAGACTAAAACAGGAGAGACCTCCCAGCCTCTCCAGACAAAGTCATCCAAAGTGAGTTCTGTAAGACTAAAATTTGAATCAGAGGCTCAAAAACAAGAAAAGTCTTCTCAGTGGGGACAAGCAAAGCCTCAAGTGAAAAAACTACAGGAAAGTAAGCTTCCCGTATATCAGTTTTACACTGGAGCAAAGACCTCCAAATCTGATTATAGCACAGATGAGGTAGGGCCTCCCAAGAAGGCTCCAGACAGTGAGAAATGCAAGGTCACCACAGGACAAAGTCCTGACAAGTCTAGAGGGCCTCCTGTTGCACAAAGACAACCAAGTGACAAGATATTAAACAAAAGCATTCCAGAAACTGCGCCTCCAAAACATTTGCTAGGTGAGAAAGTCAAAGCACCTGAGGATAAAGAAAAAGAATCCTGGGAGAGCCAAGGAAATGGGAACAAAGAAGTTTTAAAGGATAAATTTTCTCGTACTCTGGATCATGAAACACCAAAGGAGGACAGTGGCAGGGATATTCAAAAATTTGTGTCTTACAAAGAAAAAGGGCAACATTCAGAGCTAATTCTAGGTTCCTCAACCAAAAAAAGCAGTCATGTAGAACATGTGACTGAGGAGGATGCACACACGAGGACTCTAAAAAAAAAACCAGACTCCCAAATTCCTGTGCGGACACCATCTGGTCCCTTGGAAAATGATCAATACAGAAAGTTAAAACCAGAGTCATTAGTTAAAACTCCTGAAAGGAGTCTGTCACAGATACCGACCTTAGCTAAAAATCGGTCTCTGGATAGCTTAGAAGCAAGCACATCTAAGGAAGAGACTTCATCCATGAAATCTCTAGACTCATTAGAATGTAGCTTAGTACGAAGTGTCCTGTCTAGTGACAAAAGTGATCCCAGTACCATAGAGTGCATGGAAAAAATGACACCCATTGTCAATACTGATCGTTTCAAAGATATTAAAAACTTGCCTGTTTATGTGAGTATTCAAACAGGCAAACAAACTGAGAAAGAATCCCCAGGCAAAAAGGAAAGTCGCTCTGTTCAGGAAACTCGGATAACGCTTCATTCTGTAAAACAAAAGCAACCTTCTTCCCCGCAAGGAAGTCCTGAAGATGACACACTGGAGCAAGTCTCTTTTTTGGACAGTTCAGGGAAAAGTCCATTGACCCCTGAGACCCCAAGCTCTGAGGAAGTGAGTTATGACCTTACAAAACTCCCCGATTCATTTATTGGTTTTGTGCCAAGCAAACCTAGTCCAATCCCTGAGGTTTCAGAAGAATCCGAAGAAGAGGGGCAGGGAAAAATCTTCACATTCAAAACAGTTTCACCAGAAAGGCCAAAGTCCACAGTGGTAGAGGATGCAAATGGAAACCAGGAAGTGGAAAAGAGAACAAAAGATAAAAGAGTTGCATACATTGAGTTTCCCCCACCTCCACCTCTAGACTCAGATCAATCAGATCCTGATAGAAAAGGATCATGCCCTTCATCAGAGGCTGAGACTGAAATGATGGAAGTTAACCTCCAAGAAGAGCATGATAAACACCTTCTTACTGAACCAATCATCAGAGTGCAGCCTCCATCTCCCGTGCCTCCAGGATTGGATGACAGTGAATCCAGTGATGATGAATCTGTCTTTCAGCCTGTTAACTTCAAGAAATACTCATTTAAAATTCCAGAGGATGAAGAGGAAAAGGCTTCCAAACTCAAGAAGCTTGAGAAAAATGGAAACCACAAGGAATCTAGTGCTAATGG
Source organism: Hippopotamyrus pictus (assembly GCA_026781145.1). Lineage (NCBI taxonomy): Eukaryota > Metazoa > Chordata > Actinopteri > Osteoglossiformes > Mormyridae > Hippopotamyrus > Hippopotamyrus pictus. The sequence goes on along the minus strand of JAODLC010000045.1, from coordinate 10,837,187 downwards.
TGCAGGAAAAGGAGATGATTTTGAGGTTGAGCAAAATGGGAATGATCAGTCAATAACGGAGTGCTCCATAGCAACAACTGCAGAGTTTTCACATGACACAGATGCTACTGAAATTGATTCCCTTGATGGGTATGAATTTCAGGATGAGGATGATGGTTTGAGTGAGCAAGACCCAAAACCAGCAAGCTTGTGCCTTGATGGCAGAAAAGACATGTGGGCAACCGAGAGTATGCTGAAGCCAAGTGATCGTTCGTTTAGCCAGACAAAACTTGAGGTCATTCAGGAGGAGGACAGAATAGTACCTGAAGATGGAAACAAGACAATAGAAAAAAATGAACTGAGCGATAACAAGTCAGACAAAATAAAAGATGGGATGCACTACAGTTTGGAAGGAAAACATCCAGACAAAGAAGGTTTTCCTGATACCTACTTTAGCTACAAACTAGATGAGGAATTTAATACGCCTTTCAAGACTGTTGCAACCAAAGGTTTGGACTTTGATCCCTGGTCCAGCAGAGGAGGAGATGATGAAGTCTATGATGCTAGAATGAAAGATGAAGAGCCCAAACCTTTTGGGTTAGCTGTAGAGGACAGGTCCCAAGCAACAACACCAGACACAACCCCTGCCAGAACCCCAACTGATGAAAGCACACCGACTAGCGAGCCTAACCCTTTCCCCTTCCACGAAGGGAAGATGTTTGAGATGACTCGCAGTGGTGCAATTGACATGAGCAAGCGGGATTTTGTTGAAGAGAGACTACAGTTTTTTCAGATTGGTGAGCATTCCTCTGAAGGGAAGTCAGGGGACAAAGGGGAAGGGATCAGAAAACCAGGTGTAGTTATCACACAGCCACAGCCAGTGGAGAATGTTGTAGAGATTAAGGTAGAGGCCCCCACAGACATGAAAACAGCTATGTGCAGTTTCATTCAAGGTACTGACTCTTTGGACACATCATCTGACGACAACATTTTGGACACGTCTTCATGCACAATAATGGCCTCCAAGGTTGATTCTAAATTGCGTATCCCTGTTAAAATGGGAATCACAGCTTCTATTACTGTGAAAAAAGATACTGATATTATGGAATCTACCGGTTCTAAAGATGAGACTTCAAAGACTCTAGAACACACAAGCCTAGAAATGCACAGAGAAAGTCCATCTGGCAGAAAGAAAGACACCTCAAGCCAATTAGGACAAAAACAGGGTGTAACAGACAACTCTAATAACAACAATAATCTTGAGCCCTCTAACATTCAGGCCAACTACATTGAGTGTGGCAGTGTAGTATTTAATTTGCAATCATCTTCGGAACCCACACTTCAGCGAGTGAGTAGGATAGATGCTTTTTTCTGTGGAGATTCAGAGAAAGTTGAAGAGAATAGTGTGAAATGTGAACAAGCAAAAACTAATGAAGCCAAGCAAACTGCAGTAAAGCAGCCGAAGTCCAGGCTGCCGATTAAGGCACCCGGCGCATCGTTACGTACACAAAACACCGTGGTGGGGAAGCAGAAGCTGCAGAAGCATGCAGACAAACCAGAGGCCAGGAAGAGAGTAGATCATGGTGCCGCTTTGCTGCCAAAATCTAGAATTCCTATAAAAGCAGTCAAAAGAGAGGATTCAAATCCTGCTTTATTAGCGAAAAGAACGTCACAATCAGGAAAGTCAGAGAAAGGAAAATCAAGACAGTTACTCTCCAGACTCCCAGTAAAAGACAGGGCCAGTTCCGAGAGCAGTTCAGCTAGCAAGGCAGGTAGAGGACATTTGATCAAGGTCTCCAAACACTCCGCTGATCGCTTTAAAGGTGCTAGTAGGGACGCATTAAAACCGGTGGACCGCATTTCCGACGAAGAGAAACGGAAGCGGTCAGAATTGTCCGAGGATGAAGACAGCACGTCAAGAAACACCTCACTGTCAGAAGCATCTCAACCGTCTTTTACGTCGAGGTCTGCTAGGTCCGCTGAGGCAGCGCCCGTAAAGGCAAAGGTTGAACAGGCCAGCAGTGAGAGGAGGAGGAGGAGTAGGAGGACTGGTGACAATGGAGGCAGTCAGGTTGCTGGGCCCCACGTGGCTCCCGTCGTGGAGATCAAGCCTAGTTTGTAAAACTTTCAACTTGTTGATCTTAGTGCATGAGCCGTTGTGTTTGCCTGTGGCGTGACTTAATTGTAGCTGTCATTCTGTCATTGTCATCTCTGTGTTACTGTCCTATCAGATTCCGACCTTCTTGAGTAGTAGTCCGTTACTGCCGCATGCTAGACTGATTGGTGCACTAGAGAGCCAGATAGTCCTCTGTGGAGGGCTAATTGAGTCTGTGTTGTTGTAACTAGCGACAGAATTGCTTTTGATTCACACAGACCTGCCACATTAGCGCAAAACACAGATCGTCCGCATGTGTCTTTTTTTTTTTCCCAATCTTTCCTACACGAAGTTCTATAAATTTAGAAGTATTGGAAACATTGATTGTTGTTTTTGTATTCTCTGTTTTGTTTTTGTTAAATTCTTCTTATGTCAAGAGTTGCCTGTATAGTTTGTTAGGATACATGATCACATATCTAACCTCAGTACCAGTGACTAGTTAACAATCTGTTGTCTTCAGTGAAATGACTGATGTCCCTTTTCTTGTCATTGTAATTAAGATAGATGCTACTCTTCGATCTGAAATTTTAGATGTTGAAAGCTGATTTTCTGAAGTTTATAAAATTGATCAACATTTTTTGGCCAGAAAAGGGTTCGGTCTCTTCTTTATCCATTCTTTCACTAAGCAACAAGATATTAACATGTTATATTCTACACAAAGGTCCCCAGAGTCCCTGTGAGCGGACTGACCTGCGAATGGCCATAGTAGCTGACCATCTGGGCCTGAGTTGGACTGGTAAGAAGCAAACACTTAGTGCCAATCAGAGGGTCTGACTGGAAACACATACACTTGTATTTCCACAAAGAATACTGCAATTCCATACAGCTCTGAGGCACACACAATCAAAAAGGAAAGGAAGGAAAGGAATAAAAAAGGAAATTTAAGGGTGCTAAACTCAGAGGTTCTTGCTGTTTTAGTCATGCCACCCTGTGATTGGTCAGATCTATCCTTTCCCTTCTGCATCCACCCCCACCCCTAAGAATGCGATCAAGCTATCCATACATAGTTTGTGAGTGCGGAAATACTACCAGTTTTATGGTAGTCTTTGTAATAAGGCGTAATATGTCTCCCATTTCAATTAGAGAATGTTCTTCTCTATCTGACAAATAGCTACACAAAGTTTCATCCAATGTTATGGTGGAGATTAGGGGTTATGGTCATTCAAGCCTAACCCTAAGCCTGAGCACTGCTGGGATCTGGGAGCGTGTTCTGGATGGGTCGACTCATCCACCTTTTATGTGCTGCAGAGCTGGCCAGGGAAATGGACTTCTCTGTCGATGAAATAAATCGCATTCGAGTGGAAAACCCCAACTCATTAACAGCACAGAGTTTCATGCTCTTAAAGAAATGGGTTGGCAGAGATGGTAAAAATGCTACAAGTAAGTGTTTTTGATGAAGATTATGAGATGTAATTCCTATTTTCTAAGCAGAATTTAGCTACATGTGACTTACCTATATGCAGAGCCCTCGTGCGTTTATGTGTTTGAGTTTATATCCTGCACAAGTTTTATATGTAATTATTGATAAGTTCAGTATGTCTGCCTGAGATCCTACACCCATCTCCCCCTTTAATGTTGCTCTTATCTTTTAGCTTTGTTGCTTCCGTCTCATAGCTACAGTAAGATTGCAATAATATAAATGGCAATTGAAATTTTAAATACAAGTGTGCTTTTTATCATGACTGCTGTTGTGTAACGTTTGTTTCTGTTTGTCCTCTTTCAGCGGATGCCTTAACTGCAGTGCTGACTAAGATTAATCGGATGGATATTGTGACCCTGCTGGAAGGGCCAATATTTGACTATGGTAACATTTCAGGCACAAGATGTTTTGCAGATGATAGCACTGTTGGCCGGGATCAGGCTGATGGTAAAGTTTAGCCCCATCTAGCTGACCTTTATATTTTTCTTTCTGTTTCTATTTCTCTTTTAAAACTGTCCATAACTGCGAACTTTGATTGGAGAAACAAAAAACTGAAATGTTATTTTGGCCACCAATCGGACATTTCCTCTCCAATTTCGAGCCACACTTTTCCCTCCTGATTCTGTCTACTGACTCTTCCAAGCATGGACAGCCTGTGTTTAATCAGAATGACACTAACAAACATACTTTTGGACATGTTATTGAGATCGCAGTTTTGTAGAGAGACATTCAGCCACGGTTGTTTTCCAACGGTGACTTGGCTTACATCAAAGCTTTGACTTACCCACCCAGCACTGGTAGTGAGGGTACCTTAAGTCAATTTCAAAATCCCAAATAAAATCGCTCACAGACAGTCAGACACAGGCAGACAGACATATAAACGCACACATGTACATAATTTATTTGACAAAAAGGTGAATTAAAGCTTTGATTTAATCCACGTCTATTTTTGGTTCAGTAATACTTATGTGTATTTGTATATACCATTCTATACATATTTGAATTTTGTTATGTATACCAGTGTTTCCCAACCCGGTCCTCAGGGACCCCTAGATAGTCCACATTTTCGCTCCCATCCCAGCTCCCGGTGAAGGAGCAAAAACGTAGACTGTCTGGGTGTCCCTGAGGACCAGGCTGGGAAACATTGATATGTACATAACGTTATCTGTCATACTTGATAGTTAGCTGTGTCTTGTAGGCCAGATACTATGCTTTATAGGTATGCTTCTCACTACTGTAAGGTACTTTACTGAATTTGGTTATAGCATGAAAACGTGATAACAATAAGATTAACTTGTTTACATCTGAATTGGTACTTCATGTCTATGTAACACACTGATCTCTTGGCATGCCAGAACGCTCTTCCTTTAAATGGCATAGAAATTCTCTATTGAATGAACAGGGCCTGCTGTGTCTCCTATCCTAATGGCATGGCTGTCGCTAGTAGAGGGTCGGCTGCTTGTCCTGCTCCCCTTCGTCCTTCCTTTCCCGCTTCCTCTGAACCTTCCTGGTTAGAATGCTTTCTCTGCAAAACCCAAAATCTGCGCCTGCTCTCCCTGCATCATCCTGAGCCTACCCCCGCTGCAGTTTCCACACTCCAATGGAAACCGCTTTGCCAGCCATGACCAACTTTTTTCCCCGTCCGGCTGGCTCTGAAGCCCCGCCCTCTCGGTCTTTCGCTGGCTCCGCCCACAGCTCTCACCATAGGCACTTCGGCAAAAACAGCTTGACATTGTGTTGTTTTGTTTCTTTTCCTTGTTTTTCCATCTTTTCACGGATCACTTGCATTTCCCGGTCTCTCATTGTCCATCATTCCCATCCTTCCCACACCTGTCCTCTATCACCTCCATATTGCCCTCTGCCTCACTCTACCCGCATTCTGGTCCATCCATCTCAGAAACATACATTTAGACTTTGCTCACCTATCCTGTTCCTTCATTCTGAGCTCTGTGCATCTCAAAACACATCCACATCCTTTGCCTTACGTTTGAACTGAGTCACACACAGCGCGAAAGAGCTTCCGCTCTGATTGAACTAAAAGCCGCCATGATTAATATGAGCCGTCTCTGTAAAAGAACTACAGTTTCTGAAAACTTAATGCATCCCTCATGAATAATAACTTGAGGACAATCTTTAATAAGCACTAGGCAGGCTTAAAAGCATCCTGCTATGTTTGAGCACGCTTGCTGTAAGCTGTGCTGTGGTTTGCTGTGGTTTGAGGCGGCTCAATGCTGATACGTTATGCATGTGATGTCATTGTTTTCCCCCTCATTTCTTATGTCGCTCCATAACATGCACACGCGGCATTGCATAGTCCCTGTGACACGACGCTCCACTTTGGCCCAACTGTGTTATTTCACCCAGGTTACGACAACATTGAATTGGACCTGCAGACTCCTGTGGAGTTGAACTATGAGCCCCCAACTCCACTTCGGCACGATGATTTCTTTGGCGACGAGCCTAGCGTAGACTCTCTGGGTAGAAGCGTCTGTAGACCCAGCAATCTGTCGCTACCGTCCCCCCTCACCCCTGCCGCCGGCCCCCCCGCAGACACAGACCCCCCTACCGTCACAGCTGAAGACTCCTCCATAGGTCGCCTATGTGTCAAGGGCCAAGACGAAGAGTCCCCCGAAGACGATGAAGAGCACGTCTATGACTCGTCTTCTCCTGCGCTTCGCGAGACCTTGCGGGTGGTGGAAGAGGATATTTCTTTGGAGCAAGAGCCAGACAAGGGCGACTCTAGTGCCCTAGCTGCTGGACCTCATGCAGTGAGCGCGAGCAGTGAGTTGGGTTCTGAAGAGGAAACGGCACAGATGAAAATGAAGTCCCAATTGGAAGATGTTAAACCGAAGGAAGGTTCAGAGAGCGTGGAAATGACAGAGGAGAGGGTGCAGGCCATTCTCTCTGAGGTCAGACAGACAGAAAAGGATATATCTTCACTTACAGGTTTGCAAACTGAGACCTCAAGTGCAAACGTGGAGTCGACCACCCCAGGTCGCAATCTGAGCTCCGACTTGGCCAACCAGCAGGAAAACAGGTATGGCTAAGTTACAGTCCCTAATTCTGTTGCCTCATTTTGCTGCCTTTTCTCATGTTAAAGTCTGCGGCGCTTGACTAATCGTCCGCTGCTTTGATGTCGCCCTGTAGCCAAGAGAACTACAGCGATTCCATTACCTCACCCTCCAAAGGACGAGAAGGGAAGCCAACACAAAATGGCGAGCATCCGGCCCTCGCGACTCCAGCTGGCTCGCTCCCCACAGCACTCGGATCTGCCAACGTCCAGGCCCATGCGGGCGCTGTGAAGCAGCAGGCGGCGCAGGGTCACGCGGGCTTCGAGGGTGAGGACAACCCCACCTCAGAGAGCAGCAAGGACGACGAAACCATCTTGCCAGAGCTGAGAATACAGGTAAGGTTCGGGAATTGCTACCTGTTAACAACAAGCGTTCTAAGCTGCTTTTGTAGTTTTTGCACTCGGCCTCTTACCGACAGGTACTGCAGAGGCGCAAATCCCGGAAGAAAAGCTTTTTCATGTTACTTTTTATGAGGTCCTTTTATGTGTCATTAAACTGTCAAGATGGAATTAAATTGGAAGTAATAACAGCATTCCCTTCAGAAGGTGCGTTAAAAAATTAAACCTTATAGTTCTGATCCTCCTCCACCCATCCTGAAAGCTCTGGAGAGCGGAGTTAAACAGGTTCCGGAATCTTGCCCATAATCCTTCATGAGGTTTCTGTTGTCATCGGTGACTGCCGTGTAGCATTGAAATGTGACCTGACGTACTTTTGTCAGGAGAGCAGAAGTAGCGAGTTTGACACGGATGAAGAAGAAACTGTCACCACCCGGGTAATTCGGCGACGGGTGATCTTGAAGGTATCCAGTTTGTGAGCTCCTGCCCCAAATCCCACCGTCCGAGTGTTTGTAGTATGGTCGGTTTGCTGTGAGGCGGGCCGTGCGACCATACGCTTGGTGTGATGCATTATGTGCTCTGGTAGTTCTTTACCTCAGGCCACTGGCATGTTTACATCTAGCCCACATCTATTACGTTTAATAAGTCTCTTTCTCACTGGCTTATCTCCTCCTACACCATGAAGACACAGGCACAGTTGTGTCTTCCATCTGTGCTGGAAATGTGCAAGTAGTGTGTTTCGCTTTGCATTTTTTCACTTCTGTTGGGTGTGCAAAAAAATATACTCCAGTATCCATGAAATGAGGAGGTTCCTGGAACTGTGGAGATCCAATGAACTAAATCCATTAAGCTTTCAAAAAGTACTGCAGGACAGTATTCCTGCTCTGTAATTACATTTTATGATACTTTTTTGCCCACCCTCGGCTTGTGTTGTACTGCATACCTTCTAGCAATGAAATTTACGATCCCCATTTTTATGAAGTCCGTCTCCTTTAGAAATTACCAGGAACTTTGGACAAACAAATATTGGACCATAGAAATTCAGAATAAATACAGCTCTGGAAAAAAAATGAGAGACCAATCTATACTTTTTACAAATCTGCATTTTTAAATCCTGGTTTAATCGCGGTTCCGCTGGCAGAAGGCTACGCTGAGCAGCAGGCTGCTTCCAGGCTCAAAGTTTATAAAACAGCTGTACACAAGAACAAGGTGAAGCAGGAGACACTGGACATGACCAGAAACCAGCCAGATAAAGGGCGGAAGCGACTTTCTAATGTCAGAGATGACCATCAACTTATCCAGCAGTGCCTCATAAATCAGAGGATGCCCTCAAGTGAGGGAGGGCACCATGGGGCAGTGGTTAGCACTGTCGCCTCACACATCTGGGACCATGCTACAGCTGATTGGCGTTGCCAAATGACCCATAGGTATGCATGTGTGAGTGAATGGTGTGTGAGTGTGCCCTGTAAATGGTTGGTGCCCCATCCTTGGTTGTTCCCTGCCTTACGCCTGACGCTTCTGACCCCCTGCAACCCTGAATAGAACAAGCGGTTTCAGAAATTGGATGGATGGACCTCAAGTAACCATTAAAAAGAATGGGAAACATTAAGTGGCATGAAGTGTACCGCTAGGACAATTTATAACAATTTATCACAAGCTCCTAGAAGCAGAACTGAAGACTCATAAAGCAAGGAAGAAGGGCAACATTAATGAGAAACAGGGAAGAGCCAGGCTGGGGTTTGCAAAAAGATGGATATTTTACACAGGCACCTACCCATAAATTAAGAAATGAGTGAATCTGAAAAATTTGCTGTGGTCTCTTAATTTTTTTCCAAATTTCTATATGGCGTAATAGTCCAAAATAAACAACCAGCAGATGATATGATGGACACCCATATTCCAAAGGATTCAATTCTTACCAATAAAAATAGTGGGGATCCTAAAAGGCTTTCGATGTTCAGAGAGCACATGTCCCTCTGAGGTTAAGGCAGCGAGAGCAGTATCTGCGTTCTAATGTCCGTCCTGTAGGGAGAGCAGGCGAAAAATATCCCTGGAGAATCAGTGACAGAGGAGCAATTCACGGACGAGGACGGTAACATCATCACCAGAAAAGTAAAGTCCACCCCCCTCGTCATCTGTTTGATATCACCTGGGTGCTGTTCGTCTCCCCCATGTCTGGGTGACAAGACTGTGTCCCCCCTCCTGCAGGTCATCAGGAAAGTAATACGCCGTGTGGTTCCTTCAGAAGGCAGAGGTCAAGAGGTCGAGAAAAGAGAAGGAGACCTCAAGCAGACTCCCAAATGTGAGGAGGGAGCTTCCTCTGAGGTCTTAGGAACCCAGAGGGCCAAAACCAAGGTTGGCACAGACACGGAGAAGTAGCTGGAGTTCTTCCTGTCGAGTGTGGGCGGTCAGGAAAGTGATCCCTGGGATTGCTGTGGCTTGATGTGCTGCTGGTCCGCAATGCATCTAGAGTGGAAATTTATGGCATTTTTTATTTTCAGTGAGCTTGATGTGTTTTGGAGCATTCCAGTCGGTGTCTGTATAGGTGCAAATGGGTCTACTTTGCACTATATTAAAGTATTAATATTTTATGACATTCTCTTTCTCAGGGTTTTTCCAGTGGAATCTAGTCTGAAAAATCCTACTGCTTGCTGTGCACTGCTTGTATGTTTGACTCTAACCTTTTCTTTCCAGGACACATTTGGACCATCTTGTGTTTGTTATCTTGTTTGCTTGTTTGTTTGTTTGTTTGTTTGTCATGTCCCTAGTAAACCTTGGTGTGTCCCTTTTCTTACGCACCTGCCTGTATTTCAGCCGGAGGATGGAACCAAAAAGAAAAAGAAGGAAGGGAGACAGGGGGAGAAAAAGATTAAATCGTAACTGTCGTGGAGCTCTACCTGGTACGTGTGCCCCCCCCCAACTTCGGAGCCACGGTGGGCTGCACCGGGGCGGGGGTGGTGACTTTTAGCTGATCTAGTCCAAAATAAAAGTCCTATTGAGAGTGCCTGGCTCAGTGCCTGCTAGTGTTTGAGACACAGATGGAAGCATGCTTCGTGTGACCCCGTTCACCTTCAAACGCCCACAGATAACATGTGGACGCAGCTAAACAAAGCACACCAAGAGCAGGCGGGGTGCTCGTCACCACTGCAGCACCATAATCCCTCACCAACCAGCTCTTTCGGCCTTATCGAGGGGGACAAGCGTTACAGTGACCTCGCAATCTGATTGGCTGGCCCGTTAAGCTCCTTTGCATTGGTTACAATGTGCCGTGGCATCGTTTACACAAAAGATGGTGGAACCGCGCGGGAATTAGTGGGGGCTTGGCTGATAAATGGCAGGGTTACAATAATCTCGGAGGACAAATGAAATGGTGCAGCTGCAGTGGACTCTGTTTTCATTGTGTCGACACGAGTATCTGTCTGTGGTGTTGAATTCTCGGCATGCCAATTAAGTTAAATCCATTTATAGAATAATTGCTTTATTCAAGTGTAACTATGCAGTTAGTCAAACCTACCTTATAACTCATATACAAGAATTATAACATTTCACAATGTTTTTTAGGTTTGCAAATGTTTTACACAGTTCTTCCTGGGGGGCAATTACTGGAAACCCGAACGCCAGAAGTGGGCCGGCTGCAGGAGTGTCGACGGCTTCTGCATAAACGGCATGCTTTACCGAACGGGGATGTTTTTTTTCATTTAGCATGAGCATGAACCTCACACTGTCAATGACCGGAGCGTCATGAGAGACGACGTGTTGTCATGGTGACGGGAACGGTCTCCTTCAGCATCGCAGACGAGAGGAACACGGGCGTCAACAGCATCAGCAGCACCCGAGCAAATCTTTCTGTGACCAAAGACGGCACGAAAAACAAATCCGATTAGACAAAACAGACGAACATTAAAAAATCAACTCGTTCACTCGCCTTATATTTTTTCTTGGCCCCATGATGTTGGGGTATAAAATGCTGTTTTGTTTCTTTTTTAACAAAATTATCAGTGATCTTGCTGTATATAAATTACACTGTATAAATTCTGAAAAAAATGGGTAGCTTACAGATTGTGGAGGCACTGAGAAAGTATTTACAAGTGCATTAGAAGTAAATACAGACATTTGGTTCCACTTTTAACGGAAGGCTTGAGTGTAACTTCACATTTTGTTGTATAATTATTAGCTGGTAAAATGTTTGTAAATGAAAAAAAAAAAATGCTAGCTTGATTTTAACATGGGACATTTCTTTAAAACTTGTTGCGACTCAATAATTCTCAAAGCGGGAAAATCTGTAGTCCTGTGAAAATATTTCTTCAGAGTACTAATATTTTGATGCATGTGATTCACCTTATTTTAATTACAATTTTTCTAAGTTTGCAAACACTGTATTAAGGATAATACGACAGAAGGAAATGTCTGTGTACACATGCATAGCCCTAACATTTGTCACTATTGCTGGTTTTATAAAAAAAAAAAAAAGATTTGCACCACATGGGCCGGGGCTTGGGGGGGCTAGGTCAGGGGTTTCTTTTGATGCTTATCGATTGTCTTCTGTTCCCTAACATGGAGTTGAAGGTTAGCCTCTACAGACTGTACGCTTGAACAGCAAAATGACCGGACAAGTTATTGGAATGTGTCCGTCAGATTGGCACGCTGTAAAATTATAATTGCATCATGTGTATTGGCTATATGATATAGAAGTCTTTGTAAGCCGAATGACTGTAATCATTAATAGCAGTGTATCAATAGGTTTTAAGGCTGCTGTGGTTTAAAAGGGCATTTTTATTTGGGTTTTGGTGAAATATTTCCTTACATTGAAACTATTCATACAAGAACACCTAAGGCATTCATTGATAGTAGACCTAATAATGTATGTATGAAAAACAAACACTGGATGATCTAGTTGATTATTTAAACATAAAATAAATTGTGTTGAACTCTGGAATGATGTCTTTCTTTAAAGGTTGTCTGTGCAGTGTGTGTCATGCACTAGGGAGTCAGAACGGCTCTATAGTTTTGTCTCCTACGTCACATTAAAACCCTTCTGTTGAACATTTTACTTTGCAGGCACTAATGTTGATTTATGTCACATTTATGTCATATTATTAGTTTTTCAAAAAGATGTTACATGACCTTATGTTATTTTTTATTTGAATTTGTTTACATAAAGTACATTGAATAAGCTAAATGTAGCTTTTTCCCCCCAAACAAACAGGTTTGAATGATAGATGTGTTTACCAGCAGTAACTCCTGGGTTATTTGAGTTGTTGACTGGGGGGACCCTTTGTAAGGGCCCCTTTTATCGGAGGCCCCTGGGCTTCAGCCTGGGTAAACCTGTGCATTGAAGTGCCCCTGGATATCACATTCTAATGCATATCATTGCTTTTACTGCGGGGAATTCTCTACTCACACCCTGGCCTACTAATTATTTTTATGTTCTACATCTCAAACACCATCTGAAATGACAAATTAGTATCACTGAAAACAAAACGTGCTTTTGCACTCTCCTAACTTCTAACCTGATTTTACTACTGAGAAGAGTGATTTTGAAGGTTTTGAAATAGTTGAATTTGTTTGCTTTAATAGCATAACGGGGCAACCTGACAGCTTCCTTCGACCCTGCTGACAAGCAATTACTCTGTTTTTAAGTTAATGTCATTCTTCAACACGCAAGGCTAAGGTCAGCTCCATCCTCACAGCCATCCATCCCACCCCCCGTTCCTTATTCTGTGCATGGAGAGGATGCCAGGTATGGTCTTTTCATGACAGCTGACAAAGTGACCTTTAAGAATGTCCTGAGCAGAGGTGGAAAGTTCAGGTCCAGAAAGTACAAATCCAGACCAAGATTTTATTTTAATCAACCAGTAGAGTACTCTGCCACTGTGACTCTATATATTCAGCTGATAGGTTGAAAGAAAATCTTGGTCTGGATTTGTACTTTCTGGACCTGAACTTTCCACCTCTGGTGCTGAGATATGTTTGCAGTCTAAAGAAGTCACTTTAATCAGCATAACTTGCTGCTTAGTTCTGTATCCCCTCCCCCAAACTCTGTTTTTTACACATTATGTGTTCCTATCTTCCTTCCTGATTAGCGAGTGTCAGGTATCCTAATTCTAATCAATGTTAATACTTCAGTTTTACTCATATGTACCTGGACTGATGTAAAGGCCCAGAGCAAAGGCGGGGAACCTGTTCCGTGGAAGTCCGGTGCGGGTTTTTGAGACGACGTCTCAGTCAAGCAATAATAAGGCAGTGGTTCTCAACTCCAGTCCTGCGACCCACTGTTATTAGCTGTTTGAGAGGTCATCCCAAAAACCCGCACCGGCCCTCCATGGATCTGGGTCCCCACCCCTGCCCTAGAGTCTAAAGGATGACCCCGTGGGCACTGCGCTAAAGGAACACAGATTAAAGCCTAAAGCACATATTTCCCCCTTCATAACCTTCCAACTTTCAACTGCTTATTCTGCCCAGGGGTGAGGATAATCGGGGGTAGATTAACTTCAGTGGGGCACTTCAGAAATTCTTTGGAGCAGAAAGAGAAATGGGAGAAAATTAAAAAACAATGCAAAGTCAATAATTAGGTAAGTAGTGTGCAGGATCCCAGTCAGCCAGATTTAATAAGTTTGATTGTTCCATTTTTATTGGGGTGGGGCCACAGATTTTGCTGGGGCCCTAGGATAGCGTATGCGTTAATCTGCCCCTAGGGGTGACTCAGCCTATCCTAGGCAGTCAGGGGTACACCCAGGACAGGATTCCAAACATTCATATGTAACACTTAAATGATGCCACTTAACTCCACGTATACAAGACCAAACCTCTAGCTTGAAATGATTCCTGACATTTTTCTGCATTACTGCTTATGGGCAAATGGTTCCTTCATGTGTCATAGTAGAAGTTATTTTAACGTATCCTTGCTTTATATTCCAGAGAAACCTGTAAAACACAAACCATATTTGCTATATATTACATATTTTGCTATAGTTTACATTCTGTTAAAAGGCAAAACGTACAGACACATTTAATTTATTATATTTGAAATATATACCCCAGTGTGAACAAAAGAAATAAGTGGATATGAATGCCTCAACATCCATCCATTTTCTGTAACCGTTTGTCCTGTTCAAGGTCGTGGGAGGTTCCGAGCCTGTCCCAGAGACTGCAGGTACAAGGCAGGGAACAACCCAGGATGGTGCGAATAACTTAACAAAGACTATTTCTCACATAAGATGCTAAATGCTTAATAAAGTCATTAAATTGCTGTAATTATGTTATCGCTTATCACGTTTTTAACAACTGACTATAACCGCTGTTTTCCATCTCACACCACAGCCTTTTGGCATATTTTACATGTATTATACAGCACATTCAACTAAAAATCTGTCATCTCCACAGCTAAGTGCCTTTTTAATGAGAAGTAATTTCAACATTTAGATGTACGAATTACCGCAACAAATCCCACATTTTAAAAATTTAATTTCGTTTTCACTAGATATGAGGACGGTACCAAACACAACAATATTCATCATCAGTCTACATGTGACCCCTGACCAACGATGCCCATCAGGACACTCTCTACCGCTGGGTGGCGCTCCTCTGCCGCACAGATGCAGTTTCCCTGTGTGACGCGCGGGGTCGCTCTCCGCGCAGCTCTCCCCCCCTCCCACCTCCCACCCCCAGGTCCCTGCCAGACTTGAATCATTGCGCCCTCGCTCTCAATCACTCGGCGATCATGGCGGACAGCGCGAGCGAGAGTGATACGGATGGGGCCGGGAGCAGCACGGCCGTCCCGCAGTGCTCGTCCTCGTCAGCCTCCGGCAAGCCGGGCATCGTCATCTCGCCGTTTCGCCTGGAGGAGCTGACCAACCGGCTGGCCTCGCTGCAGCAGGAGAACAAGGTGCTGAAGATCGAGCTGGAGACGTTCAAGCTGAAGTGCAAGGCGCTGCAGGAGGAGAACCGGGACCTGCGGAAGGCCAGCGTCACCATTGTGAGTAGGGGCCGTGCGGCGATGATTTACCCACCCGGAGTGTCTCCTACACGCAGTAACAGAGACGCGGGCTTCTTTATGCGCTTATTCCGTCCGCTTATGAGGAGGCCGGAGCTGGTTCTGAGCGTTTAAGTCGCGGGCAGCGGTTCCCCTTCGCCGTAAACAGGCCCTCCGCGGTGCCCTCGGAGTTTCCCAGCCACACGGCGCCTACGCTCGTCTCGCCTGGCCGCTGTAACTCTCGGCAGCCGCCCGGAAGGCTTCTCCCTCGCGGGGAAACGCCTTCGTGGAAACGCTTGATTCTGGATGGCGTCCGTCTGTCGTGCTAACAGGCGGATAACGAGCTACCGCAAGCCGCAAGTCCGTCGGGGTGATTAGCCAGTTAGCCTGGTAAGCTAGCGAAGTTGTAGGGCGCCGGCCAGTGTCCACGGCTTCCCGGGGGCCTCGGCGCTGAGTGCGCACTCAGGTATGCGGCCCGGGCCCCGCTTCGTTGCACAGTACGGACACGTAGACCGCTGACAGCCGTGGGCCCGTCACGTGGCTGCCTGCAGGTCCCGCTACCAGTCCAGCTAATGGGCTCCAGCCGGGTCGTCTGGTCGAGGCTGCGGACAATAGCGCGTCTTACCGCCGGGCCCATTTTCCGCGGTCTTGCCGTGTTAGTCACAGCGCCACGGTTATTTAATATCTTAAACATGAATAATATCATTTGATAGGTTTGCGTTGCATTTCTTTTTTGGGCAGCGGGGGCAGAAAGATGAAACGGTGACCGTGACCTGTCCCAAAGTTACCCCTGTTACACAGTACAGGTGGACACCTTACCCAGTATATCTATACCCTAGTAGTGTACTTACGGTTTTGGCACCTTTTGCAATATGTCAGTTCCCCAGTAGGACACCTACAGTTTTGGCATCTTTTCCAATATGTCTATACCTCAGTAATGTTCCTGCAGTTTTGGCTCTTTACCCAGTATACCTGTATTCCATCGCCATGTGTATTGCCACATGGCTGCTGTTTTTCCAACACCATTGGATGGCTACGCTGCTGCCCTCAGACATAAAAGCAGCACAAGGCTTTCCATGCCGTCAGTAGTGTCACCCCTTAGTATGATTCCTGCTAGCCTGGACTTTGGGAAGCGCGTGCCTCAGTCGTAGTGTTGCCATAAGTGCATGTAAGGTCACCAAACCACTTGGGCATTCACCTGCACCCCACACGAGATTGTGGCGTCTTTTTAATTCCCCAGTGGTGTGTTAAAATACTGCATTAGGGGTGGTGATCAGTGTGTACGGGATGTCTGAATCTTACACCGGTGGTTTGGAAGTAAAGTTTACACCACCAGCTGTTGGTACGTGATGAAGCAAACAAGAGTGGATGTTGGTTTGTAGGGGCTTTGAGTCGTTGAGGTGTCCGAGATTGACCATCTGGAATCACTGTCTTTTTACTTGGAAGTTTAGCATGTATTCATTGTGAACAAAGGCTGGCTGTCATAACAAAGAAGTCTGGTAGATGCCAACTCCGTCTTCGTCAGCCGCTGAAATGCTTCCATTGTGTGTGAGTGTGTGTGTGAGAGAGAGAGAGTGTGCGTGGATGTGCATGTAGACGAATGGACGGACAGCTTGAGCGATTGTGTGACAGCCAGAAAAGGGTATTGGTCTATGCACACGTTGTACTTGCCTGTCTATGCAATAGAATTTCCCTTGGGATCGATGAAGTTTGTCTTACTTGAGTGGACGCCACCTTTTTTATTTTGCCTGGAACCAAATTTGCTGGCCAGCTTGCTGAACACACAAGGATCTCACAGAGGGAGTCTCCTCTTGCACGCCCTGCACCCTACACCCTGAAAAATAAACAGCAGACTTAATAATCATGCTCATGGCTGCTGAGGTGAAGGGCTTACCTTAACATGAATCTGTCAGCTTCTAACCCATGAATGGATCATTTATGTTTCTTTTTTCCAAGAAAGTATCACGCAGAATGTTTGTGGCTATGTCCAAAAACAATCAGGTTAAACAATTTACTCCTGTTTTTTTGTTTTAATCAAATCCACTCAGTGCACTGTTACATCTTACCTCCCCACTATGACTCTGATTGTTTTTGGGCCTGCGTCTCATATTGGTCATCTCATCTGTATCATCATTGGTCATCTGCTGTATTTGGGAGCCAGTGCTAAAGAGCACAGCACCTGCATTTTAATGAAGCACTTGTCATCCCCGATAACGAGCTGTGTGACATTCTTTGTCCGCTCATCCTCTCATTTTGCGTGTTGTGATGACGTCGTCTGAGCTCCCTAACGTGTTCAAGTTTCCTGCTTATTTGGCTAAACTACATTTGGGCATTTCCAGTAGTGCACTGAATCTTCAAGTCAATAATCAAATACATAAATTAGATGCACTTGGAGGTGTAACAATGTCTTTCGGTATCCTGCAGAACATACTGTACTTACAATTTTGTGCAGTTCAGTTTTTAACAAGATTTTACATGGAAAATATCATACCTTTAGCTTATCAGTATGCCAAGTTAATTTCCTCTAATATAACAAAATAGTGTTTTTAATGTATTCTTGCGAATAATACTACCTAGAATTTTGGTTTGCCAGGTGGGCATTTATTAGTGGATTTATATTCTAAGAGAAGGAAACCTTTTAGAAAGTGTTGTGTAACTTGGTGCTAAATACCACGTGACACCTAATTGAATCGAATCTTCGGATTGTGTCCTTTCACGGGAAGAAGTTAGGTTGCTGCTCTGTGGTGTCTGCATTGTCGTGGAAGTGCCTTTGGAAGGAATGTTGGTGTGTCACCGCTTCTGCGTGTTCCCAGTCTGCTTCATACTGTTTCATTAAAAATCACTGCAGATGATGCATTCCACCATGCCGATACTGCACTTTCCCCTGTGGTTGTGGTTGTTTATTCCTGGATGCAGTTCTTCCCTCTCGCTCGTACGTGTCCTTTTTTATTTATCGGTTCCATTGTGAGATGCAAAGAGCCGAAGTCCCAGATGGGGGGTGGGGTTTGATTACCCTGTTTTCTGACAGCTTGCGTATGGACGTAGGTAGCTACAAGGAAAGTAGAGAAATGCTCACCAGGAAAAAGAATTTGTAGTGTCATTGGCTTGAATCCGTCATGGGGATAGAGTTTAGGGACGGAGGGATGGCTGCTTGAGCCCAGTAAAGGATAACGAGAGTAATGGAAGGTTTCTGTCCAAGAGGTTTAATCTTCACCTAAGTGGCGCACTGGTGTGGCAGTGCGAAACTGCTTTATTTTCTCCTCAACTGTGAGATTGCGGTGGGATTGTCTTCCACCGTGTTCAGTGTGACTCGAGACCAGGTGGAGGGCTCCACCTCAGCCAGGTCTTCAAAGAAAGGCTTTGCCAACAAGTTAGAAATCTTTTCCAGTGGCTGTTGCTTTGGTCCAGCCCATTCACAGACGTGGTGAGTCCAGGGTAGATGCTTTATTTAAAGTTCATTTCTGCAGTGAGTATCAGATATACAGGCTTGGGCTGTGCGCTTGCTAGAATACAGCCATCCCATAATGGCTTTGCCCTTGTTTGTACTGAACATTAATGTATCTGTACTAAAGGCACGTCCATTGGTTTCAGATAATTATAAAGTAGGTTTTTTGAATTTTTTTTTTTTCCCTTCATGCCAATAGTTAAGGGGCGTCAGAGTGCTTTTTGTTTTAGAATGTGGCTGTTCTCAAGTAATTAATTCATATTTCTGATATATGGATGTGGCATAGAAGGTTTTAAGGTGAAATTATGGTTTATTATTGAAACATAGTGAAAATGATTTAATAATCCACTGAACAGAAAGTAGTCCACTGGATACCTTTTGCAAACAAGAATCAGGCTTTTGCACTAGAGTTTGACATCTGCAAAATATATTTTCAAGAAACAAGTTTTAGGCAAAATACAGGGCTGTGTGACATTCG
The DNA here is from genome assembly GCA_026781145.1 of Hippopotamyrus pictus. Lineage (NCBI taxonomy): Eukaryota > Metazoa > Chordata > Actinopteri > Osteoglossiformes > Mormyridae > Hippopotamyrus > Hippopotamyrus pictus. The sequence goes on along the minus strand of JAODLC010000045.1, from coordinate 10,818,332 downwards.
AACCGTTGTGTTGGCCCCTGACGCGGAAGCGTTTTTTTAATTAACAGCAAGCGCGGGCAGAACAAGAAGAGGAATTCATCAGCAACACCCTGTTTAAGAAGATCCAGGCTCTACAGAAAGAGAAAGAAACTCTCGCCGTCAACTATGAGAAAGAGGAGGAGTTCCTCACCAACGAGCTGTCCCGAAAGCTCATGCAGGTAAGTGCCGGGGTTCTGGCAAGTAGGAGTGTTCCAGACTGTTAAATGGTGAATTCATGGACTGAGGCTCTGCCCCCTACACAACATTCAGAAAACAATGACCAGCAGGGTGTTCCATGAAGCAGGATTTCTCAGTTATCTGGGTTAACTTAAGCTAGAAGTGATGATCGAACAATAAGAGATTAGTTAAGCAGCATTCCTTTTGTAAGTCATGACTTCTAGCTTAAGGTAACCCAGGTAGCTGAAGTCCTGCTTTGTGGAACGCCCCCCAGGTCTTTAGGTGAAAGTGCTTGTCTTGATGAACAGTGTCAGGCTGAGCTCCATCACTTGTGATGTGGTGAAATATGTTCGGTATGCATACAGCTGTTACCAGCAAAATCAGATGTTTTCCCTCATTGTCACTTGTGAAACTAAGCAGGATTGGGAGCCCAGTACAAGGTGTCAAGTGAGTTCAATGAGGGCAGGTCATCTAATAAAAATAGATTCCTAGTACAATAAGTACACAGTTTTAAAATGCTTTCTCATGATTCAAACAAAGCCGCAGTTACCCTCCTACTGCTGAGGGGAGGGGGTTATCTTTCATGCCGTTTATAACTGTTGGGTTGCCTTTTTTTTTTTTTTTTCCTCTTCCTCATTCCAGTTGCAACATGAGAAAGCGGAGCTGGAGCAGCACCTGGAGCAAGAGCAGGAGTTCCAGGTGAACAAGCTGATGAAGAAGATTAAAAAGCTGGAGAACGACACCATCTCCAAGCAGCTGACACTGGAGCAGGTCAGCCCTCCCGCGATCGAGCTGGACTCCCCCCCCAACCTCCGTAGCTCTGTCGCTCTGATTTTTAACCATGTTTTTGCACTGTTTACCTCGCGCTACCTTTCTGACGCACTCCATCTCCGGTCATCTGCTGAGTCTCAGCGGGGGGCGGTGAGCTGTCAGGTTTTGAAATTGACTCTTGACGGCCGCTTGGTCTCTCTGAATGTCTCCAGCTCAGACGCGAGAAGATCGACCTGGAGAACACCTTGGAGCAGGAACAGGAGGCTCTCGTCAACCGGCTCTGGAAGAGGATGGACAAGCTGGAAGCCGAGAAGAGGTCTGTGTTCACGGTCGCACCGGCGATCGCGCTCGTTTGCACTCCAGCATTTCCAGCTGTTTCCAGTTTCTTTGATGCGCTAATAACTGGGCCGGTTTTCTCCATAACGTTAATCTTTCTGTAGTCTTTAATTTGTATCAATGTCAGTCCGCTGGTTCTTTCAGAAGAATTCTGTGTGGATGAACGATTCAAGCCCACGTCGTGGAAAGCCGCAACGAGGTCGTGGGATTCGGGTTAGCGGGGAAATCCAAAACTGGCCCTCCTCCCTCTCTCAAACTGCAGGATCCTGCAGGAGAAACTGGACCAGCCTGTGTCCGCCCCGCCATCCCCGCGGGACATATCCATGGAGATCGACTCCCCAGAAAACATGATGCGGCACATCCGGTTCCTGAAGAACGAGGTGGAAAGGCTGAAGAAGAACCTGCGCACCGCCGAACTGCAGCGTTAGTAGCGGGCCGTCTCGTCTGCGTTTCCATGGAAACCCCGTAACCTTGCCCCTGAGTTTGTCGATCGCATTTCCTAAAATAGGCCGTGGAAAAACTTAGCATCAGTCTTATAAGTCAACTTTTCCCTTTCTTTAAATGGGAATGTTTTGCAGTAGTCCTGCCATTACTCTCAGTTGCCACTAGATGGAGCTATGACACTGGCCGATTTCACACAGTCACTTGCGGCAGTGAGCCCGATGGAGCCCTGAGGGTGGTTTCCGTACCAGACAGGACTTTCATGCGGCTGTTCTTTTGCGGCTCTCGGAAAACCGTATTGGGCTTGGCGACGCGCGAGCAAAGTGCTACGCGGCCTTCCCGAAGCTTCGCTAGGCTCCGTAGCTTCGCGCGTGTTCCGTGTGTGTGGATTGGAGGTCTTATCGCTGTGTGGGGCCCCTGTCTCTCCAAAGACACGGAGAAGCGAGCCCAGTACATCGAAGAGGAGCGGCACATGCGCGAGGAGAACATCCGTCTGCAGCGGAAGCTGCAGCGGGAGATGGAGCGGCGCGAGGCGCTGTGCCGGCAGCTTTCCGAGAGCGAGTCCAGCCTGGAGATGGACGACGAGAGGTACCGCGTCCCGCACCGGTCCCACAGTGCCCGGAATGTCACCCCGAGATGTGTAATCTGATCCTGCTGTTGAGCTGATAGGGAAGACTCTGGTGGAAGCATCATTCTTTTTATTCGACTTTCAGATAATTTCCAGGGAGGTGTAGACTGCACACTGCGTATGCAGGAAAGGTCTGAATACAGCGGGGGGGGGGGGGCTAGGGGCTAGGATTAACCCCCTTCAATTGGACTAATTTGGTGGGTTGGCAACTATAGAACTAAAATGAAATGCCAAAATATCAGCAAATGATAGGTAATGTTCAGCTGGATCTGGTCTGCAGTGGACTTGCTATCATGAGTGTTAGACCTGCCTGAACTAGCTGTGTGCGTAATTTGTTGCGTGTTGCTTTGAAGGTGTTGCCAAAAAGCAGTGTTTTTTGCATAACTGATGTATTGGCCGATGCAGGCTTGTTAAAACTGCCGTTCTGTCATTTGGGGGGGCGTGGAGAGGGTCAGGTGTTCCTCAGACTCCTCCAGAAGCAGCCCATTAGTCCAGCTGGCCTCACCTTTCTTCCCGTAGGTACTTCAATGAGATGTCTGCACAAGGTCTCCGTCCACGGACGGTGTCGAGTCCAATCCCATACACGCCCTCTCCAAGTTCAAGTCGGCCCATATCGCCAGGTATGTAAACAAAATATTTAAAGTATAAGAATTTCTACTTTCTGAATTGTTTTTTTTGACCTTGAAGTACATAGTTGCTGGCTGTTTTTTTATTTTAATTTTTTTTAATCAAAGTCAGCAAATTTGGACATTTTCAACAGTTCCAGTTATTTGATGAGTAGAGTGTTGGAGAGCAGATTCTTTGTTTTGGCTTAAATTTGTTCTTGATTTATTCAGTTTTTCTTTCTCTTTCATGCATGGGGACACTCACTGTCATTTAAATATCCTTCTGGCTAAAGTAGCAGTAGTTCACCATCTTGTTTCCATTTTAAATTGGCTTTCACTGAAACATTCTTACCCACTACTCCTGTTTTTATTTCGGTGTGTAATTGCATCAAATAATGCTTCTTTTGTTCATACGAAGTAGAGTCCATGTTCTGTTTCCTCATTTCAGTCACCTCACCTCTAGGGATTACTTTTCTACTGTTCCCAAATAGCGTTGTGCCTTTGGAACTAACTTTTACCTTGTCACAGCCCCATGGGTTTATGGGAAATTGAGTCCCATTTTGGGAGGGGTCTCTCTGAAGGATACGGACAGTAACATTGAATTATGGAATGACAATAAAAAGCAGCTGCGCGGCACTGACAATGAGCAAAGCCCTGACTTTAGTACAGTATCACCTTTTGTCTCTTCACTGCGCTTCTGATACATTTCTATATACAAAATGTTTAAAGGAGGGAGAGGCAACTTAAATGATTTCAACATCACGCATTGTACCACTTCAGTTTCATATTGACGTTATTTGTAGCACCTGGTAGAAAACACTTGCGTTGTCGTTTCTGTGACGTCGTTTTAATATTCAAGTTCATGAAAATGGCATTCCGGTTAAGCTTCGAAGGAGTTTAGCAGATAGATGGTAATGCAGTACTGTATATATTTTGAGTTCATTATATATCGCAAGGGTCATTCTATGCTATCAGGACATCAAGTTCATGCAGTTGCTTGTAAAATATGCACCCCTCAGCCTTACCAGATATGTTTAATTGTTAAACATCAACTAATATTTATTACATAATTACTACAAACTTTACACTGCTATCTATCAGGTGCGCTGTGGAGTTCCATTTTCCTTTTTATCTTGTATTTAAACATTTGGGCCACTCGGAATTGTACTTTTGGTTATTTATCATCCGTAGAAAGTACATCGTTACTCATTTATACACTGGAGAATGTCTGCCGTGGCGACTTACCTCAGTCTCTCAGGCCTTCTTGATCTCACATGACCAATCCTGAGCCACTTCTCTGCCTGCTGTACCACCCACAGAGCATCAGGACCTCCAGCCATAAAATGTTTTTGTGTCCTAACGCTTTGTGCCAGTGTATTTTTGCACATCTAATTTTGCCACCTCAGTTTCACCGGATCCAAAAATAACTTTCAAACAGGGCTGACGACGGTCTGGAAACCGGGCCGGAAGGCGGATCGCAGCCCGCTATGTCAGAGCGGTGGTATGCTCTCGGCCCGCTGGACGGCCTCTGTTTTTCACGTCTGACTCCATCTCTCCCAGGGCTGTCGTATGCACCTCACACGGTCGGATTCACTCCCCCGGCCACCCTGACGAGAGCTGGCATGCCTTATTACAACCCACCTGGTCTCCACGTGCACGTGGGCTCCTCGCACGGTGTGGCGGTAAGTTCACTCCTCTGTACGTGTTCCTGCCTGGGTGCGTGAGATCGCAAGGAGGTCACGTTCTCAAGTAGTAAGAAACGTACGCTACTGGCCTCTCGGAATCTCCTGGAGGTACCAGCGTTTCATTAGAGGAATAAAGATTAAAATAATAGAATAAAGATGTCTGTTACATACTTAGTTTTCATTTCTGGACTGTGATATCTTATGTGCCTGACTGAGCTGGATGTTGTCTTCACTGAACTCATCAATGACCTCTCCAAGACTTGAGGCTATTGGAGGAAGTCGGAGAGCATTGACGTGCCCCCCCCCCCCCCCCAGATCATCCTGCTTGTTTGCAGAACCTCTCTCTTGTGCTCCCTCCAGAGGCCGTCTCCAAGGAGGAGCAACAGCCCCGATAAGTTCAAGCGTCCCACCCCTCCACCCCCCCCCAACACGCAGCCCGGGACTC
>JAODLC010000045.1:10793389-10813031 GCA_026781145.1 Hippopotamyrus pictus | reverse complement strand
TATATATATATATATATATATATATATATATATATATATGTGTGTGTGTGTGTGTGTGTGTATATATATATATATATATATATGTATATGTATATAAATATATATATATATATGTATATGTATATATATATATATATAAATATAAATATATATAAATATTATTATTATTATTATTTTCCCCCTCGGTCTGAAACATTTCCTGCTCAGTCTACAATATGGTATTGCAATGAAAAGTTCTAACGCTGAATCTGAATGGCTTTTAAGTTTCATTTGGGGGAAAAAGGGAACCTATATCTCTCTTCAGCTTTGCTTGACGGCGGAAGCGGTGAAGCGTCTGTGTGAAGGACTTGTAAGGTTATTTCGTATTTTCCCGAGCACTGCTGCCTTTGGCAGTGGCCCTACATTCACAAAGGTACTGAGAACACTGACTAAGCAGTGATTAAAATGTACAATCGCTTCCTGTCCGAGACTTGGGCTGAAGTGTGAGTTTGGCATTTGCTTGGCACTTCCTGTTGGAGAAACACGCCACCGTTCTCTGTACAAATATGCCACAAAATTCAGATCAAGTGAAAGGTACTGAAGCTTAATGTGTGTTTTTTTTGTTTTTTTTTTTGGGGGGGGGGTAACGTTCGTAATTGATTTCTGTTGTGTGTTTTAATTGAGGAATCTTCCAGAACAATGCAGGTGATTATAGAGGGCTAGTCCTCCAGTGGGTTTCGATGCCTGGAAAGGGATGCTGTAGTTTGTGTAGGATTGTCTTCATGGTCAGAATCACACTCTGAATGGACGAGCACACTAATGCTTTGTCTCAGAATTTAAACCAGTTCGGCATCGCAGAAACAAGAATGCTTCATACTTCCTACAGGAAATACAAGCTGTATCGCTCGGCCTGTGCTGGTTATGTGGAGAGACAGTCATGATTAGTGTGTGCTGCTTGCAGGGTTTTAGAGCTTCTCTGCTTGATCTGCTGCCCATTACATACAAACCTATCTGAATCCGTTTCACCTAAAAGCAAAGTATATACCATATATATGTTAAAAAATATATATATTTGAAACCAAATTTCTCATCACAGATATGCCATATGCAGTGTCGACTACCACCACTGTGATTTTGCAGAATATTTACAGCATAGCATCGTCCACATCTAAAAATAATACTGCTGCAGTATATAGGCCTACTTGCAATAATGGCATGAGAGAACATTCTATGTTAGGGCAAGTGTATTTTTTTGTAAGATATGCAGAATTTGTGAAGGTGTCATTTTAAAGTGTTTGAAATCTCAGCTGTAGTTAGTACTTGTGAATGGATAGTCTTAAGACTCGCTTCCCTCTTTCCTGTTGACGGTCGACCTCGGCCTCTTGTGTTGTGAGTTTATTTGGGGTGGGGGGGGGGTTCTCTTGCTTCCTCTTCACCTTTTAAAAGCTCCAAAAAAAATATCAAGCACTTGCACCGATTCATGTTGAATTACAGCTACACGATTTACAAAAACAAACAGAAAAGTAGTTCTTAAGCCATTCAGGCACAGATATTTGGCAATCTCTGGATTTGTCATTTTCCTGCAATGTGCCACTTGAAATAAAGTTCTGAGGTTCAAGTACCCAGCTCCCCAGTTGCAGTTCGTTGTGACCCCTCTCCCGGTATTAACGTGTCATTCTTTGGGACTGTTTCATTTGACCCTTGGCTGAGGCGTGTAGCTTTTTTTGGCCAGCAATGCTGAATTTAGTTACAAAGCCCAAAAGCCCACAAAAACAGGCAATTTTTTTTTTTTAACTAGCATCTTTTCTTTAAAAATTTTATTTTGTATATATACTCATGGAGGGTTGGGGAGAAGCTCATTAATCAAGGAGTGGAGTTCATGAACATTTCAGAGCTCAAATTTGTTCATTTGAGTATTTTTTGATTGAATCCTGTTTGCCGTTGTGGGGGTTGCTTCTCTTTGAGACTGTTGACAAATGAATGTAAAGTTTGCTCATGTTTTACTGCTATCATTAATGGATGAAACGCCCTTGAGCCTTACCTCACTGTGGTATTGCTACATGTAAGCATTATCTAGCTTTTTTTTTCCCTACATCGAATAATTAAAGCCTTAATCTGTGGTCTGAGAGGTGCTTTGGATATATGTTTTTGTAGTTCCTGTGTTCAGCCAGCGTTTGGCTTGACTCTGGTCCATCAGTACCGTCACGTTGTGGTCGCCACATCCTCAGCTGGAGAAATAGCAGTGGAGCAAGAGAAGGAAGGAGACCCGGCAGGTTGATCCTAGCGCACATGCCCAGCGGCGCTGCCCCATACCAGAACTAACTTTCTGCTCCCGTTCATTTCATATGGGTGAATCTGCACCCACAAAACAGCTTCATTCTTGCACAGGCATTTACATCCATATGGAATATCCATCAACAAGCACATCACCGACAAGTGCATTGATGGTTCGAAAAGGCTCATTGTCTGGTCATGTGCCAATTTGCCTGTCAGATTGCTCCTTTTATACCTTCATTACACACTTTTTTTTTTTTTTTAATTGGGACATTCATTTGCCAGGTTTTTTTTTTTTCTTCATCATGCAACATTGAAACTTGGCATTTTGTTTTTGCTGCCTAGTTTCATGGTTCATACATAAACTGTTCAGTCTCAACTCTAAACATACTATATTCAGTTAAACTAAACTAAATTCATAGTAGATGCTTTTAAGTAGTTCCTCAATTCCATATGACAATCATTCATCTGACATACTAAATTCAGAAATTCACGGTTGAAATCAACCATCAATATTACCTCCTTACTCCCAAGATTTAAGAGCAACTAGCCTACAGAACTGCGTGCATGTACTTTGGCCCCAAATCTTGTAATGAATTCTTGATTTAGTAAGAGGTCAGCTGGAACAAAACAATGTATCAAAGACTAATGGCAAGACTCTCCCTTTTTAAACCCTTGTGCTTTGTATTCATGATTCATTACAAAGTTAGATCCATGTGCTGCTTATCAATATCATAAAGTTTTTTTTTTAAGGGTCGTTTTTCCATTGATTGCAGAAAACTCATTGGGCAATGTTTTCCGTAGTTAAACCTGTAATATTACTTGGCGTTTCAGCATTTCAGTACTCAAGTGATCATTGAATTCCTCTACATAAGGTACTTGCAATCTTCTAGCACAAACTGTATGAATTAGGGGAATTGTTTTTATAAAAATTCTGTCAACCAGTTACGAGAAATTATTTTAAGTGGTATTTTGTCTCAATAGAAAAATCCTGAAATGGCTGCATCAATGATTAAGGTACATAATGCATGTTTTCCAAATCCATTAGCTGAACAATTTTTCCCAGGGCCTTGTTTTGCAATTGTTTTGCCCATAATCTGTATTTAATGTCACTATCAATATCATGGATGGCAAATTAGATCCCTGTTAAAGAAATTGACAGTTCAATTGGGTCAGTGCATCTTACTATTATCCACATGAAAACTGTTTTTAAATAGAATTAATGAAAGATCTTTGTATTGTCTCTCTCAGAATACTGCAGTTATAAATACTAAGACCTGTAGTTAAAATGATAGATCTATAGCTAAGTGTAAATTTCCCTGTCATTGTGTTCCCAAACCCTGCTGCCACCATGAACCACCCGCTCAACATAACCAAGGAGAACAGTGTTCCAGGATCTGTTGTATTTATAACTTCTAAAGAGAGGATATGTGGTCAATAAACCAACCATGGAAACTAATTTTTCCCCTGATCATGTAAGATCCATTTGTTTCAACATTGTCTCAACAGTACTCTTCTGGGCTTGATCCTTTCAGTATCATGGTATAACTTGCAGTTAGGCAGCTGTTCTGGAAAGGGGAGATGTATAAACCTAGTATGATTTTCTCTGAAGCTCTACCTAAGCTTCAGAGCAATTACACGTGTGTTTAAGAGATACAGAAGAAACCTTAATGTTTTTCTAAAAGTACTGTGTCCCAATTTGTATACCATCCCCTCATTTTGAAGCAGAAGCTGGTAGAGGTTACTTTGTAACGCAGTCAATACTCAGGGCAGTTGCAGGTCAAGTGTATGTTCTTCCAGCAACTGTAATTGCTGCCAACACTAACATTCAAGTACAGGACCCTCTGTTCCCCAAACAGCTTCAGCCAAGTGGGATCACATCCACTGAACTCCATTTTCACTAATTGATGTTAGTGAAGTTATATTCCCAAAGTCAACATTTACACCAGTAGATGAGTCATTACCAGTAGCATTGTCAGGTTATCACTATTTGCCTATTGCTAAACTCCAGCCCTGTAAATGTCTGCACACACCAGAAAAAAAAATTACAAATATATTTATATCTAGAAAGGCAAAGAGACACCAGCAGTCAAATCTCAACAGCTTTTGTGCAACGCAAGAGCAGTAATTGCAAATTGTAATCAGCGAATGATCGATTTATTAATCTGATGCCTTTTCAGTCAGTCATTTTCAGAATTCATGATAATCATCATATGAAAGAGATCTGACATTGTTTCCATCTCGATCACAGAAATCGTGCTGTGAAATTAAGTCCCAGTTCTATGTGCCACATGTTAAATGTGTGCTTGGAGTGCGGCTACCTTCCCAGCAAATGGCAGTTATTCCATCTGTGCTCCAGGGGCAAAGTTTATGACAGCTTGGTAAATGTTAACGTGACAGGACAGACATTAAGTCTCATCCCAGTAAAGATCTGACAAAGATGGCTCTGCTCTCTCTGTTCCGATTCCGTTACTAAAGAGCTAGATGAATGTGAATGTTGTGCAAAAGGTTCATGCAGTATTTATGTTTTAGTGTAATACTCTTACCTATTGTTATCACCTTCATAACATCCTTGATTTTCGAGTAACCAACCTACTTTGACCATTCCATCCACAATGCTCACAAAGTTTTGGGATGCTCGCTTAATTCAGTAGAAATTGCAGATTTATTCATTGTTTTTTTTATTTACAAAAAGATCACATTAGAAGACCTGTAGTTTTAAGTAAGTCATTTATTTCAAGTGGTAATAGAATTATAATTTAGGTTTCAATTTAACAGCTAATAATTCTAACAGTTTCATTGATAAACAGTCTCTTTGGGTCATTTTTATTAGTAACACCTTTGCAGTAACATAAAATACCAAACATTTATGTTTAATCTCCCTTTGGGAGCCAGTGACTCCAGTTGCAATGAACAGCAACTGAATCAGGAAAACTCTATCTTGGGTGTCACTTTAAAAGGACAGGCTTATTAGTTTCAGAAAATTGTCAAGCAGAATCAACATATGTGACTGGTCTATACCTTTCTGTTTCAGATACATTTAAAAGTGCAGCTAAAGATTTTATTTGATTTTTTATTGGCGGCCGGGGACACGGACTGACAATCAGACGGCGTAAGATACTGACACATACACACACATACACAAGAGTGAGAAGTCAAATTCACCAGAACGGCTTACTAACAGGGATATTATATCAGGGCTGGTCAAACCAATAGTGTCAGCTTGTTTCACACTATCTCGGTCCATGAGCCTTGCACAATTTTGTTTGTACAACTGGGGTATCAAAATGAATGCAGTTAAAGCGAACATTATCAAAGAAATTAACTGTTATGAGTTTAAATTATCTGTAATTTGTAGTTGCTTTATTGTTTTAGTACATGACGTCACGTATTATATTGTGACGCCCAGCAAACGTAGACTCCAGAGAAGGCAGAAAGAGAAGCAGCATCTTGACATACGTCAGACATTCCCACTGACTTCTTCACCTCCACCTGGAGACGCAGGTAGCTCCCACGACCCTTGATAGGTAATATACCGCTACACGGTGGGTACACTAGTCTTTACACTAACATTACAAACACTGACACTATACATGATATCATATATCAGGAACACGTGACTGTCTATGTTATGTTGTGAGGATGTGTGTGTGGTCTATGTGTATGGCTGAGAGGTGTGTCTGCGTGGCTGGTGGGGGCCTGGGTCCGGGGCTTGCTGCTCCGTCCTGGGCCGCGGCTGTCACTGGGACGTGGGGCCCTGGCTCTTCCGTGCTCTTCGGGGGCTGTGGACGTTCTGGGCCTGTCTCTGCCGAACTCTGGCTCTTGTGGGGTGTGGTTGCGGCCTCCCACCCTCGCTATTTAGTACGTTCCATGTTGAAAACACACACACACAACACACGCACACAATGCATGCAACACAATACACGCACACAAGCCCGCACACCTCGCCAACACAGATGATCACGCGTGTACATACATTTGCACGCACCCCTTCAAGCACACACAAAAATTTTGTATGTTTGTATAGCGGTGTTACTTTCTTCATTTTTAATTTTTGTTTGTGTTCATGAATTTATCCATTTCTGCACTTCTTTCAGATGCTGTTGATCTTTTGCCTTTTTTTCTTCCCTCTCCTTTACATGTGCAGCAATTGGAGATTGTGTATTGTGTTTTCTACTTTACTCATATCGGATTTTTTTTATTTTATTTTAATTCTTTTTCTTCCCCCTCCTAATCTGTCCCTCTTCTTCGGCCAGCTCAGCCACTGCAATATTTCACATGTGCTAAAGATGAAATAAATGAATAAATTAAATAAAAAGAAATCGATCAACATGGGGGGCCTATATAGAGTTTATACAGCCCCTCATGGTAAAGCAAACATGTCTGGCACAGCAGTGCATTCAGACCATGATTCTGCTTGCTAAAGCTGCCGGACAGGACAAAAGTTTTTAAAAAAAAAAAAAACACGCGACTGACACCAGCAGGGCGAGCATGATGGGAAACATGCAAATTGGCTCCCGTTAGCGGAAGGCGGCTCGCCGACGCTACAATTATTTATTGCGTTATTACACTAATTAAACACCATTAAATAATGAGAAATCGTTATTTTCCTATTCGTTCTTCACTTTATTAATTCATTTACTGTTTGCTAATTTAATTTGGCATGTGATGTAATGGTCGGGGGGCCGGCGGTGAAACTGTACTAGGGCCCCATATAGACTAGGAAGCAGCAAACATTTAAGAAGCGTGGAAGATTATCAGATGAATTCTTGGAGCGCCCAGAGAAATCATTCTTTAATAATGTCCCAAATGCCCCACCGTGAATTGACTATCAACACCAATACCAGCCTAAATCGATTATTTGAACAACTTGTGCGTTAGTCCACACAACTTTTCCCCCGAGGAATTGGTAAGATGGATGGTAAAATGGTCTTCAACTAAAAGAATGGTGCAAATTTTCGAAATATTTTACATATTTCCAATAAATTTCCATTTCTCTGGTTTCGTCTGGCATAACAATATAAGCTCAATAGATTCAGCGGTCTGCAGTTATATGGCCGTCATTGACATAAATAATGGTAAAAGACCAGTTTGTAATTTTAGATTTAGATTAAGGAAAATAAGTGGCAGATGGGTGATAAGTGATACCCATTACGACCGCAAAACAAAAAGTAATTGTTTGCGTGTCCCCCCCTCAGCAAGATAAAAAATTAAGCATTAAGCTTAATGCTTTGATCATGCTTGGGACAACGAATACAGTAAAGCATCGTATACATCGCATTTCACCCGGACCAGCGAGAACAGCTTCAAACCGGTTTCCAGCGCTGGCAACAAAAGCGACACTTAACTGGGCTCCAATCCAGTGTGCTCTTCCTCGCCGGTGATGGTGGTTTCATGTAGTCTAAAGGTTTAACGCGGGATGACAGTGTTTCTTAGACCTTACGCTGCTTCTAAATGACAAATTTAGAGAAAGCTTTTTTCTTTAGCAGTATGATAAGAGAATCGAAATTAATTATTACCGGTCAAGCTCGTCAGCTACTTTATCCTCGCCTGGGTCACAATAAGTAAACTTCGGCAGGTGTGCACGATCGGAAAGGTAAGGAACAGTTGACTGCGGTTAATAATAAAATAACTGATATGAACGGGATTAGAGGAAATTTAACAATTTTAGTTCATATCTGGTTATGTACTACAGTATATTATTGGGAAAAGTATATATACATAAATAAGAATAAAGCGCTTCAGAAAATTGTATGGTTCATCTAGAGGGATGCACAGCGGCATTTTAAAGAAAACTTTAAAATAGTAAGTAGCCAAGTAGCTTATTAGACATAATTAAGAAATCGCTTAAATAATAAGAAATCGCTTGAATCCTACCAATCATAAACCTGACGATGCACTTACCTGGTTCGGAATCACAAAAAGCAGGAAAGGAACAAGTTTGTAACACTCCGTTTTGCCATCATTTACACCATTTACATGGGAAATTTGGCTCGAAGTAACAATTTTTACTTAGATAAATTTTCTGGATTTTTATCTTTACTATGCGACATGCATTATTCTGTTTTTCAGAATTTCAGAACACGCCATCTATAGTCGTCCGTTTACAAACTGTACTTTGAATTACGCATGTTGCACGACACGCAGGCAAACTTAATGCAAAGTAGCACGTATATGTATGCATGCGTACTCTGCATGATATGAAACCCTGGTCGTGAGCAAAACGTATGCGAGATGTGTTGCAACTTCGGCAAGACAAATTACCTCTATAACTGACAGGCGCATAGGGTAAAATATCTGTGTATCTCTTCAGCGCAATTGTCCTGTTGTTGTAATTAGTAATGTGGCATGTATTCTAGTTGACTGTCTTCCTTTATCTGGATGGCTGTTATTGTAGCTTTCTTCTTTTGATGCTGGGAATTGTGTTGTGACTATCTCACAGGATGGAACCGCACAGCACAGACAAAGCTCCAGATGGAGGTTGGGGTTGGATCATTGTGTTGGTGTCCTTCATGGCTCAACTGCTCGCATACGGACAGACGCAGGCTGTTGGTGTGCTCTACCCAGAGTGGCTCACTGTCTTCCAGGAGGGAAAGGGACTGACGGCTTGGGTCGGGTCTCTTGTGTCTGGTATCGGACTCGTTGCCAGTGAGTATGTTGCTGTTGTTCTCTTTTCCCGTTAAACTTTCCGGTACTGGAAACACAGGAATTTACCAATCACACAAAAGTGGACAGAATTCTAATAAAAGTAAGGTGACACTGAGATGCGTCACATTTCAGCATAGCTATTCACCGAAGAAGTAGGTCTATTTGAAAATGCAGGATATTTATTGATGCAGCAGAAGTCTAATATGGTGCAATAGTCAAAGAATAATTGCTACTCCAATTAAGAGTCTGCAGGATCCATTCAGAGAAGGGATCACCGTGGTTACTACCAGCTGCATCGAGGACTGTATAATCCATCCGTACATCGATCCATCATGCTAAATTCTGGGTTACTAAGTTACTGAAAGAGATTGCTAATATTTAGTACCACATAGACCATTACCCTTAGGTGCTTGGGGGTTATAGTGCAAAAACGTCACTTTTAATGACTGACCTGTGCAGTTTTCTTATCTGTTGCTTCAGAACATAGTAATAAGCACTTTGGTTTATGACGAAACAGTCGCCTCGATGTTCAGTTCTGTGCCCTGTCTGGTGTGCTGGGTAGTGCATGCAGTGCTGACTGTGGTTTTTTTGTTACACTTGTCGCACTTCGAAGGCAATCCGTGAAGATCACGAATACAATGCATCGTATTCGAGTGGGCCCTCTCATTTCTGGAAAATCAGATCGACCGTTAGATAATGTCACGATATTAATATTGAAAGGTTGCTGGAAATGGTAGTGTCCATTGGTGGCAAATTTTCAAATAATCCATTTCTCCTGGTGTATCAAGCGTTCTGCTTCACGATGAGAGTGTAAAACAGTGATGGTAGCTCTTTTGTTGTTCTTCCCCACTTATTTTCTGGACTCTCTTCACCTTTTTATCTCTGACTGATGGATTTCTTTGGCTTACTTCCTAATGGTTGCCATATCTTATTGCATACACGCTAGGCGGACAGCCCTGAGACCTGAAAAAAAAACTGTCTACACTGTCAGAAAAACGGGGACAGACCTGGTACAGTTTTGTTCCCCAAGGTACAAATGATATGAATGTATCCCCCAATGGTGCAAAAATGTTCATCAGAGTCCATTTCTGTACCTAAAAAGGTACATTTACATATAGCTAAGGTACAGACCCAGTGACAAGTAATTGGACTCACAAAAGTACAAATTGGTACTTTTTTCTGACTGTAGTTGCCCAAGTTGATATAATGAAACAGAGAGATGCTGAAGACTTTTGAAGACAGAATAAGAATCAGGTTTCATTGGTCACACTTACAAGGAGTTTGACTAGGTGATTTGCTCTGAGAACCACAGATACAAGACAATAACTTAGTAGTAAATAAAGGCAACAGATAGCATTAAAAAGTGAGATTCCGCAATGATTGTGGGTAACAAGATTAACAATGTACACAGTGCACACAGGTGCGTAACATAATGAGCTATCAATTGCAATTTCACATGGGGTTTGAGTCCCACCCCCACTACTTGTATGTGGGATTTGGAAGTTCTCCTTAAGTTGGAGGAGAAAACCCAGGAGGCCAAAGGCATTTAGCTGAAATACTATCTAAATTTCTGGAATCCTGATGGAATGGTTTCTTGACGGGGGGGTTTCCTGGCTTGTGATGCCTGGTATGGTTACAGTTGGAAGCTTGGTATGGTGTAGTTTGGTATGGTATGGTTGGAAGCTTGGTATGGTGTAGTTTGGTATGGTATGGTTGGAAGCTTGGTATGGTTTGGTTGAGCGTTTTTCCCCTGTTGGCATCTTGCTTCTCCTTCTCCCCCCAGGTCCCGTGTTCAGTGCCTGCGTCATGAACTTCGGTGCGAGACCTGTCACGATTTTCAGCGGCGTCATGGTGTCAGGTGGCCTGATGCTCAGTGCATTCACCCCTAACGTCCCGTTCCTCATCTTCTCCTACGGAATTGTCGTTGGTGTGTGCAGCCGTTCCTGCCTTTAGTTTTGCTTTTTTGTCCTTCAAGGTCACAGTGTCTGGTCAGCAATGGTGTAAACTCGGCAAGCACGTGAAAATGTGTCCAGAAAAAAGCACATTGATTGTGTAAAATACCTCATTAATTAAAATCCCTTAGTGGTATTGTTTACCATCTGTAGGTAATGCCATTCGGCAGCTACATTTGAGCACATATGCAGAAGGCAAATATGAACTTATTGTACAGAATAATAATTTTCGGCTCTATCGCGGATATTTCAAATTGTTACTAAGTAATGATTCAAAGAGCTTCAAAAAACAGTTATCTCGACATTCATCAGGACTGGCACAGCCCAGCCAATTACAATATTCCTCTATATTAGGTTTTTGTATTGTTAGTCTGCGATACCAATCTTGAAGTAATATGTCATGCAAGTTCAAATGATTTTACTCCTTGCGGTTTGATATTCTTTTTAAAAGCTGTTCCCTTTTCCTACAGGGCTTGGCTGCGGCCTTGTTCATGCTGCTACAGTAACCATGACCTGCCAGTATTTTGACAAGAAACGTGGTCTTGCCCTCGGAATTGTAACTACGGGTACCAAACTTTATTTTTTGTACCTTAGGCATTTCTGGAACCATATTGGGCTTTTCATTTCTGTGTTTAACATTCACATTTTTCCAGAAGCATTCTTATCACAGATGAATCTTATGTGATTATCTCACAGGTGAATCTTATACGATTGTCTCACAGATGTATATGCCTTGCAGGGACCAACGTTGGGGGATTCTTGTACGCCACTGCTCAAGTCGAGCTCATGGAACTTTATGGACTTGAATGGTGTCTGCTGATTGTTGGGGCCCTAGCTCTGCACCTCATAGCCTGTGCTGGTCCAATGAGGCCTCTACACGTACCAGGCTACTTCCTAAAGCAGAAAGCAGCACTGCAGCGAGCCCAGGAACAGCTCCCTGCCCTGCCAGAGAAACCCCCTGTAAAAGTAGACCCCATTAATGACACGGGGTCTGATGAGAAGTGCTTAACAGCTTCCAGCCCAAAGTTTCACAGCAAAGTGGAAACAACACACAATGAAAAACTGTTTATTGGTTACAACCTGTTGAAGGTCATCAAGGATGCACAGCAGGCCTACTCCAAGTACATCAATGCCACAAGCAGGTTCCTACAGGATCGGGTCTTCATGTCCCTCTGCTTAAGTCTCTTTCTCTTCAGCCTTGGAGCCTCACCTCCTGTGCTGTTCATGGAGGACGTGGCCCAGAGCAAGGGGCTCATCGAAGACATCAGCGCCATACCTCTGGTCTCCATCGTGTCCATCACTACTGGCCTGGGCAAGCTGGTTCTAGGTGTGGTCGCTGATGTCAAGTGGATCAGTGTCATGTATCTATACTTATTCACACTAGTTGGCGCGGGAGTTGCCCTTCTTGTCATTCCCACATGTGGAAGCTACATCAGCCTCCAGATTATCTCGGTGGTGCTGGGATTTTTCTCGGGCAACTGGGGTATCACACCCTACATCACCGCTAAGATTGCTGGGCTTGAAGCACTAAGTCAAGCCTACGGGATCCTGATGTTCTTCGGTGGGCTTGGGACTATGCTAGGTGCTCCAGTTGTAGGTAAGGTGCTCACTCCCATCTGAACTCTTACTGTATCTTTGTGGTGTCAGTATTTCAGTTCCAGTGTGAAAATATGTGAGCTCCATATAGACTAGACCAGCATTTCCCAATCCTGTCCTCGGGGACTCTCAGAAAGTCCACATCTTTGCTCCCTCTACCGGGAGTTGGGAGGGAGCAAAAATGTGGAGTACCTGGGAGGGAGCAAGAACGTGGACTATCTGGGGGTCCCCGAGGACCCGCTTGAGAAACCCTGCACTAGACAATGTTTCCATTTGATTAAATAATCAGTCCCCTATTATGTTTTTACCTTCTCGAGGTCCTTGACTATGTGCTAAGACTAATGTAGCTGTATGTTCTTTGCTTTCAGGCTGGTTCTTCGACTGGACGCAATCCTATGACTTTGCTTTCTTCTTCAGTGGGGGATGTGTGCTGCTTGGAGGTTTCGGCCTTTTTCTGTCCCTGTTGCCATGCTGGGGCAAATGCAAGACAGAGAAACCGGAGTCCGACAGCGAGCACGCCATGCGCTGCCAGAAAATTGCATCCGTGGTGTGACAGCCCACTTGCGCTAGAAGTGGCATTTTGATGATACTTTTTTAGCTCCCTTTGTTCAGCTGTCCGTCTGCCGAGCTTATCTGGTTCAGGGTTGTTGAGGGGCCTTTCCAAGAAGGGGAAGGCCAGGAAACACCCCGGACGGGACGTCTGTCCTTTGGTGGTGACACACGATGGGCAATACAGAGACACCAGGTTCCCTAACTGTGTCTAGAGCGTGCGTGAAAACTGTAAAACACGGGAAGAACGTGCAAACAGCACACCCGCGGAGGCTGGGAGAGGATTTGAACCCACAACACTGGAGGTGTCTGGCACCAGTACTACATTGTGCTCCTTCATATGTTGGGGTTGACCACAGAATAATTTACTATACACGGTTTTTATTATTACTATAGTTTTTCACTTGACCTTTTTAAGATTCTGATATCATAACTGCCTGGGTCCTGTTTTAAGAGGTTCTGACGCACGAAGGCCGTATGTATGCCTGTTTTTCTTTTTCCCTTCAACCTTCTTGCGTCAATGTCATTCAAAACAATATGCCTATAAAGTGCTAAAACGAGGCATCGGTTTGCTCGTGCTTGTGGCAACTCCCGAATATCACCACTGCTTTTAGAGAAAAAACATACCTACGACCAGTAAAGATATTAAACTAGGGCATACTACACGAAGCTTTGGAGTGACAGTTAGCACATGCGTTCGTTTTGGAACTGTGCTGTAAAGGGTGCTAAGACGTCATGTAAGTACTGCATCGTGTGACTGTAAGCTGATTGTGATGCGACACCAAAGGGATTCTTTCTTTGACTGGGAGGCCTCTGTCTTTGGAATGGCAGAGGGGTGCATGTGGTGTGAATCTCGTCTAAATCCTGACAGTTTAAAGACATTACAAAGGAGTTAAAAGTGCATTTAGCTATGTGATTTTTATTCTTCAATTCTGGCATATATGAATGATAATTTGAAGAAAACCCCAGTTGTGTGATGCTTTCATTTGATTATTTAAGATCTTTTTAAAATATTCCATCTCTCGGATGTCTGACTCCTTGTGCCTTAAGAAAAAATGTGCAGCTGTGATACTCTTGCTGGCTCTCCAAACACCAAACGTAGCTCAACAGTTTTGCCTTCCAGTATTAATAAATTGGTGCCTATGCAATGTCTCTGTCTTGCTGATATTTTTTATCAAAACATTTTACCATGTAAGGCATGTGATGAACTGATGAAGTGCAATGTTGCTGTTGTCTTAGCTGTATATTCTGACATATTCATTGTAAATGTCATTATCCGTTCTTAAGGTCATAGTCAACATAGTTTGAAAATGTAGTGAATGGTTTGAATTTTAAACTCCTAAAACCTTTTAAACACTTGAATCTTTCCACTGTTATTTAATTTTTTTGAAGAATGTCCAGTGAACAGAGATGAATATTGCGATTTTTTTTTTCCTTTTGTGTTAATCTTTTGATTGCTTAAGGTGCCATCTTTAATACTTTCTACATATTGTGTTAGATCAGGTTTATTTTAAGCTGTTCATTGACATCCTACGCATTTATGATTATGGCAGAAGTCCAAGTCCTGCCCCTGGGATTATCCTTTGGTCCTACTGAGGCAGAAGCAATGCCAATCTTCTGAACATGGTCTGCAATGATTTGTCAAATAGAGCTCCTAGCAACTGAAATATATGACTGTATTTTTTCAGTGCTCTTCTTAAGCTCTGCAAAGTCATGTAATGTAAAAGCCATTTCTTATACCACATACTTCTATCTATCTATCAATCATCTATCTATCTATCTATCTATCTATCTATCTATCTATCTATCTATCTATCTATCTATATAAAAACTAGTTTGTATTAGTGTGCTACTAATTAATAGGTTTCCTTCTTGTTGGGTGTGTGTGTCGCCCTGTATTTTTGGTACATAAAAATACCCATTTTGAGTCATAAAAATAGTGTCATTCGCATGTAGAAGTACAGATGCCTTTACCTAGATAATGTTTCTGAAGCAGAAATGGAAATTACTTCCTTAGGAATGGAAAGCCTGCCATTGGTGCATGTATGTCTTGTACTTCTGGTGATGTTCTCAAACTGTATCTTCCTGAACCTTCCTAGTAGTGACTGGGTTTAAATGACCATGATAAAACTGCAGGCAAATCAAACAGCCCCAAGACTTTTACATAAACTGGTTATTGTTCCTTGGCTACATTTTGTTTCAATGGACTGTCAAAGATTGACCTTCACGTTTACGTTTTAATCGTTTGAGTGATGACCCAAGATGGCCCGCACAGCATTTTAGCAAAGGCCAGTGATGGTCAATCCCAAGACCTTTCCATCTCTTAACTGATACACGTCTTTATGCAGTGCTTCTGCCAACACGACCTCCATGCCAGTCGGCGCCCCACATCCACCGTGGTTAGCCGACACGACGGTCCAGCCGCTCTGGATCCCACAAGTCACAGCAGTACCCTTCCCACGAGCTGTGTGCCCTGATGAAAAGCGTCGACTGTTTGTGGTTTGACAGCTGGGAAGCAGGCTTTCAAAAGCAGCCCAAGAAATCATGACTCACACTTTCTTCATTTTGCAGAGCGTTAAAGGCTGCCTTTTAGAATAGTTGCCCACTCTAGTGGTAGGAAATGTTTTGAAAAGCTCCTTTCCCCCCCCCCCCACGTGTTATCAGGACTGTCGCGTAACATTCTGAATGTTCCATAGAAACCTGACTCAGGATCAAGCTGCAAAACAACTGCGCATTTTCGCAAAGTTATAAATCTCTCCGGTCAGCGTGTCCTTGGGAATGCTTGGGATATATTAGCAGGCGAATTGTTTATTCATGGAAAATTCTGTCGGACGAACTGTTTCCCGGTCGTGCCGGAGAGTTCCGTTGCTATGGCATAAATCCGCAGCCCCCCCTGCAGCGCGAGGCCGCATTCCAGCAGCGAGGTGAGCGGGCGACAGGAACGCGGCCCGGCGCACCAGCTCCTCAAGTGGGCTTTCATTTTAATTACGCAAAGTCCAAAGTTACATAAGTGCTGACGTCAGTTTCTTGTGAGCAATCCCTCTGATTTCATGCAAGCGCTTTATGGTCTCCGTCAGCTGGCTTCCCGTGCCGACAGAGCGTGTGCTGGAATTCTTGATTTATTAGAATATCGCTCTTAGCCAAAATTTAAAATAATAACTTTTTTTCCCCATCCTGTGAGTCTTCGGGGGAAGTATCATACTTTTGTCTGCGAGTAATCAACTTTACAGCTCATTTTTCATAGGGGCCCTGGTGCAACTTGGTCTCTGGCTTACATAAAATAGATATTTACGTATGTATTACGCATCTGTTTATTATAACATTTTATAAAAATGTATACCCTTCTAATTCCATTTGTTCCATTATTCCATGCAGTGTAACTGGTGGTTACATCAATGACCATCCTAGTTGAAATTGTTACCCTTTATCTTTTATGTCATTGGCATACAGAATTATTTTAATCCACTTTCCTTATTTTTGCTGATATTTCACCCCAAATTTCCACCCACTGCAGACAATTGCGACATGTCTGCCGAAACCACAGTTTCACTCATTTTAAACTTCTGTTTGAATGCATTTTTAATAACAATAGAAATGTGGGTCATGATTAACTTCGCAGTTGCTAAGCATGGGCGTGCCAAGTCGACACTCACTGCAGCATTTTAATGAAGAATGTTTATTTGATGATTCAAAGTGATGTCATTTGAATATTTTTTTCTCATCAGGCTAATAGGAACTATTGGCCACCCTGGTTTCCATGGTAGCAGAGGAAGCCAGAAACACTCTATTCTCCTGATGAAAATCCCCCCATTTATTATGATTGCTATGGTCCCCTGCTGCACGGAGCCCTGATTTTTAATCAGCGATATAAATGAATGACGTACACGTGCATGGAAGAGCGCAGTCATTAGCACACGGATGAGGTGTACAGGAACACACAACTGAAGAGTCACAATGTGGTTTTTGCCTTTCCTTCTGGATCTAGTCCACTGTGGAAGAAAGAAGTGGGTATACAGCAAGTTTATTTGCACAGTTATGCTCAAAAGACCAAAAAAAATAATGTCCCTCAATTCCAAAAGACTTTTTAATTTGAACTGTGATATTTTGTGTGTGTCCAAGTCAATTGTGTGATATTTTCCTATGGTATCGTACTAAGTTATATACTATAATTTTTTTTAAACAAAAGGCAAAATTCTACAGCTCAACAAACATTACATGAGGGGAGGAATTTATTAACTTTCTATCTGCTTAATTAAATTCACATATTCATTTCATGGTACTTGGAGAATTGTTTTATTCAGCCGTATTAGGTTTAACATCCTTTTGATGTGTCCAGGTTAATTACAAAGTTCTGCAGATGCAGTTATATAATATTCTGTTTGTAACAAGGACGTATTGTATTCCTCAGATGATGTTAGTGTGACAACTCAATTTGAAGGATCTTGTTCAAGCAATTGCAGACACATAGTATGTGTGAAGAAATGGAACTGAGTAAATTCTGAGGCAAATCACAACAAAATTAAAGTGGCCAAATAATGATAGGAAAAAGACAGTCAGACAGTCTCAGACACCTGATCTTGTTACCACAATATCTCAAAAAGTCTTTGACATGTGTTTCAATGTTTGCAGTGTATGGGTGAAGATCTGGAAGTGATAAAATTGCACCAAAATTGAGGCAGTATAACATAGTGAGAGCAAAAAGAAGGGCTGCCTTTTCAGAGTGATAACTCAAAAAGTACTTGTCAGTTATTTTCCATACTTTGCAGACATATTATATCAGTCATGGTAAGGTAATGTTTAGGAGACAATTTTTTAGACAAAGTGCACCAAAGTTGAAGCAATGTCACTTAGTGGCAGCAAAGGGAAGGGTGTTCCCAGAAAACATTTGACACTTTGAATGTAATAACTCAAAAGGTTTCTGAGCAATCTTTTTTGAATTTAGCAGCAACATTGTATGTGTGAAGATCTGGAGCTGATGAAATAATGAAATTGAAGCAGCACCAATTAGTGGTAACAAAGGGAAGGGTGACTACAGATGACAGTTGACCTTTTGAACGTAATATTGGATGGAATTATTACCATTTCAGAAAATATTATGTGAGTGAGATGTACATCTGATTTAATTTCGAGACAAATCCCCAAAATCGACGCAGGAGCATTAGATGGCAACAAAGGACAGAAATGGTGCCTGCAGAAGTCACTTGATCTTGTGAACACAGTAAATGTTAAAGTATTTCATGGATCATTTTCAATCTACCCAGGAACATCGTACAGGTCTGTGGCACTCAAACTGTGAGGCACCAAATATAATTGGAAGGGGTTCTTGAATGATTTTCGAAAAAGTTTGTAAGTTTAGATTTCCAAACACCGGAATACCTTTGCTTTTGAAAATACCACCAAAATACAGTATACCATAGTATGATATATACACTGGATGACAGTAGGAAAAATTAGATACTGCTCAAGCATAGTGTAAAGCAGGGGTAGCAGCCCTGATCCTAGAGTGCCGGGACCCAGCTGGTTTTCCATCCTACCTGGTCTCCGATAAACCACATCTGATCAAAGGCAGATAGTAACCCATCAGGTAGGATAGAAAACCTGCTGGATACCATCGCTCCAGGATCGGAGTTGCCTACCCCTGGTGTAGGGGGACTAGAGAGAGAGGTTGGGGGGTGGTGGATGGGGCCGTCCAGGGAAGATATTGTTATCATTTCGACACCATCAAGTTCTTTTAGAATTTTCAACAGGTTCACTGCTAAAGTGAGCAGTGGATCAAAGCCAGTGAAGAGTCATTTTTGTTTGAGAGAATGTTTCAGGGAAGCCGCTGAAGTGTCTGAAGTTCAGCTTGAGACGCTCAGCATCTGCCGAAGTAGCCCTCCCTGCTTGAAGCGGCTTAGATCAGGCAGCTTTCACAACTCATGTGCCTTACTGGCAAAAGGAGTATCTGGGATGTCGTTTTTTGCAGTGGTTGAAATTGAGTGAGAGCTACAATGGAGTAGAGCAAGGGATGCTGGGATTTTGAATTCGGAAAGCATCATCAGCCACGAATCTCACCTGCACTTAGAATTAAACCTCAGGGCTGATGACAGGGACGAGTTCAGCATAAGATGTCTGCAAATGAATGACTCCATCATAGCTCAGTGTCTCTGTGTGGAAGAGGTCATGCATTTGTTCCATTTTGTTGAATAGACCAGAATGTGTGGGGATGTTCAGTTTGCCTTTGGAAAAGGCCGCTAGACTATTTTTATGCATTGGCCTTGGACAGAGATCAAAGTGCTGATTTCCAGACCTCTTTTGTAGCTGACATGAACTGTAAACTGGCTTTCAAACAAGTTTGACTGACCTTTATGGCCACATTTGTAATAGTGATTTAGTTAGCTCAAAGTTAAAGTCCTTTTCCATGTAGTGTTTCTGCTATATTGTCCAACCCCTGTAGTGCTTGTAAACATCAGTGTCACAAATAGTATTGAGCCTCTACAATCATGTGCCTGATCAATGGTCTTTCACATTTAGACATCAAATATAATTCTGCAAGCTTGTCATGGCATTTTAGCCCCGGAACTCCATGAAACATAACCATTCCAATGATATTTGCCATCCTTTACTGTGGACATACTATTGTGTCTGACCACCCCATCAAAATT
>JAODLC010000045.1:10768013-10780851 GCA_026781145.1 Hippopotamyrus pictus | reverse complement strand
AACAACTCTGAGCTATTAGTTAAGTTCTCCCCAAATGAGCTTGATGGGCCGAATGGCCTCCTCTCGTTTGTAAATTTATGTTCTTATGTTGGAAAATGGTGGATGAATGGTGAGGCCGTGGTGGGTGATGGGGTCTGGGCTTCTGTACAGGAGGAAGAGGAGGATTCAGATGAGGAGTGTGCGCCGCAGTGCCCCGGACAGCCCTGCCGATCGGAGCCCCCCGCCCCGGCAGACAAGTCGCCAGGGACGCAGGAAGAGGACAGCGACACAGCCTTCGTGTCCCCGCTGGATGAGGTCAAAGCCGTCCACCAGCCTGGCGTCACCATGTCCAACCTGCACGAGGCCTCCAGGTAACAGGAAATGCCTTGAGGATTCTTCACTGAACAGACGGACCTAAAGCAGCCCAGATCCCTTAATTAAGCTAACTGAAGCGATCAGTATTGTTGATGAACCATGATAAATATAATTATTTCTTTAATGTGTGCTAAACAACACAAGTAAAAGTTCCTGTTAAACTAAATGTTAGAACTTCAAAAATCCTTCCATCCATTTTCAGTACCTGCTTCTCTGGTTGAATTTCGGCTCGTGAGAGTTCGGGGAGGATAGGATAAAAGGCACGCCAGTTCCAATATGCCAATCCTAATTTTATTTTGTTTTCAGCTCGTTAAAAGACATAATTACTTGGAAGTGAAAGCAAGCTAAATGTAAATGCTGCACTACGAAGAATAGAAATGAATTTTTCCAATCAGTCAGCCAAGCCTAAATGTTAGACGCAGATAAAGGGAACAGTTAGCGGGCTGTTAAGGCGGAGGGCTTACACCTAGCACTTAATGGCTGCTAAAGAATGTAAATTTAATTGCAGCTGTTTATTCATGTTCCATCTGGTGCAGCAGCTTCAGGTTGGTCGCTGACACTCGCAAAATGTTTGTTCAGTTACTAACATCACGTGCGAAAAGACGGCATAGCCTGACATAAAACGGATGAAAATGCTAGAGCGGATTATAATAATTGACTCTATGAAGAATTATAATTAGTTATGCCTGGACATGCAGCCATTAAAATTAACATGACCCATAAATCCTGCTGACCCAAACCGGAAATCCCTTTGTCACCATTTTAAGTTGTTTGACAAGGAAATCTGGTTTGTACGGTTGGTGGATGGAAATCCCATGTTGTGCTCTTTGCTGGGGGGGGGCGCCATTCCAGGTCAGAGCTCCTGGAGTCCCTCCGGGAAACGCGAGTGGAGAAGAAGAGGCGTCGCAAGGCACTCCGAGAGTTTGAGCTGCAGTTTTTCAGACAAATGGGGAGGTAAGACTCCTTGAGGGCGTCCTCTGATCTTGCTTTAACGCTAGCTTAAAAGTCAACGGTAAATAACCACCCACAAGAGCGATGGCTTGGCCAGAAAAATTACCTCAAGAATACTCTCACTGCATCTGCTGAGAGAAAACAAGTTGTTTACCCATTTCTGTAAATGCATTAAATTAATTTTCATATCATTTGATATCCAGCAATGCACTAAACTGCCTTAATAAGCTGATGCAGACTACCTTGTTCAAGCTTGTCCCATTTCATTCTCTTCCCCACTAGGGCCGTTCAGAAGGATGACCGCATTCCCATGGCTGAAGAATATCAGGAGTACAAGAACCTGAAAGCTAAACTCAGATTACTGGAAATCCTTCTGAGTAAACAGGACGTTTCAAAGACTATCTGAGAGAAAGACATTGTTCGTTTAAGATTTATTTTTGAACAAACTGCTCAACACCTTTGGACAAAGAGACGTTTCGTATCGGACCTGTTTGTGCCATACTGACAACTGCGATGCACTTTATGACATTCACCTTGGTTGACAAAATTACATCATTTGACAAAGATGCAACATATAGTGCACTACCACAGCTACTGTAAGTATTGTTGTTTAACGCTATTTTATTTGGAAAAACAAAGATTTTAGAGACAGAAACAGATATTAGGCAAAGTCAATTCTATGCTAAAATATGGCACTTTATATTTACCGAAGAGATTTTTTTAAACCAAAGTCAGAATAATATGCAGTTTTTCTCATGTCTGGTTTTGGGTTTTACAGTGTTTCTGGGACCAGTGACTAAGACTGAAACTTACAGTGTTTGAAATTCAATATGCAGACCACTCTTTAAGCTCTTCTGCAGTGGAGACAGCCTCCAGTCATTACAATTCTACAACATCCTTCTGCTACAGTTTCCAAAAAAAGCCTACATATATCATGCACGTGGACTTCGGGGCGTGCGAAGCCACTTTCAGCTTGAGAGAAATGTACAAATGACATGATACAGGCGTATGGGATGAAGAAGTGAGCCCAACACAGAAAACAAAAGTTTTAAACCCTAATAATGTAACCCCCGTCCTTAAACCGTGGACTGAAAAGTGGTCACCGTACCACGAGTTTCCCAGTAAACCCTTCCCTTTTTTTTTTTTTTTTTTTTTTTTTTAAGTCAAATAAGCTGATGAGCTGTAACTGCAAGCCATGTTGTCGTTTCTGCATGCCGTCCAGTACAAGGCTATTTGAGTCTACTGTGCCGCAACTGTACGAAATGCGATATTAGATCGGCCACCGTCTGGATTGTGTTGCTTTACGGTCACATCTGCTGAAAAGGAATGTTAGCGTTTAGCTAGTTTATTAATGTTAGCGGTAGCTTATTTCTTTACCGCAAATTGTGCCTGCTGCTGTTCCTCCCCATCGGCCTATCCCCTGCTTTCCTCTCTCCTTCCGTCTTCTCTGTTTTGTATACAACAGTAAAAATAAATATTTTTATATCACATTTATTATGTTTTAACACAGTATATGGTTTCTAGAATAAATAACATTTAACACTGCAGAACAACATGGTGGAGGTTGTCACATTTCTAGGTTTTGTTTGTTAAATTCATGCTGCAGGTACAACCTATCATGCTCATATATTATCCGGTAATTATAATTTAATCATAAGATAATGTTAATACGGATTTGTGTAATTCCTTTTAGAAGCTGTTACCATTGCTTTACTACAGCGGTTTGATCAGTTTTTATTACCCTTGGCAAACATTACATCGCAGCTCTAATATCGCAGTATTTTCTGTTATAAGCATCATAGCCAGGGAGGAAAAAGCGGAGTTACTGTTTGACTTGGCAGGGACTTCACAAATACCTCCATAAAAGATAGAAAAATAGGAACACATTTACCCAGAACAGGTGTTTGTTAAATGAAAAGAAAAGAAAAAAAGCGAAATAAAACGGGCAAATGAATAGACGGCTGTTTGGTTGAAAGCTGTGAATGCATGCTGTTTATGAAGTCTGGGGCTGACTGGACATTAAAGGGGTTAGACAATCTCTGGAGGGTGTTTCCCGAGGGCGACGGCTGGCCGTGGGGGTGGGTTAGCGGCCCACGCTGATGTTGCAGGTCTTGCAGCTGGGATCTTTCTTGGCGTTGACCGTGGATAAGCTCATGAGCTGGTGTCCGCTGATCTCGGCGACAGTCCCCAGGGACAGATGCACCGGGTCGGTGTAGATGACCTCCAGGATCACGTCCTGGGCGTGGTGGAACACCAGCTGGCCATCTTCCTCAGTGCAGGTCAGGAACCTGTTGTCGGCGATGTCCAGTGCGGGAAGCCGCTGCTTGCAGAACTCGTCGCCCGGCGAGCCCTCGGGGGCCAACACCAGGATGACGTAATGGTAGGCGGTATACATGCAGTAGAAGTCCCCGAAGTACAGGTTGGTCTTTGTGTTGAACAGGACTTCAGCCTGAACCTCGAAGCGGTACCTCCCATACGGGGAGTCCTGCGGGGGCTTGCCGGTGTTGAACTCGGTGTTGCAGCTGAAGAAGATGCCCTCCAGCTTGCCGCTTATGGGAGAGCCGTGACTGCCGCTGTTGTCCTTCACGGATGGGAGCATCTTGTTGTTTTGGGCCTGCCTATAGCGACAAAGCAAAGTGTGTTTCGCGGTGGATGGTAGACGTTCACTCCGCTACACACTCTTCTGCCATGCTTTGAAGTACAATCTTTGGTGTTTTCACTGAGTGTTACATTGTATTTAATTAGCGGACACTTTTATCCAAAGTGACCTACAAATGAAAAGCAGGGTCAGACAGTCCCTGGAGTGACTGGATGTTAAGGGCCTCGCTCAAGGGCCCAACGGTGAAATCACTCTGTGATTCGAGTCAGGGACCTAATGATCACAGACACGGCCTGCTGACCTGCAGGGCCTCAGCGCTCCAAATGTCCTGTTTTGGATTTCCAGAAATTCACATCATTCAAAATGTGAAACACTGGTATTTACAGCTAACTTTCTCACTGTCAATTACTCAGCTGAGGATAAAAAGGTAACTACAGAAATATCACACTTCTATCCTCTCCCTTCCTAATGTTCCTGGGAATTGCAAGGACAAAGCTGTTTAAAGATCAGATCCAAACATTCCAGTGATAAAAAAGATTCATACAAATGTGAAGCTGGTCTTTCAACACACTCATGCAACTCCTGTAAAACATGGATTCATTTCATAGTGTTCCTCCAGCATTTTGTATGACCCCCTATCCCACATTCATTTACCTTGTGAGCTGTGACAGGGAACAGTCAGACTAGACAATTGTGTGTGTTTTGGGAAGGTAATTGGAAGAAAACTACATCAGTGAATAAGAATCTTCCCCGGCAGACTGCAGATATGAGCTTCCTAGTGCTGCAACCCTGGCTCGCTCTCCGAGATTCACGTATAAGGAGTGTGACTATTCTGTCTTGTCATGAGAAGCTGGTTGCTATTTTTTTTCCCCCAGACAGTTTCGTGCAGATTTGAAAACATCCTGTCTACATAAGAAGCAGCTGATTTGTGCCGGAAAAAGCCAAGTGACTAAGAACAAATAGAAGTTTGTTGTTACGAAACAATGTTTGATGCGGTTCATATTTCCTTATAATATACAGAAATGAAATAATTTTTTGTTTGGACGTTCTATTTTGATGATCAGCGGTGATTTATAGCGCTGTGCTGACTGACATTTTTCGTTTTTATGTCCTCTGTAATACCAGAGTCACAGTGATCCTGGTAATCACAGTATCTGTTTAATTAATGTAATCAGACAGAGGATTAGCAAAATGAAGCAGAATCACTTGGCCGACTTTGCACCGCCTTCCTATAACACACCAAGTAATCAAATAACCCCATATCTGACACTGGCCTTGAGGCCTAAATTACACTTCATCAGATCCCTGGCTGATGTTTAAAAGCCAACATCAATAAGCAGGGGAACATTTCCCCAAATTGAAAGACGGCCCTACACACTGTTCCCCAGTGCTCCTGTAAGACTGCCCACCTGGCATGGTCGAAGTACTCCTTTTGCTGGTTGCGATAAAACACGGAGAACTTCAGCATCCTCCCCGCGATCACCTCGGCTTTCTCTAGCAACTGCGTGAGATGCACCGTGGAGTAATCTGCCAGCAGAGAGAACCACATTTTAGGCTTTCCCCGGAACACACTTAATTTCAAAGTTTAAGCCGAAGTGCCTTCATTGGCATCTTCAGCTCTACAACACATGTGCCATACAAGAAATGATAAGATAAATAAATATTACTGTATTTGAGGGGGCAGAAGTATCTTAACTCAAGTACAAATCATAAACAAATATAACTGACAAATTCATGAACCGCTATGACTAATTAATGACAAACAAACACGAGATCAGTACATAACTAACACTTAGTTTTTGGTTAATTAATATATTAAGTAAGAGTATAGTCTACTGCATTGTGCTCCCTCAAGTAAAGTGTTACCGATAAAGATGATAAACATCATAAGACAGTCAAACATGACATATTAAGACATGGGTATAAGACATCGGTATCATTTAGTTTTGGGAGAGGTGAATTTGAATGGTAAACCTTTATCTGGGTTTGCCCCGGCTGAGACACTTTCTGCCAGCACATGATTAAAACCACGTGTGGTTATGCTCTGTTCTTGGATGGACAGCGTGTGTATGTTGTTCTCGTTCCAGCCGATTTCCCTGGCTTAGCTACTCTGATTCTAAATTATACTGCTTGTGCTACCTCAGTGCGTGTGCATGAAAGATCACTCGGTTTATTGGATGCTGTCTGTCAATTAAAAAAAAAAAAAAACGCAACGATATCAGCCCAGAAGAGCCGATCGGGTAATTTACAATGGATGTTCGAGCTAAAGCCGCCGTACTCTGTACTCTACGGGCTTTATTTGGCACTTCTGATTTAAACGCTACATCCTGCCTTTTGCCACCAACCCTCTGGCATATGTTCAGCCTGCATGGAGCCCACCCCACACGCTCCCCCCCCCTCACCGGCAGTGCAGAACTCAATGATCTCACTCCACTCTGACACGGAGTAGTCTCCGTCGCTCTGTTTGGCAGCCGTCTGGACGGCCACAGTGTACTCGGTGCGTGGGCTCAGGAACCAGTGCCCCCGGACGGTCATGGGAAGAGGGACGGCCTTGGCCACCAGCTTCGTCGGGACGTCCTACGAAGAGGGGACAGACGGTGAAGGCCGGGCTGGCTAAACACTAGCGCGTCGTGCGATTCTGGCGGACCTGTAGGGGCCTCTAAAGACGCCTTTAAAAATCTAGAACCTCCTTCCTTCATTTTTTTTTTATTCAGGCTTAAGAATTTGTGGCGCCGTTCCCACATTAGGGGGACACTGATTAAGCTAACATCATTTTAATAAGCCATCACCTGCCACAAAGGAGAGTATAATATCACAAAGCAGGGTGCACGCAGATGGTGACGAAAAGCTACGTGAAGTATTCCGCGTCGTCTCAGAACACGCTACTGTTTTCGAATTCTAAATCACGTTCACAGACAGACAGAGGAGTTACACAAGTAAAATAATTGCTTGTATAGCTAGGCAGGGAATCAAGGCTGAGTGGTTCAAGGATCTCTCTTCAAACCAGAGGAAAAAAAAAAAAACATTAAACGAATGAAGTGGGAAGTTGACAGTTGACAGGCTAATTACCTTGGCGTGTTTTTCAGCTCTTAGTTATGCCAGTTTAAGTAAAGTTTCTGGAGAACAGTTTTTCGTAAACCTTGATAAACGGCATTTCTCTATTTGCTACTGGAACATCTTCTGTCTGTCTTTGGGGGTTTCTCTTACTCATTTTGTCCCATTAGCATTTGACTGAAAATTTTCTTTTCGAACATCTTTCACTCTCTCGCTAATTTAAAGTTTTTTTTCCCCAGTCCAGTCTCCATAGATAACAGAATTCATACATAAACTAAGCATGAATTTTCAGTACTTCTAAATTAATATTACAGTATTTACATTCCACCAAATGTACTTTTTATACAGAAATATGATGTCCAGTTGCATCTCACGTATATTAATCAGGTGATTAAAATGAGTCTCAGACGATACTTATTTCTAAAAATAAAAAAATTCATATTCTGTACAAAGTGCAGAACGTAGATTTAACTCTGTGTGTTGAAAATGCTTTATGGTGCAGGGACTTTTTACGTTGCTGTTAGTCAGGAGAGAAGAGCAGCCTTATGAAAATTACTTTGTTGTGTCCTTTGAAGGCACAGATTTAAAAAAATTTGAAATCTGCATTTCTCTGTTTCTAACTCCCATTTTTGATCTGCAGAAAGTAGCATTATGCACTCCAGACCAATGAATTGAGAATGTTTTTAAGAGAAAAGGACAACTCTTTCAATATCTTTTGTAATTTTTTTCTCTTTTTAAGACTCTGTAGTTTTTAAACCAAATATTTACAATAATGCTGTTCTGCAATAGCCAGCCATAGGAATAAAATTTTGAGCTGCTATTAAAAACTCAGACACAAGTCAACCACTGGTATGAGCGTCACTGATTAAGCAAAGGTAGCCATATTGAAATTCCCTCCCAAGAGGCCTACCTTGTGTTTGAATTTATTTGAGTTCTTGTTCTCCTTCTTGTTGAGATCGATGAAGTAATGCGTGATGCGCTCCTTGGCTTTAGAGTCCATGTCCCAGGATATCTTGAAGGAGTCACACGTGATGTTGTTTATTTTGATATTCTGTGGGACAGGAAGCTCTTCCATCTCTGCAATTCCGCTATCCTGTGATTTATTTCCTGCAGGAGGAGGAGATCAAATGGTCATATATCATCTCTGTGCAACAGAGTGCCTTCAAAGTCAGATTTAACTCTTGCCATCAAGGTCAATGAAACATTAGTCAGAAAAAAACTCATTTACATCAGTCACCAGCAGCTCAATTCTCACTTGGTGTGGAACTGACAGTTTGAATTGTTATTACCATAGCAACAGCGGTCCCAATCATTTACGTATAACATTCCAGAATTTCTTTTTGTAATTCTTGAACAATTCTACCCACATTGTGCAAGTCTCTTCCTGCAGTCCAAAGACTTAGTTAGGCTAACTAGTCGTAATGTGTCTATGTATGTGTCCCCGTGATGTCCAGGATCTGCACCTCCCATAAGCCTGATCAGGATAAATGGTTAGAAGATTCCACATCTAAGGACATGTCTCTGAGGAGCCAACGGCAGCTAGATGTTTAGACAAAAATGCCATGTGCCAAAGTGTCACGTGCAACAGTCCCTTGCGGAATTCAGTTTAACATAATCAGCACCAGCCACTTACATTTTGTAGCTATATACGGCACAGCCTATTTTTTAAATGAGGAGACTCGCTTCCATTTATCCATCTGTGGCCTTACACAGTCTCAAAATTACGCAAACAAACAGGTAATACAATTACAGATGTAGACATGCTTGGCACTGGAATGATGCATACTAGCGTTCAGTCCAAATGTAGCAAGGAATCTGAATAGACAATGCTCAATAAAGAGAAAGTGGCAAAATTATATGTACCATGGAGTCCTTAAGCTAAGAGAGAAGAGCACACAGTAGCCAAGTCAGCGGGGACCCACACTCTACTTTTAACTATTAATATAAAACATAGATCTGTCTGGAAGCAATAAGAAAAATAATGTTATTAAAAATATTATTACAAAGTTATTTATTTTTCGGTACCTTCCGTCAGCAACTTGGGAATAGCATCTTTCTGGTGTATGTGGTAGTTCTAGTGGTTTAAGATACGATAAGCTTTATTGATCCTATGGGAAATTCTAGTGGATACAGCAACAAGGCAGGAAAAGGGCAGATAAATCACCTGGTTTGCCAAAATTTCTTTTCTGCAGTTTACTGATTGATGAAATGATGAGATTTATGACACAACCTGATATATTGGTGGAAACTGTCTGGAAATTTAATGCTGCTACTTTCTAATTTTTTTTTTTTTCTTTCAACAAAAAAAAAAAAAAAACTCAATCCACAACTATCTTGTTTGCTGATTGAAAGGACTAAAGAAACACAGTAATCAAGTGAGGATAATTAACTTGATGAGACAGGCAATCGAGCGTAAGAGAATACTCGCTAAATGAGAACTGTTTTCCAAACCATCGCATACGATATGACATTAAATAAAACGTATCTCAAACAAGATGACGGGAAGCTTTCGCTCATTACGGGTGTGAGAAGCCGATCCTTGGAATATTCCGGTCAACAAGGAAGTGAAAGTGTGGAAAAAGTAGATCCTTGTTTTCTGGGCTTGTATCTATGGCCGATTTCCTTTACTAACTTTATAGTACCTTATGGCCTTCAAAACTGAATGACGGAAAAAGTGATTTTTTAATATGTAATTTTACACTTTACATTCCCATGGGGAAATTGGATAGGTTTTGCAAATCTCATCTCTCTCTCCATGAGAAACCCACACAGTGTGTGCGTAAGAGCGAGTCTTAGGGTCAGGCGTAGGGCACCCCTAGAGCAGTTGGGATTAAGGGTTTACCCAAGGGCCCAACAGTGGTATCACTGTGGCAGAAACAGGATTTGAACCCATGACCTTCCAATTACGGGACTCTTAACCCGTGGAGTGACATACCACCCGAAATAGCTATGAAAGGACGGTAGAAGGATTGCAAAGAATTGCTCACACCGAACACCAGTTAGGTTAGCGTCTTCAATTCATTTTAGAGATACAGAAAAAGGTGGAATCCCTATTGATCTGTTTCCATCCAAAGGTTTAGGCAGTTTATAGCACATAATACAAAAATGGCAAGTAATTACATTGAATTAAAGCCCTTCTAAGAAAAAAAAATCAGTTTCTACAATAATATTAAATTCTAACAAATGCTTCTCTTCCTGTTTCTAAGAAGCAAATGTTCCACGATATATAAACACTCCGGAGGTACTAACTTTCAGCTGTCAAGCCCGGTCAAAATGTTAAACCTCATGACGCATTTTCCCTTATGCAGTAATCCAGTAAGCTTGACTGGGGGCAATACCTTTGCATAAGTCAGTGCTGCCTGGTAATAAAACTGTCCACACCATGTCATTCAGCAACTAATTATTAAATGCACTATTTACAAATAGATATTTCAGCTAGCTGTCTTACAGTGTGTAATAAGTAAATACTTCATTTTTAATTTATGAGTTTATCAGCATGAGCGTTTATGAAAAGACAGTCGTATTATTAATCATTTCCATAAAAGTACTCCATTACATGACAGACAGTCAATTTCAAGCACAATATCAAGTTAAGATTAATATAGTTAATAAAAGTACTGCATGAGGTTAGGGATCATACATTCCAAAACAGTGGAATGGTCATTGGCTCTCGTGTGTGATCAGGGAACAGGATATTGTTCACAAGTGGCAGAAATGCAGTAAATTACACAGGCGTGAAATAACAGCCACACGGCATCACATCTCCAGTACACTCAGCAAACAGTACATCGCACCTATAGCAAAGGAGTCGTGCACCTGCAGACTATGTCAGAGCACTTCAGTCTTCTGAGCACAGACATATGCTTCCGATTGTCCTGGAACGCGCAGGGTACAGCCACATGCTGCGGCCGTTTGATGAGTAAAAGCATTTTTGGCAGTTTTGCACCGATGCTGAGCTGTAAAAATGGTCCCAGGCACTAAGTGCTCCAGTCTTCGCGTTTTTTTTTTCCCTTCCAGTAAAGCACATTGGCATCGGGTTCACCCACATTCACCCACCCCTTTCCAAGCATTCCGGGTGTCTCTTCAGAGCAAGAGCCATTTCTGATGTGACAGGCCAAAGCTCACGTCTCAGATTTTTGTACTAGGCACTGTTGCCACTAATCCATAAGTCTTTGTGTGCCAGTATGGTCTCCAGTTAACGTAACTCAAACCCTGTCCTGTGGAGACACGTGTACCCAAATATAATATATCAGTTATATCACCAGTTGCTAATATTATTTAAAGTCCTTTTAAAAGAAGGCTATTTAATACATTACTGGGTGGTCCGTTTGAGGGGTCGATTTAAGCTAACGTAAGACTTCCTGCTCGAGGAGGCTCGCAATTCCGGCCAAGCTTTCCACAGAAGGCGAGAACAACGAGTGTGCAGCGACGACAAAGGCTTCTTACAGCCTGCTAATTCCACGTTGTCTCTCCGCTTCGGCACCAGCGTGCAGCACACTTCCGAACGCGAAGCGAAACAATAACTCGTACCCTCATTTGAGTTAACCACGCATCCCCCGCTGCCATCAGCCCTGAATGGGTGAAAAGCTGCTTCCTTTCAAGGCTCCCGCTTTTAACGGGAAGTCTTGGAAAAAGGTAGAATGAAGAGTTTCCATAGTAATGCTGGATAATGAAGTTGTCCATTAACAACGTCTCACCAAAGTCAACATCTACAAGGCGATATTAGGGATTCCGTGCGAACATGCACTTAGCTGAAAAGGAAGAATTTTCCTCACTTGCTTGCTTACAATCTTAAAAAGATAAATGGGGGAAAATATACATCTATTGAGAAATAACAATTACAAATGGTGAATGGGTCGTAGAAAAAAGTGTCTTATTTAGGAAGGCCATTAATACTGCAACACGATTCTTCTCTATTGAGAATGTCGTCTTTGTATTCGCACACAGTACACAATGCTGTCTTGGTTCCCTCGTGCTTTATACACGTAAATTTCATGCTGGTGACCGACACAAAACAAGGGTTTTAATAATTACATCTCTATTAAAAGTGGTTTATGCATCTGGTTAATTATGCAAGTTGCTTACAGTTTCACAAGAAGAGGTTTGACTAATACACAGTGCCACTCCTACGCAAAGAAAATAAACAGAAATCATTCATCCGCCAGCGCATTATCTAACCGCAACGTTATGTGGACAGTACTTTCTGCTGTGTGTTCGGTGGATGAAGCCAGAGAAGTTTCACGTTGCCCCGTTTCTGCAAAACAAAACAGGCCCATGTTGGACACTTACACTTGTGGTACTTGTCCACGAACAGTCACGTGGCAGTAGATGTCATCTAAACAAAGTGGCTCATTTGATCGGATATTACGCGAAGAGAATGAAAGAGAAATCGAACGCCTTTAACTGCGAAGTGGAGGGAAAATAAACAGACTCCCAGAATGAATCAGTAACTGTTGACTAACAGGCACTGTGGTGACTTAACAAATTCATAAGTGAGTAACCGACACGTGTGATCTCTGATAGAGCACAACATATTGAGACGTGACGCCAAGCACTGCATCGCACCCCTGCGCCAAGATGCGAATCCAGATATGGAAACGTGGAGCTTGAATGCATCGCGTACAGTTTTCACATATGTAGACACTGGCTGGGATTTTTTTTTTTTTTTTTTTTTAAACGGCATCCTTCATTTCTGCAGGATCATCATGTTGCCGTCTATGCTTGAATATGCAGCACGTGCTTACAGTTTATTAAAGCCCTGTCTATTATTAGGACTATTCAATTCAATATACCTTCTGAGATCAATGAGATCAAGTTGAGCTGCAATCATACACCTTGATATCTATGTCAGGGTGTGTGTGTGTGTGTTTTATATACTGT
>JAODLC010000045.1:10755100-10767913 GCA_026781145.1 Hippopotamyrus pictus | reverse complement strand
TTATTATACACCGAGTTACATACATTATTCATAATAACAATGGTGTGCACTGCTTCATGACACTCATGAAAGCATTGGCGTGGCTTGAGGTACAGTACAGTATGCAGTTCTTTTAAATTACTGTAGGCCTATTATTTTTATTATTGATATTATGCACTCACTGTGTTATTATTGTTCCGAATTACCTACAAATCCGACTTAAAGACAGCCTTAGGCAACGGTTCTCCTTTGTGACCTGAGGAACGGTCTGCATGCGCCCTCGGCCTGTGAGCGCAGAGCTTGCGTTTGCTGGTTTCCTGCAGCCCAAAGACAAGGCACTTAGGCTAACTGATGTCCGTAAAGTACCCAGAGTATGGATGTGTGTCTCTGTGTGTGTGTGTGTGTCCTGCAACGGACAAGCATCCTGTCCATGCCGTACCCTGGCAGTCTGGGATGAGCTCCAGGAGCCCCCCCCCCCACCCCAGCTCAGGAAGTCTCACAAGGCTGATGTGATGACCTTCATTTGAATACTGAATTTCATCACTATTACAAATATTTCAAGTGACTTTTCGCGTCAGAATCAGACATGTGGAGATAAAGCCTCCATGGACTACATCGTCTCGACCTGCTGTTCAGTGTGTTTGTATCAGCTGATCCTGCCACCAAGGTACTGGTTACTTCTGTACGGCTCCACTGGGAATGAGAGAATGACAGCGGGCTCAGTCGGTAGAAGATACCAGAGGGAAAATAGGAAAACATGTTGATCAATCTGTTATAGCCAGTGAGAAAATGGCCCCCTCCTGATACCCGAGTTTCAGAGTGATGTGTCGCCTCTGGTGTGTGAGTAAGCTAAGTGATTCATTTGGAAGCTTCGGGGGCTGAAAGCGGAACAGCTGTGACACTCGCCGAAGCTGTGGATTGCACGGCGTTTAGCGCCCGTCTGCCTGGACGGAAAACGGGATGTGACGCAGGTAGCATAGTGGTCCGGGATGGAGAGCCGTGACATAAAAGCTGCAATTAAATGCCGACAATGGAGGCCTGGCATTACTGTTAGAAAAGGCATTTCAACTGAATTATACAGTCAAGTCTATTAATGTGCAAATTGTGCTAGCCTGAAAAGTCACTCTGTATACCACCATATGTTAAAAATATACAAGAACAACATACAGAGCAAATGTAATACAACCTCTAAATAAGTCTTAGAATGGCTGGAAAAAGTCTTAAACATTATGTGAGACTTCCGAATATCTTCTTTTACAAGTGAAGAAATGTGCGAAATTTTTTTAAGCGAATCAATAAAATCACGTTACAACAGAATAATTTCTAGGCACATTCTGCTGGTGGGGTGCCAAGATATCATACAGCTTAAACAGGGATTTCATATTTAGAGTAAAAATATCCCGTTTAATGATATTTCGTTCTCACGTAATCCCTAATCCTAGGTGCGCTCAGACGCCCTTACGCAATCAGATAGCGGGAAAGCTTAAAGTGGCGCCTTTTTTCGTCCAGACGCACACACCCCACCCGCCATAGACAAAATTTCAATCGATAAACAAATTGGGTCAGTTAAAGGTTTTGAGCTACATAATACCTGCAAAAGAGGGTATATTAAAATGTATACGATCTCTGATGTAACCAGAAAAGCAATACATTCTAAAACACGGAAAACGAAAGAGCGAAAGAGTTTGGAACACGCTGTGTGACTCCATTTCACTTACTGGGGCCCATTCTTTGCCAGCTTTGATTAAATCAAGTCAAGGATAAATTGATTACAGTTTACACTGGCTTCATGCATAGTTTTGTGCACTCGGTGTCTGACGTTAACAAATGAAAGTGTTTACGAGGCAGCCTAACTAAATAGCCGCGGTGCGGTCTTGTCGTCGTGGTTTTCACACCTCAGCTTTCCTCCACGGCGTGACCGCACCGAAGGCGCCGTACCTTCCCCCTCGCCTTAATTAACCTGCAGGGCCGTTAGAATTGAAATGCATCAGCACTGCAGGAAGCAGATATAACAGACGTGGCTAAAGCCAGCACTGGCGTGAGTAGCGATGGAGTAAAGATCACGCACAATAAAAAGGTGTGGCAGAGCGGACGGAAAGGGAAAGTAAGGAGGGAGATAAAATAATCTAAGACTGATTCTGTTTTAAAAACGTGGTGGCAACTGGCATGCAATTACACGGTTTTAGCATTGACGACATGTTTTACAGATCACCGGCTGAGCTAGGAAGACGGACATAGGCGGTCTTCATGCTTTTTGATAGCTAATTATCTTTTTAATGAGAGTGGTGATATTTAATTACCACACATCCTACATCTAATAATCTTTCCTTACACAAATTAGATCACACAGGATTTTTTTTAGGTCCTGCCCCCCCCAGAAAATAAACATCCCCCGCTTTAAGGAACAAAGCCACAGAGCAGTGAATAGGAATCCACATTTCAAAAAGCACTGGAACACGAAGCAATAAAAATTTCTTCTTGCAGAACAAAAAGTCAGTCAGCACGTCGTGTTCCTCGCAAGTGTTCGATGGCGAGGATGCTCACGGAAAAGCCTCCGCTATCACAGGCATCGCGGGCATGAATGCGAGCTAATTAGCAGTCGCGGGAAGGCGCTCGCGGCGTGCCCCGTCTGCGGGAGGCGGCACCGAAATCCTGAGCGCGAGGCGAGGAAGTCAAGGAGGGGCTCACGCGAGGCACGGAGCGGGGTCCCACGGGCCAGGGCCAACGGGGCCGCGGCTGCCGGCAAGGGGAACAGAAACGAGTTCTCATTATTCACCGGCACATACTCTAGCCGGGACCCGCTGTCACCCCCCGCCTCCTTCCTGTGGGGCTGCTTTTTCCACCTGGCCGCCAGCTCCTCGCAGTCTAATCACGCACCGTCAACCGTTTAAACCAAAACTCCCCCTCCCTCCACACTCTTTCCCCAAGAGGGGCCATTTCAAACATCCTTCTGGCCTCCTCTAGACCTTTCCATCCGCCGCCCGCCTGGTTTGTCTTTGCCTTGAATCCACGGTGACCGGTGATGCAAGAGACTCCGGCTGCGAAAGCTTGCAAGCAGGGGAGGGGGTGGCGTACTTACCGACCCACGTCGCCGAGCTCTCCACGGAGGCTGAGGACAAACACTGTCTTCGGCGAAGGCAAAGTTACATCTGAGAAGCGTGGCGCCAGGATGTGGGCACACACAGTGCTGGGCCTGTATAAATTTGACCCCCACGTATTAATAAACTCCGGAGGATGGGGAAAGGTTGGAGCTGCGCAGTCGGAATGGGCATGCCAGACCTGAGCTGTTTGTTTACCAGGCAAAGCGCACACGAGGGCAGCTGAGATTGTATCGGCCGGCCCCTCTGCCCACATTGTCCGCACCGCGCTGGTTACAGAATACGGGAAGGGGGCGAATATGTAATACAAAGAGATTATCTGTTAGTCGCCCGACCCTAGAGTCATCGACCATTAGCAGACACAGAAATCCCTCCCATAAAATATCCATGTAATCAACAGGCATGATTATTATGGCTCCAAAAACTAGTCACTCTCATCAGATATACATATATAAAAAAAACTATGATATGAAAAAGTTAAAAATACATACAATCATTACCACAAACACTGTTCAAGTGTTTTTTACATAATGGTATAGTGGTTATTTTTAAAATATCAAAAATGTAAAAGCTTTTCCTTTAATTCCTCTTCAGTATTAGACTATTACGATAAGATATACTTCACTCTGGTAACCACCTTCCCCCCCCCAGCACCTCACAGCTTCAAAGCTCAGTCAAAGCTATTTTTTTTTTTTTTTTATTCAGAATGTTCCTGAAAGCATAAATGCCATTCTTCAGAAAGAATTACACAAAGCAAACTCGGTGTCCCTAAAGAAAACTCCGTCACTCATTGACAATGCTGAAAATGACATTAATTAGCATGAGATATGAAACTGACTGCAAGGCTGGATGCATGACGGCACTAAAAGCAGGCTCTAACTGGGAACGTCTCACAGCCCTGATAGTGTGATGAACCACCAATAAGGAAAAGAACAGAATTTTTAAATGTATTTTTCCCAGAATATTTTAATACGCAAATGTGAAATACAAATTGACCTACAAGTCACAAAATTGTATATTTCATTTAAGTCTGCGTTTGTTGTGATGTCTAGTGATATGACTATTATTGACCTATCCTTAGGATGTTTGCAAACCATGTACAAACCATGAATCTATCCATAGCTGCTGATGCAGAGCAAATGGACTACTGGAGAAAATGGCTGCTACACTCCTAGGACTCAATTCCCCACAATACCTCTGTACAAATACACCAGACCAATTAGGAGGCCTCTTACACCCACATGCTGTTGGGAATTTACCTAATTCTATTGCAGTCAATTATAATCAAACACAAAGGAGAAAGTTTATGAATTTAATCAATAAAAATGAATGATCTTAGAATCTCATAAGGACCTGCTAGGAATGACTCAATTTTGAATATCTAAAACTATTTAGAACTAGCTGTTGATGAGCGTTAATGAATGATTCGATAAAATGCATTCTCATAAACTACAAATAACAACGATTAAATTTTTATGTAACATAAATAAACATTTATTTTTTAACTAGACTAGCAGATGTCCATATGTGTATTTTTGCTACATATAAAATACTTAACTGAATACGACTTTGTTAGGTCTCAAAAGATCTGTGTGAAAGTCTCATAGCATTCAGGAGAACTGTAGGACACACAACTGTTTGTGGAAGGGGTTGGTGACTCCGCTTCACGATTTACATGGGTGAGGCAAAGACAGGGTCAGCATAGTATGG
The DNA here is from genome assembly GCA_026781145.1 of Hippopotamyrus pictus. Classification (NCBI taxonomy): domain Eukaryota; kingdom Metazoa; phylum Chordata; class Actinopteri; order Osteoglossiformes; family Mormyridae; genus Hippopotamyrus; species Hippopotamyrus pictus. Next base: position 10,763,126 of record JAODLC010000045.1, on the reverse strand, counting down.
TGAACAAAAAAGAACACAAAATGCCCATGGAACTTAAAAAATAATAATAATAAAAATCTGGGTGTTTGCATCGTGCTACAAATAAACAGCGATAGGAATGAAGGGACACCACGGTTGAATTTAGCTGGTTGAGAACGAGCAACGCACATTGATTTATACGGCTCCTACACATGATCGAGGATCAAGTGGAGTTAATCAACACAAGAAACAGCCCCCCTCCCCCCCTCAGCTTCCTCCAGTACATAGGGAACAAAAAAATGTCACCTTTACGCTCAAATGTTAACAGCTAAAATCACAGTGGCTGCCTGTATCAGCACCTAATTTTTTCCCAGTTACCTCTGTTTACTCAGCACTCTGCAGTTTACGCAGCACAATCACCACCAAACAGGGGGCCCTGCTTCTTCTGGGAAAACATAAAAATTTTATGGATATGACTCATTTATTCCAAAAAATAAAAAAAGACACTAGTGTCATGGACATTACTGTGATGCACCAATGGGGGGAGACGTCAAGGTGTATCTGTCACTGCGGCACTGGGACTGCACTGCACTGCACTGCACCGCTACATCACAGCGATTCCCGCTTCCCGGGGAAATCCACATTTCCAGCTGCCACAGTCTAGGCTACCCAGCGTTCCAGCGTTTCCACATTTGCCGGTGTGAGTTCAACAGGGGAAAACTAAACCCTGCCCTTGACAAAAGGCCAGACAGCACATTTAGTACATTTGCATTACAGAATTTAATAAATCTGCTCACCTACTATAAAGCCATTTTATTATATATATTGTTTGTAAGTGACTTATTGTTGAATTGTTGAATAATCCTACTTTTTACTCTATACAGAGATATGCACATAGTGTACACACATACGTTGCAATGCTGTAGGTGACTTGGCTAAATGACAACAATCAGTTGCATTATACTACGTGAAATTAAATGGGAACCACCAGAACCAGGTGTAGTTATCTAACTAGTCCAGTTAGATGTTACAGATTACGGGAAGTTGGTATCTTAACCACTAGCAACATTTCCACCATAATTTATGCTGTTAGCCAATTACAAGCTGGCCATTAAAAACCCGCAGTAGTAAAATGGCAAATTTCTTACAAAGACAGAGAAGGAATTCTCTGAGGGTAAGAGTAGGATAGGATTAGCTCTACCTGAGATCCGTTCAGCTGAGCACGGCTCGGTGAATATCACTGCGCTTCCCATGGTCTTCATCAGCTGTGATTAAGGGAACTCTTGTAATGAATCCTCTAGATGGCTGGGACTGCGATTACATTTTTAAACACCGCTCCAACAGTCCCAAGCGTGAAGCTGGATCGCATTAAAAACACGCAGCCTTGGCTCACTGCAGCTTCTGGAATAATCCCTGTAGGCAGGGGAACTTGGGGGAAAAAATGCAGCTTTGGCCAAGAGGCATTTTTGAGGAGAATGTTCTGAAGGTTTAATTCTAACACTTCTCACATATTTCTCCTGAAGAGGAACCTTGAATAATAAATTGTATTAGGAAATACTTACTGTTGTAATTTTTCAAGCATTCATTTGATATTACTCAAGAAACACTTACATTTCTATCTTACAAAATATTCTCTCAATGCCATCTATTCAATGGTGGTACGTTGTTTTCATTGACTTTAGTTCCCAGGAGCGCTGGCAGTTCCAGTAACTGTGTTGATGTTGATTCTGTATTAACTTCGGAACTAGAAGGTATTATGGATTTAGACATATGAAAGGCGATATCAACATTCATATCACGAGATCATTAAAGTTTGACTATAACTTAACTCTATATAAAAGAAAGCTTATTGTGCCGTTTGTGAATCTACATTCTATAACACACCGTTTTTTTAATTTAATTAATATGAATAGTCCTGTTTAAAATTTAGCTAGAGGCTACGTTGTAGCTTTTATGCAAGCTGTGATATGAGCATTCTAGTCAGATTAGATTAATGTTTGCATATTTTCGTCCTTGTTTGTTTGAAGCGTCCTTTAACTGCTTGATAAATTAAATTATTCTAATAAAATCAAGGCGATCATTGCAATTACAAATCATAGTTTACTCACTGGCTTTACAAGGCAACTAAATTCAATCTGCTCTAGCAAAAACCTTCATGAAATAAACATTTCCTTCTATGGTGGAGATTACAGCTGTCTGTAGATACTGTGTTTTAATAGTTAATTCCTTATTATGTAACATCTGCAGCACCAAAATATATTTAAACTATATGTGATACACGCAGATTTACATTTTCATACGGATTAAAAAGGATCACATTTTCGTTCTTGCGTACCAAAAAAAACCCTCAAACCCAGTCAAGATGTTTTTTATTCTCAGGGTACACGCAGCTCTGCAAACATCTGCTTCCCGGTTTATGTCCGAAGGGTCATGAATGTTTGCCTGATGCCCGGGTACCATGCCTTCAGTGGTTTCAAGGCCAAAGATAACCTCGCAATGTCTGCATCCAAACTGCCCCCCGGCCGGCCACCACAACACAGAATCCACACACATCCTAACACAGACTAAAAAAAAATTCCCTCCCATGTGTAACAGTGCATTGTGTAAAATACGTAAATCTCATGGCGTTCCAATGGTGAAACCCACACAGCCAATACCACCATGACTTAAGCCAAACAACTAAAAACCCAAAGTGCTGGAAACCAATAACACTATACTCGTCTATACTCGTTTATACTCGACACCACTGTGTTAGTACGCTCATATGTGCTCAGTGCACCCCACTGCACTATCCCTCTCTCTAACTATCTGTAGAGACATCAGCCTTCTGACCAGGTTATGCATCTCAGGCATTATTTTAGCAGGCATTCAATAGACAATCAAATCCTTTTGGTTTCCTTCCACAGCCAAAGTCACCTGTGACAGAGACAGAACCCCATTAAGCAGGTCGTCTATCTTCCGAATCGAACTTCAGTCAGAATTGAAATTAATCAAATTAAAACACAATTTAACTGATTCACGCCAACCAATAAGCCACATAGCGAAACAAATATCAGTCATTTAACACTAACCTTTCCTTTCTCAGTTGCAATTTTACCAGCATAATTCTAGCTAGTTGCACCCATGTGACTAACAATTATAGCGACCAAGTTGAAGTAACACGGCTGCCTACATTTTGTCATTTTATTGATCTGTACAGATTGCTGGTGACGACAGCGATCTAATTGGAATCTGGATCAACAAAGAAGATTGGCACTTGATTTCATCATTAGTTCAGGGGACCAAAATGGATGCACTGCCAGCAACACACTGAAACAGAGGGGAAAAATAAAAGGATGTTTTCTACCAACCGTTGGCCAACTGAGAACCGATATACCTCTTTGGCTGAAAATAAAGAGATCAACATCAGATTTTTCCCCCCCAAACACTTCTCAGTGGAGAACAATTTACAAGACAATTGAAAACACAAAGAATGAAAACACAGGGGAAAAAACAGCTATTTGTTCGCTAAGGAATGACTGAGAGGGTAGCTGAGGACGTAGGGGCTGATCCTGTTCGCTTCCGAGGGGGCACCCATGGGAAAGACTACGCACCTAAAAGCTTCAATATGATTGGCCAGCTTCCCTATGTGCCAGGGCGTGGATCTCAGTCTGTGTTCTTCCAGAGGATGTGTTAATTGTATGTTAATTGTATCTGTGTCAAATTTTATGTATAAGGGTGTTATAAATATTACAACCAAGAGCATTATTTTAAAAATAATTAATATTCCATTTTTTGTAGTTATGTTCCAGTTCGTGGTGTGTAATGTTGATTAAATCTCTGATCTTCACACTTCTCATGTTTATTTTGTTTATTTCTGGTTGCTAGTGGTTAAATTTCTATATGTTAAAAGGTATAGGCTGCACTGTGTGTACAGATGCCTGTAGGTGGCGCTGTGGAGAAGGAGCTGGACATGTGCTCTTCACCACGGAGGCCGATCACTTTGCACATGAAGAGTCTGAAACATACATCAATAGTTTGCCTTACGCTTTTCTTTTTTTGTTTCCTAGTGCTCTTAAATTTTTGCTTCCGAGTGATGAAGTTAATTTAGAGTCCTGGTTGGATGTGCCCCCCCAAGGATGAGAATTACAAGCATGTGTGGGAGGGTTAAAGCTAAAACAGCTATCTTCTTCCCAGATATCCACATGCAACCTTCTCAAGCCTCTTCACCGCTCTGCCACATCTCTCGCACCGAGTCGCCTGGAGAGGCGTACAGTAGAACGTGTTGCCTGCTGCCCAATGGGCTTTCTGCGCTGGACGCCGCCTCTTGCTGTTGGACGTTAAGAGCCTGGCAGTTTGCACTGATGACTCAGTCCTCTAGAGCTGGATAATGGATAGCCAACTACCATGGGCTGGGACGCCATTCAGGCCTCGCTGCCTGTACTGCGGCTCGGGGGGGGAAAGGCTACCTGCCAACGCGATGAGCACAATGGAAGGATAAGCGGCAGCTCAGTCCCACTGATCACTGTATGGAAAATACATACATATCTGGTCAAAAAAAAAAATGCAACAGAAATGAGTCTAACAGCTGCCTCGATCCCAGATACACCCATGCACTACGTAAACAGAGTCCGCATTGAGATTGAGTGAACCAAGTATCTCCCTCATCCACTGAATTACAAATGTGTGGATAGAACAAGTAGTATTTTAAGGGTCTTAAATCTGACTAACCCCAACTCTCTCAGGGGCAGCCAATAGTACCAACTAAATGTAAATGTGCAGAATGAGAGATCTATCTATTTGCTGGAAGAGAAGGATGCATCTGGAATAATAGGCACGTGGTAAATGGATGTTTCAGGAAAGTCCATACTGGTTTGTCCATTAACGACTGGCAAATAAACAACATGCTTTCTCCAACACTTTGAGGTAAATGACCTGGAGAACAAAGTTGGCTGTATGGAGACTACTGCAGCGTCATCTAAATGTGTCAGCAATCATATTTCACGTACAGCCAGTTTTGAAGCCGTCATTTGCATATAATGTAAATTTTCTTGAAGTGCGAGCCTGCTGGAACTTGGGTGCCTGTTGGAATTCATTATCTCAGAGAGATAACAGTAAGATTTTCTAAGTCAGCAATGAGCAGGCTCAGAAATTATTCCAAATTATTTTAAAAAATACATATATATGTGTATAACAGAATTGTTGCTATGTTTGATTATTCAAACATGAGAATCGCATGCTGTATCTGAATGTGCAGTGAACATCATGACATCAAAGTACTGATCGAAATTCACGTTATATACGATTGATGTATTATAAATGGACATGTTACGCATTATACAACAGATCAAAAGAGAAAACAGATTTTGAGCAAATGCATAACAAACTGGGGCTGTCAGGTTCCAATATTTGAGGGAAGACCAGGACCAGATGGGAACGATGAGTAATAGATGACTATTCAATAAATGCATTAGGAAAATCTTGCTACGGACATGTAACGAAGACCTAGCCTTCTTTAAATTGATTTCTGCGAAACTGGGGATTGCGTAAAACGTGACTGTCCACTGCAGAAATAGCAAATGAAATGGCCTTCAATACTTTGATCACACAGAGACATTTCATGGTTCAGCTTCTAATTTGGTTACCCAGATAATTTAAGTTATTGTGGATACTCCTTCCATAATATGCATCATTTAAAAAAAGTTTAAAATAGAATTTTAGCGGTTTGTTTGTTTGTTTGTTTAGGTAACCAAATGAACAAACAATTCTTATATACGAAAATTTAGTGTTTGTCTGCCATTTTTTTTTCCTGATTTGCAGTCCGACACAACTAAGCATACAAATGTCTGTGCTCTTTGTCTGAGCTTTCATGGGAATAAAAAGGCAAGTCAGTCTTCTGGGAGGTGTTTGTTCCCAGGAACTGGCTTTATCATCAAGCCGGGAAGGACAGAAGCGTGATTAGCATGGCCAGTCCAGCTCCCGAATCCCGAATCCGCATGCACGCACGGGGCATCTGCTCAGAAGAAATGTGTCCTGTGTTGACGTGTTGAGTCTGACATATTTCCTTTGAGTAATAATAATGAATCGAACCCCTTATTTTTTCTTGAATTTCTTTTTTTTTTTTTTTTTTTCGGTGGGTGGGGAGGGGTGGCTGTATACAATTTGTAAATTGATGGTCCGTGTTAAATCGCTCCTTTCATCCGCTCCTGGAGCTGCCTTGCAGTGCAGTGGCTCTGACAGATGGTGGGCTGGATGCCTCACACAAGCCCAGCACAGCTGGACGGAGGACTCAAAACTGCACATTCATCCAGGCGGCCCGAACGTCACTTCGCCAAACACGGCGCCCGCACAGCAGAAAAGGGGGCGGCCTTCCGACCTGCCCCTCCCCACCCCCCGCAAACCTACTGTCTGGTGTTTTGATCTAACTCGTTGTCTCTGTGCTGACAAGCAGAGACGTTAAGAATCCCAAATGAATATTAGAAACGGGGAGGTGGAAACAGACGTTTGTGAGTGATGAAATTAAAAACAAATATGTTCCTTTGTCTCTCACAAATCTTCCATATTTTAAGGGAACAGTGAGTCAAGTAGTTGACAGCGGTAAAAACGGGAGACTCCGTTGCCTTTGATTTGACAAGACTGTGGGTGCGAATAAAGTGACTGCTGTTACTAAAGAACATTTCAAGTGACTCATACTTATGTTTCAGTCTGTTTTTTGCAGTCAGGAGAACACAAGTGACGTGACACGTATAAAAACATCACCCGTAGCGCTGCTAATTGTTTAGCCTCTATGTAATATAAAATACTGCCTTTCATTTTATTTATTCAGTAGTTTGTCTAATTTAAATGAAAGATAACAAAACTCTGCTGCTATGTCTCTTGTAAATTCTTTGTTTGAGGAAGCAGTGTCATAGCCCACGCATGGCACTGACATCATCACAGACTGACGGGAAATGAATGATTACAATTGACACGGAAGCTGATGAACAGAAATAGCACAAATATTCAAGTTATCATAAAATATACAGTATAATTTATTGCTGCAAAGTACTAGCCAGAATTTCGGCTTCCTTGCCGAATCACTGTGCTCACCGTTATTATGTTTCTCAAACAATCCGACCAAAGATCCACAGTGTGGAAATAAACAAAAACGGAATACTTTGGGACATTCTGAACAGATTCCAAGCTGTGCATCTGTCACATGCAAAATGCAAAAAGTCTCCTCTAGAGAGGATTCACTGTGAAGCATACTGAGACGGCAATGTGGTCCACTGGGTTATGTCCTGAACACCACATCACCAAAATACCCCCCAATCAATGACGCAAACAAGGAAATCTATTTGAATTATTAGAGGCTGACGCTAAACGGTCCACTGGTTGTGTTCCTGTCCTGGGTGTACCTTACTTCATGCCCTATGTCTCCCTGGATAAGCTCCAGACTGACTGTGACCCCAAGCTGGAAAAGCAGTTACTAAAAAACAGGCACATGGAGGAAGAGATGAGTCAAAAACAAAACGCCACTTACTTGACCACTGAAGATATCTCAGCTCCTCAGACAGTTTATAAAAGCTTGTTCAGCCAAATACTGCAGCTGCCATATGTTTTATACTAAATCTAATAATAAAAGCTGTGGGCTGTGTAAATAAAACAGGAAGGACATCGAGGTTTACGGGAGGATGGAGATTTTTATGCTGTGTGATGGGCCAAGCTGTACACTGAGCATATCATGCATCTTCATGCAGCTTGTTTGCATGAGTAGCTATACAAACAGGCTTCTACAAATAACAACTTGCTTTTAAAAGCATTTACTCATATGTGTCATTCTGTATCAATTTAAAATGCACTTTCCTCCATCACTTTGCTTAGGCTTACAACTGTTAAAGTGTTAAAAGTCAGACACAAGTGAGAGGAGAGTAACAGTTCTGCAAATATCCCCCCCCCCCACCCAACCCAGGCATGGCGTTTTCTGTTTTGGCTACACACTCGTAGCCATGCACATCACGGCGCTGAGGAAACAAGCATGCGACTCTGTGGGGCTGAGGAGCAGAACAATCTGTCCTCTCTGCCCCCCCCTCCCCCCACACACACAAAA